>VZTU01003973.1:26112-60091 GCA_013400835.1 Zapornia atra
CCCCGAACTTGGGTTGTGTGGGCGCTTGGGGCCAACCTGTGCTACTGGATAGCATGCTGAACTGAGATGGGGTGCCTGGAGCACCCTGGCGAGAAATGGCAGCCCAGAGCCCTGGAAGGACTGCATGTTTGTATGGGGGTGTGTCACTGCCATGAGATGCTTTGGAAGACAGAGCTGCAGAACATCAACAGCTTCCCAAGGGGACAAGATGACATCCCCGGGGTCGTCATCTACAATCTGGGGGCTTCACCAGGTGTGGGTCACAGCTTCTCTCTTGGAGGTAGGAATGAATAGCAGAGGAGCACAAAGGAAGTCCCAAAGGCTCTACCCTGTTTTGGAGAGAGGATGTCCCTACTGCAAGAGGAGTGCCCAGAGGTGTAGGCTGTTTCCTTAGGGGCAGGTGAAGAGCAGAGGTGGGTGGGTGAGGCAAGACCAAATCTGCCATGTGGTTTATGAGTCAGCTTGTGGCTGTCCTCAGCACAGCATGGGTTGTGCTGGGAACACTCAGGCCCTGAAATTGGCCAGTGCAGGGGTTTTAAGGTGGAAAGCTTGGGTCCAGGCCTCCTAACCACCCACCATAGTTTTCCATCTGTCCAGTATGGTCCAGTCCACTTCTCCCTGACTTACTCTGAGCGCCCTTTCTGTGCTGCTTGGCTTCCCTGGATACCTGCTGGTTGAATGCCTGGTCTGCATGTCAGCTTTCCCAATGGCGTTGAGCTGTTTAAGGGTCATGTCACACCATTGATGCCTTTGGTGTAGATGAAACATCCTGATACCTTGTACTGATAGAAGTCATTATTTTAGAACTGCTGTAAGCTCTTTTGCATCATTGGGGGGGTTTTGCAAGGTATCAGGATCGCTGTGTTGGAATGGCAGAGATGGAGTATGGATGAGACCTCAGTCTGAGAAGGAGAAATAGAAATGTCTGTAAGTCCCAGGTTGTTTCACTGGTAGCAGTGGGAATCCAAGTGGTGTTGGGCTGGAAAAGCCTCTGATGAGCATTTCTTGCTTAGTGTTGGTGCCTCTGCCCCTGGTATCCATGCTTGCTTGGATGGATTTCCTCCGGTGAGCATTTTCAATGTGTAGGTGCAATCCATGGGTTTGGACCTAGAGGTCCAAAGTCATCCAGAAGTGGGTACAGGCCCTCTGCTGCCCGCTCGGGTGCTGCTTGCCTTGGGTCTCAGGATGTTTTGTGCCTTTCTTGGAATCCTGGTAGCTGGATTGAAAAGATTGCCTGCCTTGCTTTTTTCTGCCAGTCAGGAGAACAGAAGCTTTTGATCTGTTCACCTGTGCTGCAGGGTCAGCATCCTGTGAGGTCCTGTGTAAATCTCTGCTGAGCTTGGGGAGCTGTTGCCAGTAGTGTAGAAAGGAGAAGAAAAATCCGATTCAGGAGTATTCTTTTTTTAAAAAATGCAACAACCCATGACTCTTGATTAACACTTCGTGTTTTGAGGCCTAGATTTTATCATATCACAGAATCACAGAATGTTAGGAGTTGGAAGGGACCTCGAAAGATCATCTAGTCCAACCCCTCGGTCAGAGCATCATCACCTAGACTAAATCACATAGGAACGCATCCAGGCGGGGTTTGAATGTCTCCAGAGAAGGAGACCCCACACCCTTTCTGGGCAGTCTGTGCCAGTGCTCTGTCACTCTCACAGTGAAAATGTTCCTCCTTATATTCACATGGAACTTCCTGTGCTCCAGTTTGCACCCATTGCCCCATGTCCTATCGCTGGCCATCACTGAGAAGAGCCTGGCTCCATCCTCATGACTCTCACTCTTTACATATTTGTAAACATCAGTGAGGTCACCCCTGTGTCTCCTCCAAGCTAAAGAGGCCCAGCTCCCTCAGCCTCTCCTCATAAGGAAGGAGTTCTACTCCATGATCTTGGTGCCCCTGCGCTGGACTTTTTCAAGTTCTGTGTCCTTCTTGAACTGAGGCGCCCAGAAATTTGGCAACCATCTCTTCTTGAAAATGTCAGTTGAGCAAAATCCCAGCCCAAATAAAACGTGTTGCATTGCCTTGCACAGTACCCTGCCCTGGTGTGGAGTGGGCCTGTCATGCACAAGTGGAAGGGGCTTGCAGACTGTGCAAGGAAGGAATGGGGCAACAGGCTGGATTGTTATTGGATCGTTAACCTGCTTAGGTTCTGCAGAGGTGTCTTTTCCTGTCCAGCTTTCAGCCAGCTGTCCTTGCAGCACAGTGCTGGGTCAGGTATCGATTGGGTATTGCTGTTCCCAGGCAGTGGTGCATCACTGATGTACATGTGACATTGTGTGTGCTGGTTTACGTGGTGGAAACAGCAGCTGTGGGCTCATGCCTTAGCATGTGGGATGTAGAGCAATGGCTGAAGCCCAAGCTGATCTCGAACCCTTTACTTTGCATCTCCTCTGCATGGAAAAAGGTCTATCACGGGTCTCTCTTTGCTCATATTCAAGTTTGGGATTATTATTGTTGTTATTATCATAATCATCATTGTTTTTGTCATCATCATTACCACTATCATTATTACTATAATATTAGCTGTGTTGCAGGCATAAAGTTAATGCAGTCATGCAGTCTCTGGATGTGATGTACCAAAAGCCCTTTGTGCTTTGGCTGATGCTGTAAATAGGTAGTCACACCTATCAGCACAGTGACCTGTAATTTAGCACGCAGAGCAAAAAGCTACCATAGATCCTTTTGGAAATATTTAATAATGTTTCCACCCCTACTTCAATAATGATAGGTTGTGTCTATATTTTTCCCTGCTTCATAAAAGTAGGGATGTCTGAAATAGGTTTTCCCAGAAGTGATTGTGGAGGAGCCAAGGCCAAGAGTTTTGCGCTGCAGCACAGACAGTTGAGATGCTGCTTAGGGGTTTTAGACAGTATCATGTTTGCTGTGTGAATTGCTGGATCATTTGATTTACCGATGTATCAAACCTGTCTCTGGTTCTACTCAGTTTGGTTTTGGGGATGGAGTGGGCAAAGCTTTAATTTTTTCCTTAAAAAGGCTGCTTTAGATTACATAAAAATACCTACAAAAAAGTAGGCCTGATGATTGATGTTACGGAGGAAATAATCAGCCTTGCTTATGAGCTGGGAGGTTAGACTGGAGACCCCAGAGCATTCTTCCCACCAGCAGTTCTCTGTTTCTGTGGTAACTGAGGAGAAATTGAAAAGCTTAGCTTCAAGTCTCTGGCTGTGGAGCAAGATGGAAGGAGGCCCAGCTTTCATCAACGTACAAGATGAGTCAATAAATGCCATTAAGATGAGCAAGTTCAGAGGGGAAGGAAGGTGCTCCCCTTTGCAGTCCCGGACATTGAAGCCATGAGAAGTTAATCTTGAGTTATTCTCCTTATCTTGGGTAGTTTGTATTAAGACCAACCAGTCCGGTGGCTTGGACAGATGACATGGTTCCCAGTGCTTGACCATGGGTAGGATTTGGGGGCTCTGCCATTGACAAGCCATTCCTTCTCCCTCCCCTTCCACTCCTTTGTTTGACTCTTTCATATGGAAACACATCAGGGCAGATGCTGCCTTTCGTATGGTTGTTCACAGCGTAGGACAGTAGAGTCCTGATGTCAGGACTCTCTTTGAGACAGGTTGTAGCCTGTTCAGAGCTGAAGATGGCCATTAACATAAGCCATAACATTATATCACATGGTGGTACAGCCTGTACATCACTGTTGGTGCCTGCTGTCCCTGTCTTCCTTCTGAATCTTGATGACCTACGAGACTTTTAGCAACAGACATTATTTTGCACAACATTTTTAGTAACTGAGTATTTTTCTTGGGTACTTCGGTGAGACAAATTACAATAGATAGGATTTCAGTTCTGTACATCCCTCTGTTAATTAACTGCTAATGCTGCCTCAGGACACAAGGCAGTATGGGAGGGGAATGTATGAGAGGGATTAAACAACCCTCAGTTACTTGTGCTGATCCAGCAGGACGGAGGGAGCTTACAGTTGGTCTTGTGAGTGCAGTTCACCTCCTTCTAATAGTATTAGGAGTGCTAATATTCAGAGTGGAAAACCTGTATCTTGTTCTGCCTAGAAAATCTGCATGCTGAGCAGGTAAAAATGCTGTTGTCTCCACTGTGGCAGCAGAAAGACAGCTAAAGCTCATGAAGGTTTGAGATACCATCAGGGATGGGGCTGGCTTGTCGGACGCTGGGAGCCTTGCTCTTTTAAAAGTCTTGAATTCTGGGCTAAATGTGCTTAAGGTCACCCTGAGGCATGACAGAGCCTGTGGAGCCATGAAGTGCTGCTTATAACATTAAAATTTCATTGGAAATTATTATGGGATTGAAGAGTCTGCTACTGCCACGCTGGGTCTGTTGGATGGTGGTACTTGTCCACAACTGGACAGTTGAGTTAGTGGATTAGGAACACTCAGATTTCTTCTGGTGATAAGATCTTTAGCTCTTCTGGTGTTTAGGCATCTCTAGCTGATGAGAAGATACAGTTTACATCTTCCTGGGAAGAGTCCTAGTCTTGGCCTTGATGGTCACTGTGTCTTGGTTTGACAACAGCAATGACATACCTTTGTAGCAAGCTTGCAAGTGAAGGAAGCTTTGGCCAGTCCGGAAAGCTGCAGCCCATCTCCACCACTGTGTGGGCAGCTTGTGATGTCTTTCTATGCTGGCTTCTGTTGAAAATACAGATAAAGTTTTGAGGTCTTTTGTTCTCTTTTTAGGGTGCTCCCTGTATTGCTTCAGGTAGCAGAAAGACTGCTTAAAGCTTTGTGCCAAAGACCTCAGGAGCTTTCTGCAAGGAATTGAAGCTCTGCTCTCTGAGGGTCCAGTTTCACATGGACTGGGCAACCTGAGGAGATAAGGACCACCACAAACCTCATCGTATTCTGCTCCAAGTGCAAGGTATGTTCAATTGAAGGTCCATCTTCTAAATATACAGCAACATGTTGTATAATTTTTAAAGACAGTTAAGGAGCACACAAGCAAAACAAGGCCCTCCACCGCTGGGAAGGAGAAGAGGAGAAAAAACACATCTCAGAAGTTAGCTCGTAACTTACTGTAGCACCTGAAAGATAATACAGTGATGGCTGGAGTGTTTAAACTGAGCATTGTGGAACATAATTCCAGTTACCTGCAGTGATTTCAGCCTTTTCAGAATATAAACTTAAGTAGCACAACTGAGGCGTGTGTCCAGAGTTCCTTAGCTCTTCCCTCCCTTTCCTCCCTTCACCTCTTTCAGACTAGGGTTAATTACCAGGAATTTTCTGCGGACACAAGACTGGCTTGTGACACCCTGTCATATTAACAGGTCACGGGAAGCTGTTTTATCTAGTTAAATGTTAAATTATGCTTTGGGTTTTGTTTTCAATTCCATTGACTCCTTTATCACCTTGTAGCCGGGCTCATAGATGCCACTTTAATTCATGTATGACTCTTGGCCCCCGTCTTGTTTTGTTTATTCCAAAATGTGATAGTTAAACAAACCAGCAGTCAGAAGAGCAGTCGTGAAGTCAAGATCATGGTGAATGTTGTGGCCACGTTAGGTAGGGATTTTTCTCTGTGTGTTTCGATGGATGTGGTGGTTCTGATGTGGCTTACTACTTACTACTGGTTGTTTCAGCAATGGGGGATCTTTACACCATATCAATTAGTGGTTTAAGTGGGATTTTGGAGAACAGGGAATGGGTGGATCTTTGCTCAGGCTTTGTTGTGGCTGACCCCTTCCCAGCTTCCTGTCTAAAAGCAAGACTGTTAGATGTGCCCATCCAAGGTTGCCATGTATGGTGAGATGATGGTTGCTCCTTTGGCATGTCTTTTGCACCTCTCTGGTCAGCCTGACTTATTTGCTTCTGCTTTCTATCTATATCTTGGTTTTACACTAGGTCATTGGATCTCTGGGGCAGAGACTGGTCCTTCTATTCTATTTTTGTACAACACCCAGCACAGACACCTTTGGTATCTCAAGCTCTTGGTGGTGCTGTACCTAATGCCAATAACTAATAGCAGTGATATTCCTCTTGGGGATCTGTGGCTGTCCGTGCACACGATGGAGACATGATGGCCAGAAATGTGCTGCTGTAGTGTGAATTTTCTTTAATGTCTTCTGTGTTGTTTTAGCTCTAATTATTAGTAAACATGGTGGCCCATTTGGTACAGGAATTGTACAGAAAGCATCCCCATGCAGGTGAAAACTCTGTGCTGACCCCTCAGAGCCAGTGGGGAAGTGTTTGCTTTTGTTCAGGGAAACGTAGATAAATCACGGCAGTTTGTCAGTATGTAGCTACATCCAAGTAACCTTTATATGCACTTTTAGATATATGCACGCATATGTGTGAAAGCATTTATTGCCTGCTTAGCTCTAACTTTGCTTCCTCCTAGTTTCCCTCCGCTTCTCTTTTTCTGTTCCACTTCATGTTGGAGTTTTATGCCTCTGGTGTTTCCTCATACACGCATTTCCCCTTTTTTTACCTTCTTTCCTCTTTCTTTCCTATTCTGGCTTTTCATTCTTCACCTTCTCATCCGTGTGTTTCTACTCCAAGTTGGTTTATAAGTTCTCTTCTGCATGGCTCCTCCTCTCCTTTGCTGGGGCAGGTTGGCTGAGCACCCTGTTAGCATCTCTGCACACCCTCAGAGTTTGTGGCCCCCGTAGCGGCCGCAGCCATGCCCCTTGTTTCTTGAAAAACGGAATAAGGGAGTCGGCACTGCTTGTTTCCCTTCTCTCTGAGTCTCAGCCTCACAGTTTTGGCTTCTCTTGCCTGTTCTGGATTGCAGCTGGTGTGACAGGGTGGATGTTTCTTGGGTCTGATGGTTAACGATAAAATTTGGGTTCATGTTCACAGTGCTTCTTCCCTCCACCCTGGGCTCAGTGATGCTCCTTCCTTGGTGGCTACAGTCAGCACTCCAGGCCCTGGCTCTGCATTCCTGCTCCTGCCTCTCTTACCTTCCTGCTGCTCATTTTAGCAGCCCTCTGGCTTGCTGCAAGCCCAGGGCTTTTCCACCTGGTTTCATCCCATTTTCTGCTCTCCAGAGGGATGTAACCCAGTTTGTGGTGGTCCTGAGAGGGCTGCTGTACCCCAATGGCAGAGCATCAGGGTACATGAGCAGAGTTTGTGCATGCATCAGTGCTGGCTTGATTTGAGCAATCCTGATTCCTGTGAGAAAATGCTGCCCTGGGGAGAGTGGGTGGGGAGGTTGAGGAGCAGGGGGGTGATTTTGAATGGAGGTGAGCGCACGTCCTACATAGTGCGTTCCACTTCGGTGTGGCAGTGAGGGCTGTGAAGGGCAGTGTTTGTTAGGGGTTCACTTGTAGATGATAAAGCTGTTTCAGTTGCTTCCGATTATAGAAACGGAGGGATCTGAAATCAGGAAATGCTTTGATGTTGGTGATCTGAAGAACACGCTCCATATCACTTGACAGCACACATTTTATTCTTGGCTGCATCAGTCTTGTAGCAAATGAGTTGGTTGGGTGGCTTTGCTTGCACAGCTGGTTTTTTTTTTTTCCCCAAAAAAAATCCCAGGACTCAGCACTGCATTTCCCGTGCTGGAAAGCCGATGCTTCCCAGCCCCGGTTTGTGGCATTGGTTTCTTCAATGGGTGGTAATTCCCCAGTGTGCCCAGCCTGTGCTCCACGGAGGTCAGGTTGGGTGAGCTCTGCCGAGCACAGTTTGGGGAAACGGATCTGCAGAGGGGGCTTTCCTTGGGATAAATGGAAAGATATGGGGGTTTTATTGGGAAGATGTAATCCGAGCAGAAAATGTTAAGGGGTATCATCAAGGTGAATAAACAGAAATCAAACCCCAGACCATCCTGATGATGACACGTGAGGCTTCTTGTCTGAAATGTGAACACTCAGTGTCATGTTTCATTCAGGATGACTCTTCATTTTTTTTTCCTTCTTTTTTTTTTTTCCCCCTCTCTGCAATGCAGATTTCTTTCACAAGTGGTGCAAGTGTCCTGTGCCATCTACCCCTGCCCATCAGCCCACCCTTGGGTGAGGGGCTATTTCAGGCCATGTTGATAACCTGATCTTGCTGATGACCCGTGCACCCGAGGATCATTTAGTGCCAATTGTTAGGGCGCTTTGCTGTTTTTAAGATGCTTGGTCCCGATCCTATTTCTTTTGCACACCCAAATGAGATTTTTTTTGCCCTGGTGTAGTTTAGCTTGGGAACGGGATGTTTATTTACACACAGGCTTGGTGCTTTCAGTCCACTGCACACGACTAGCACCTGGACTTCTCTTGTAGCTGCAGCCTTTGGGATGGGACACTGAGGGACACTGGTTGACTTGGAATGGAGAGGAGCTTGCCTTGGAAAGGATACGGAGGAAGTCATGGCTGGGGTAGCCTGGCAAACAGCTGGAAAAAACTTTTTAAAAGCCAGGTCTACTAAATGTGGGGCTGCCATTGTGCAGGTTGTCCCAGGTTTGATGGTGAGGCTTGTGGTGCTGCTGGACCTACATTGTTGGGCTCAAGTATGGTAGACTTGGTGTACTGGGGCAGATGCTCATGTTTTCCTTAGCCAGCATCCAATCTCTGGCCCTGGTCCTAGGCACATGTTTCAGGAGAAAACAAAGTGGGTGAAAGTGAAATAGATGACAAAAAAGTAGCCCAATCATATGAGCAATTTTCTGCCAAAACATTTCAAGCTCAGGTTGGCTGGTCCCCAAGTCATCCCTCCCTGCTGGAGGGCTTGATGGTGAGTTGTAGGTGGCAGATCTCAGCTAGCTTACAGCATCTAAGCAAATAGATCTTTTTTTTTCCTGTCTCACCCCCCCCAGGATCTAAGTGTGTGGCCTTTGCGACTTGAGGATCTCTTTTAAGCAGCTAAATTTTTTTTCTAAGCAGAACATGTTTCTGTGCTGCAGTTGAGAGATAAATATAGCTGGTGAATTGAAAGAAGGCCATAGGATGTGTTATGCCGCCTTACCCAGTATTTTTTTTTTCCTTCTTTTTGTGGTGATTCTGTGCTAACTCAAAATGGAAAACCTCCTGAAAGATGTTATTTTTTTCCCCGTTGAAAGAAATTACACACGCCCGAATGCCATTCACTGCCTTACGCTGCAACCAGGAAAGGATTAAAGCTCCCCACCCCTCCCCTTCAGCTCGGCGCTGGGTGTTTGAAAAGCCGGCGTGTTTGCAGCTGAGCCAGCTCTAATAATAATAATTCGGGTTGAGGAGCGTGGAGCAGCCTGTCATTAGCAAAATAATGACTGCGCAGTGTGTAAGTTGAGGGGTGGGATTTTGACATGGCGGGAGGAGGGCGCACACTGCAGCTGCTGGGGAAGGCAGGCGGCTCATGTCACCCTGTTGATGTTCTCCGTGCGAAGTCGGGTACGGGAACCGCGCAGAGCAAAACATGCTTGTGAAATGATGGTCGCGTTTGAGTTTTTCCAGTAAGTTGTCCTGATAAAGAGCAGCCAGAAAGCTTGTAAATAAAGGTATCATGCTGTACTCTGCTCTCCAGGGTAGGGTTTTTGTTTTTTTTTTCTTTTAAAGTTTGGATGCAGTTGTTGGGTATGTTCTCTCTGCTTGCCAGGAGACCAAACTTTGCCTGGCTGTTGGCTCTAGAACCTAAAAAACAGGCTAGGAAACCTTCCAAAACTTCTCCTTCATGGGTGCTGGTTCAGATCTGGGTCAGCAGGATTGACAGAGAGATCTCTATTACATACTGCTGCTCTGACAAGTATAAAGCCAAGTTCATCAGCTCATAGCTGATGACTCGTTGCCTTAAAATCTAATCTGCCCTGCTGCATAATAGCGAGAGGGCATTTTACGCATGCTTTCCCCTCCGCGCTTCGTCAGCAAGGGCAGGGTTTCTCCCCAGCCGCAGGCAGGTGGCTGTGCACAGGGCTGGGTGACATCAGTGGTGCGAGGCTTTGAGGCAGTGCTCACCCTGGGGACATGTGCAGGTGGGTCTGGGATGAGGAACCTGGGTCCTGGACTGGAACACCTTCCTTGTGAGTGAGGACAGGCTGAGGGAGCTGGGCCTCTTTAGCTTGGAGGAGACACAAGGGTGACCTCATTAATGTTTAGAAATACGTAAAGGGTAAGAGTCACGAGGATGGAGCCAGGCTCTTCTCAGTGATGGCCAGTGACTGGACAAGGGGTAGCGGGTGCAAGCTGGAGCACAGGAAGTTCCATGTGAAAATAAGGAGGAACTTTTTCACTGTGAGGGTGACAGAGCACTGGGACAGACTGCCCAGAGAGGTTGTGGGGTCTCCTTCTCTGGAGACATTCAAACCCCGCCTGGATGCGTTCCTATGTGATTTAGTCTAGGTGATGCTGCTCTGGCAGAGGGGTTGGACTAGATGATCTTTCGAGGTCCCTTCCAACTCCTAACATTCTGTGATTCTGTGATTCAGAGGGCTGTTGGAACTGATTCAGCCCAAAACAACAAGGAGAGCTTGGGAAATGGAACCAGGAGGGACATACTCAGACCCAGTTATGGTCCTCCTGCCATCCTACCTACCCCCTCCTCTTTTAAAAATAATTTATCTGCATATAAATAATGTACCCATTGAGATAAGCCTTTAAAACAAATAGGTTTGAGGTAAAATTAATATAGGGTGCTTACATCAATTCAACTGAAGTGTAGCAGACTGTAGCTCTTCCAGACTCCCTTAAGTATTTGCATAGGACTAGTGCAGGTAGGGCCCTGATTTTCCCCCATGGTGCTTGCAACCATAATAGACAAATAATAATAATTTTTAAAAAAGCGTACCTTAATTATGCTTGTTTTACTTGGGGCAAGCGGGTGGAGTGTGTCCTTTGATCCTTTCCAAGCTTCATTTTCTGCATTTTTGTGTTTTTCTTTCCTATCTCTCTTGTTGACGATAATCAGTAGGATGTGTGTGTTCATGCATGTATGGATACACATGCCACACATTCACACACACATCCTGGCTCTTTTCTCTGTATTATAAAATAAATATATTTCTTCCCCCCCACGTTGAAGACAGTCGCTGTCGCCTGCATGCAACAAAACCAGCCGTTAATACCACTGTATGAAGTTCAGGAAAACCTGGTGAACATTTTTGTAATAAGAGGATATTCTGGTCCTCCTGATAATCAGCCCCCCATTGTAAACTCATTTTGACTCACAGTTTTAAATCTTTGTTCCAGTGGAAAAGATTTTTATGGGCAGCCCAAACAGGCATTAAATCCTGTTTGGGTTTTTTGTTTTTTGGTGTTTTTTTTTAAGCAGAGTTGCTTAAAATAGTACAGATTCTGAATCAGAAGAGTGACTCCAAGGGAAAAGAGAAAGATTGAAACAATACAAATCGTCGTTTGGTGGCACAAACCTTTTGTCCCACCCCTGCCCCTGATAGAAATTTGGCAGAGGCAGCAGGCTGGGTTTCCTCGCTCTGAGACACTGCATGCTTGTGATTGCTCTGTGCAGTTGGATTTCCATCCTCCCTGCTGATGGTCACCCTCCTGTTATTTTAGGGATGCCAGAAAATTACTTTGGAAGTCAAAACTATGCCAGACTTATGCACATTTATTCCTCTGCTTCCTGCACCCTTCCAGTATTTGCAAGGAAAAGGCTTTTCTGGCAAATGTGCCAGCATCTTGGAAACATGGTGTCCCCATGATTTTTGGGTGTTAACCTCCTTTTTCCTTTCCCTTCTCCCATACTGTGCATAGGACATGTCCAAATGGCCCATAGTTCTTCCCACTGGTCCCACAGTTTATCCATCACCTTTGTTTTCAGTGTCTGGGACTGCCATGGCAGCAGCAGCACTTGGGATTATGGTATGATAAGGTGGTGGGATCAGTAGCCCAACTGAAGTCCATCCACACCAATGCACACAGCATGGGCAACAAGCAGCAGGAGCTGGATGCCATCAAGCAAGTGGAAAACTATGGTACAGTTGCCGTCATGGAAACATGATGGGATGACTCGCACAACTGGAGTGCTGCAATGGATGGCTACAGAATCTTCAGGAGGGATAGGCCAGGAAGAAGAGGTGGTGGAGCTGCCCTTTTTGTTAGGAACTGTTTTGACTAGTGCTGGACAATGGTGATGATAGGATTGAGTGTTTAAGAATCAGGGGGAAGGCCAACAAGGCAGATACCATGGTGGGAGTCTGTTACAGACAACCCAACCAGAATGGAGAGGCAGACAGATGTCGAAACTTGGGGGCAACGTGATGGTTGGAGGCTGTCTTGGGCATAGAAATCATAAAATGATAGAGTTTGCGATTCTCAGAGAAATAAGGAAGGGGGTCAGCAGAACTGGAACCTTGGACTTTCAGAGGGCAGACTTTGGCTGGTTTAGGAACCTGGTTGGCAGAGTCCCTTTGGAGGCAGTCTTAAAGGACTCCAAATGCTAGACATCCTTCAAGAAGGAAATCTTAAAGGCGCAGGAGCTGGCTGTCCTGGTGTGCTGAAAAATGGGCTGGTGGTGAAGAAGACCAGAGAGCTTTGACTGAGACTCACGGGAAAAAAGAGTTTATGACCTTTGGAAGAAGGGGCAGGCAACTCAGGAGTACTATAAAAATGTCATTAGGCTATGCAAGGATAAAATTAGAAGGTCTAAAGCCCAGCTAAAACTTAACCTGGCTACTATAGTTAAAGGCAATTAAAAAATGTTTCTATAAATGTATTAACAAAAGGAGGGCTAAGGAGAATCTCCATCTTGTGCTGGAAGTAGGAGGAAATGTAGTGACGAAGGCTGAGGTACTTAATGCCTTCTTTGCCTCAGTCTTTAGCAGTCAGACCAGTTGTTCTCCAGGTAGCCAGCCCCCCCTGAGCTAGAAGACAGGGATGGGGAACAGAGTGAAGCCCTATAACGCAAGGGGAAAGGTTAGTGACTTGCTACGCCACTTAGAGACACAGACTTCTATGGGGCCAGGTGGGATCCACCCCAGGGTACTGAGGTAGCTGGTGGGAGTGCTCACCAAGCTACTTTCCATCATTTATCAGCAGTCCTGGCTGAGTCGGGAGGTCCCTGTTGACTAAAGGTTAAGATAATGTGGCAGCCATCTTCAAGGAAGAAGGATCCTCCAGAAGCAAGATCCAGGGATCTTTAGGACTGTCAGTCTGACCTCAGTGCCAAGGGAAGGTCATGGAGCAGATCATTTTGACTACCATCATGTGTCATGTATAGGAAAACCATGTGATCAGGCCCAGTCAGCGTGGGGTCATGAAAGGCAGGTCCTGCTTGATTGACCTGATCTTCTATGACAAGGTGACCCATTTAGTGGAGGAGGGAAAGGCAGTGGATGCTATCTACCTGGACTTCAGTACAGCCTTTGACACTGTTGCCTACAGCATTCTCCTGGAGAAACTGGCTGCTCATGGCTTGAAGAGGTGTACTCTTCATAGCGTAAAAACCAGCTGGATGGCTGGGCACAAAGGGTGGTGGTGAATGGATTTAAATCCAGTTGGTGGCCAGTCACAAGTGGTGTCCCCCAGGGATCAGTACTGGGGCCTGTTCTCAATGCTCTGGGGGGATCAAGTGCACCCTCAGTCAGCTCACAGACAGCAACAAGTTGTACAGGAGTGTTGATTGCTTGAGTGTAGGAAGGCTCTGCAGAGGGGTCTGGTCAGGCTGAATCAATGAACTGAGACCAACTATATGAGATTCAACAAGGCTCAGGGCTGGGTCCTTCACTTGGGTCACAACAACCCCAGGCAGCACTACAGGCTTGGGGCAGAGTGGCTGGAAAGCTGCCTGTCAGGAAAGGACCTGGCGGTGTTGGTTGACAGCTGGCTGAACATGAGCCAGCAGTGTGCTCAGGTGGCGAAGAAGGCCAATGGCATCATGGATTGTGTCAGGAATAGCGTGGCCAGCAGGACTAGGGAAGTGATCATCCCACTGTGCTCAGCACTAGTGAGGCCACACCTCGAGTGCTGTGTTCAGTTTTGGGCCACTCATTACAAGGACACTGAGGTGCTGGAGCGAGTCCAGAGAAGGGCCAAGAAGCTGACGAAGGGTCAGGAGCCCAGGTCTTACAAGGAGCGACTGAGGGAAGTGGGGTTGTTTAGCCTGGAGGAGGCTGAAGAGAGACCTCACCCCTCTCTACATTAGAGGAGGTTGTAGCCAGGTGGGGATTCATCTCTTCTGACAAGTGACAAGCGACAGGACAAAAGGAAATGGTCTCAAGTGCCAGGGGAGGTTTAGATTGGATTTTAGGAATTTTTCTTTCACAAAATTGTTATCAATCATTGGAACAGGCTGCCCAGGCAAGTAGTTGAGTTGCTATCCCTGGAGGTATTTAAAATACAAGTAGCTGTGGCGCTCAGGGACATGGTTTAATAGTGGTGGACTTGGCAGTGTTAGGTTAATGGTTGGACTCGTCGATCTTAATGGTCAATTCCAACCTACATGATTCTGTGATTTCATCATGATAATTCATGACTCAGGGACAGAACGACTTGTGCTAACATGATGGGTGGCTCAGAGGGATTGGTTCCCCGGTCAGGATGAGCTGAGAAACCTGTTCTAATTTTCCAGTGCTGTAGAAGATGCTCCTGCATGTATGGTGGATGTCACAGGCAGCATTGCAGCAAGGAACCTCAGGTCTCCTAAATCTCCTCTTGCTCTTCATTCCTGAGAAATCCACTATTGAAAGACAGCATGTGTAATTTCCTCCTTCTCCTCCCCGCCCATCCAGATGCTGGTTTTGGTGCTGGCATAGCAGCTGGGTACCCCTCATATGGGCTATTGCCCTGGTGCCTGCTGCAGGTCATGGGTGCGCTGCCTCCGGTGCGGGCCTTGGTGGGGCACCTTCCCCTGGCCGGTGGGAAGGGCTCTCCTCTTGGCTGGCCTTAGTTACCTGGGCGCGTACCTCCGCTTGTATGCACTTAGCCTGGGTAAACAGGAGCTGTGCTTTCATTGCCGGTTTATTGAGCGGGAACGGCAGCCACGGTGTCAACCGCTTTTATACCAGGTGGGGTGTGTGCACACTTGCATTTCCATTCCTTGATCTCAGGTGCTTCCTTTGTTCACACTGGTACTGAACCACCTTTCCAAAATTCCAAACTGACAGCAATCTCAGTCTTTTTCTTAGAACAGTCCCTGAGCAGGGAGGAAGGGTGAGGTAAGCATCTGGAGCTGATGTATTTATTATTGATGATGCCTTTTAAATGATTGAACAAGTTTTCCTTGCATTATTTAGGGGAATTATGATATTCATCATTAATGGAAAGATGTCTGTCTAGGGAAATGTGTGATTCACACTCACAAACACCTTCTCTCCTTGCACTGTTTGCTGCCTGTCTTCTCCCAGCTGTTGCTTATCCTTTCGGAGTCAGTGTTTGTCCTTCTGTGGTATCTCCTACTGCCTTCCCCCTTGGTGTTGGTGACCTGTGTCTGTAAAAGGGTGAGGTGTAGTGTCTCCTAGACAGGTAGCTAACTTGCAGTGTCACCAGCAGTTAGATAACAGACATGTAATCTGTGCAAGGAAATAAGGTTTAGAAACTCCAAATGTATCTGAGACCTTCTAGCAATTGTTATTCAGGTTAATGTTCTTTATTTTACTGTTTAAAATAACTGGGAACATGAACAACCCTGGCACTAGATGTGATGCAATATTGCAACTGGGTTTTATTCCAAAATAAGACATCGTTAACTGATATTTTGTTTATAACAGGGTAGGCTTCCCTCTGCAGATGAGAGTCCCCTCGCACCAGTTAGTTTCCTGGATCCATAAGTCATTACAGCACACTTTTTTTCCCCCACAGCAGAAACACTGCTTGCAGGGAGCGGTTCTAAACATGAAAATGTGTCTGTTAGGTTCCCTGCTGCAGTACGGGACATCAACATCCACCGGTGGAGCTTGAGTTGACCTCTTATACTGAATACGGTCTTTGAAGTTAGTAAGATAGTTGTCTTAAATCATTAATATAAAAGCTTTTATTTTTTCTCCTTAAAGAAGAAGGTATTTAGGTGGCATCTTAATTATTGATATTCATTATTTTGGCTGAAGCTGTTTATCTGCCTCGTGCGGAGTCTGGCCCTGGGAAGTGACAGGGAGCATGAGGAGCGTGAGATGCCTCCACGCTAGGTCAGGAGGTATGGACTTCAGCTTCAAAGCACTGTGGTGAAAACTGCACATTGAGTCAGTGGCTTCCTCTAGAGTGTGCAAAACAGAACTAACCTTGAGTAAAAAAAACTGAGTAGGATAGATGTTCCCTCCTTCATTTTTCTTCCTGCCTTTGCTAATATTTGTGTCTCTAATTCAGACTCAAAAATTCCTCCTGCAGGAGCCTGGAAAAGGGTTAACACTTTTGTAGCTTCTCCCTTCTGTAAAGGAAAACAATTTCTTTGCTACTTCTTCACACTGTTTTACTGATGCCGTGCTTGCACAGCCTCCTGTGCTGGGCAAGGTGAGCTGTTTCTCTCAAGGCATCTCAGGTTTGCTCAAGGGCCCTTGTGTGTGGGGTGGCACAAGCAGGGACTTCCCAGATGCATGGCAAGTTGGGAACATACGGATTTTGGGAATGGACCTGGAGGAAGGTCTCTCCAATACTTCTGTGCTCTGTGTGCTGCTGCAGTTACCCTTTGGGCACGCTTGGAGCACTTGGTTACACAGGGAACTGTGGAGGTATCAGGGAAAGGGAGGCCCTGCTCCCTGGCTTTCGCTGCCAATCAGTTTAAATCCAAGAACTGTATTGTTTTGGTTTTTTTTTATTCCACCTAATCTCTCTACAGAGGCCCTGTTTAATATCTTACCCTTGTTTGAAATGTGGAATTTATCTGCTGCTATTATTATCCTAATGCTAAGGGGCCACGAGACTTTTTGTTTGGTTCAGCCCAGCTCAGATCACTCCAGTAGGATGGGGCTCCCCAAGCCACATCATTTACAAAACAATATTTTCCCCCTTGTTCTACAGCGGCCTGTCCCACAACCACAGCTCCTTTTCCTCTCAAAATCGCCAGTGGGGTGGCAGGCTGTACGAAATTTTTCTGGAGGTCTCATTCCCTGAGGTAACATGTCCTTTGTCACCAGCGATGCAGAAGGTGCAGAGGAGGCATATGCTGGTTTTCTTAGCTAGAAACCCCATGTAGGTCCACCATCCTGCTCCTGGATTCTTTCCCAGTAAACTCTAACCCATCCTGGGAGATAAAATGGGTCCCTTCCAGAGAGGCACTGCTTCTGCATGGGATGCTGCTTGTGCCAGCAAACTGCCGGCCACCCCTGAAACAACACCCCCATCCCGGTGTTTTCCTCCACACCTCCTGGGCAGCACTTCACAGTCAGCCGTCCCTTGCGCTGTAGATAACATCCCATTTATCTCCCTTCTTTGTGCTGCGCCTGTGCTCACTGCCAGTCACGCGGCTCCCACGGGGCTGTGATGACTTTGCCGGCGCTGAGCATCCGTGCAGGCGCGTGGTCCAGGCATGCAGTGCTCATTTCCCCCCGGCCCCCGCTTTGGCAGGGAAAGAGGGAAAAAACCCTGGATTCTTCACCGCTGACCGCAAAGGGTAATTATTTAGTGGGATTTCAGGCAGAGGGAGCCCAAAACGGGGAGGCTGCTCTAAATGTGAGCTGTGAGGCTGCTCTGGCTGAACGACAGTGGGAGGAAGAAAAAGTATCTCTGAGTCATAACCCCTAATCCAGAGCGGATTTGCTTCGGGGCTTTTTTTGTGTTCCTGCGTGCTTACTAATGCTCAGAGAAGCAGCGAGAGCCCTTTCTCTGCTGTTTCATCCACGAAGAATGCAGCCCTGTCTCCCCGCTCCTTGTCTCCATGGCTTACCCGAGCGTGGTATCCCCACCACCTCCCAGCTGAGCCCAAGCTTTGCAAACTCACTGCTGTCTGGGCTCTGCTCCCCCTCCTCTAAAACCCCCCAAATGCCAGTGGCATCACTGCCGGCGGAGGCGATGTGTTGGGGGAGGACCATGTGCCAGCAGCTGCTTGTGCCTCTGCTGCTGCTGAGCAGCAGTGGGAAGGAGGGGGAGAATTAAAATCCCCCCGTTTTGCAACCAACACCCTCTCTTTGGGAAGCTCAGGATGTTGTATTGAGGGAGTTTAATATGGTGACAGCCACGCAGCACCCACAGCTTGGTGATATAAACATCTCTATTTTTACAGGGCATCTGGTTATTGATGTTTTGTTCTGTCAGTCAGCTCTCATTGTGCGTTGGGGTTCAGACTGCACAGCAATTCCTACTCTGTACAGTTGGTTTTGACTAGATCCCCTCCCCCCCAAGAAATATATATATCATTACTTATTTAATAAAATATACCTTTCCCTACACATGTGCTTCAGTGGGACCAGCGATGGAGTACCGAACCAAGTCCCCAGGACTGGTGTCATTTGCAGAGGCAGTGGATGTCCCCAGAGGTGTGGCTGAGACACTGTGGTAGTCACCCGGGGTTAAACTGCGGGTGGCAGAGCTGGCTCCCCTCTCCGAAAAGAGAGCTTCTGCCTTGGGAAACCATGTTTTGGCTGTCTTGTTTCTCTAAGAGATTAGATTTATTTCCTGGATGGAGTAACTCAGTGACATGCATTGTGTTTTGCTGCCAGTATGAGCTGCTGTTTCAGGCTCTGCATGTGTTTAAAAATATTTTTGAGTATTTCCTTTGCTTGAAACATGCAAAATTGAAAACTTGCTGCACGGATGCGCACCCATGTTTGCACACACAGAGTGAAAAGCAATGCAGTGCTTTAAATTTCAGTAAGCAAAGTGTTTTCTTAGGATACAATACTGTTCTTCATTGCCTTACGATGTCCTTAATTATTTTTTCATTATTACAGGTATTGGTGCTAGGATATATGCTCCTCCCTAGAGAAAAGCTGGTAGCATCCTAGGCCTGGTGCTGGATTTCAGTGTCACTGCCCCTTGGGTTTCCTACACGTAAAACCTCATGGATGGAGCAGTGTTCCACACTAGGGGGTTTATAGTTGTTTGGGGTGTTTTTTTTTCCCTTGCGTAAAGTTATTTTTCAGTTCCCTCATCATGTTTGCTGCCTTCCTGTAGGTAAAGAGGAGGTGGTGCTTTGTGTGAGGGTAAAGCACGTTTGGGCGACACAGATGTCACCTATGGCAGGCGATGTTATCCACTGCCCTGCCATGTACAGCTCTTCTGTTGGGGTGGCTGAAGCTGGCTCCCAGAAAAACAAAAATAATAATAGGAGCTTCATCAGCAGAAAAGGGCTGTTTTCTGGTTTTCCTTCCCTGCTGCCTCCATTAGAGCCATTACCTAAATCAATTGCATGTTCTTTGTGTAACTACACTGGTTGGGGCTGGTAACTACGCTGGTGGGTGTTTTCTGGCTTTTCATTTCCTTTTTATCATTTTACCAGCTACTGGCAGATCTTGAGTATGTATCAAGGCGAGGCAAATGTGAAATGCCTTGGTTTCTTGTCTGCAGAAAGTAGCTAATACGCCTTTGGGTGTGAGAATGGTGAATTTGCAAGTCTCTGGATATGGATTATTTCTTTCTGGCCCTGTGTGGGTGAGATTTAAGGGGGAAAGGAAGTCTTTGGATAATAAAGTGACGTTTGTATTTTTTTAAATATTAAAGCATTTGGTTCTGTGTAGAATCTTCACTGATTTGATATTGAGTCCTTTGCTTTCTTTAGCCACATCACGTATAGCGATGCCGATGTTGGAGTAAGTGCTCTCACCCCTTTTTGCTGACAGACCTTTTTCCCAGTCAGAGCCAGCACCTTAACACAGGGTTGCTCCCCAACCAACCTGCCTGATTGCTGCCTTCAGTTGCTGTCTCAGCCAGCCTGGTCAGGTCAGCCATGCCTGCTGAAGTGCTGTCACCTATGATGCTATGATGATAGCAACCCCTGGCATTTGAAGAGGCTGGGAGATGGTAATGTTTTCAATAAGCATCCATCCAGCCGAGCCTGGTCAAGGGTCTGAAATGAGAAGTGGATTCCAGTTGCAAACATCCCCTCCCCTTACACTAAATCTAAATAAAATGGAGACCCTATTTAAATTCATGCGCTCCTGGCATGTACAGAAGGCTAAAGAAGAGTGCATTAAAGCAGGTGACATGATCCCAGCAGCTTTACTCGGGGCGGGGGGGGATGATCCATTACCACTGCGGGGCTTTGATAGAATGAGGGCAAACATACGAGATGCTGACGATGCTTCCTCTTCGCCTTGTATTTGCATAATTCCCTGTGCTGTCACTGGGCTCTTTGCTTGTAAATGGTCACCCAAATGTTCAGTAATCCTTGGCAGTTTGGAGCTATCCATGGCAGTAGTTTCTTGTCTTGAAGGGTAGGGAGGCTTCATGGTAGATGAGGTTCTGCTGAAGGTGGAGATCCTCAAGAGATTGGCATCCGGTCATCAGCACCTGGGACAATCCAGTTGTGCACAGCAGGATGTGTCTAAACTCAGCCCTGTATTCCAGAGAGAACTCGGGTGCTATTTTAATCTGGATTAAAAGGAAAACTCAGCAGCTACAGCTGGAACATTTTAGGGGATGTACCCTGTGATTTACTGGGCTGGGGTGGCTTTGGATTTGTCCCCAGATGGTTGCCCCCGAGCTTTATGGAGGCTGGAGAACCCGTGCTCTGTTTTTCCCATGTTGTCCGTGCCAGCAAGGCACATTCCAGCCTAGGTAAAGCCCATGCTGCAACCGGTGCCTGCATGCAGCTGGGCTTTCCTATTCGCTTGGCCGAGAGTTTGAAGGCAAACCTGGGGTCCCAACTTCACTGCACTGCGTGCAGCCCATGGGACCAGTCAGCAGATGTGCAAGTGGAGACCTCCTGGCTGGAGGTCCTGGGTGGTACAAACCCACTGGTCTTCTGCAAACCCTTGCAACTCCTGAGTGAAGCCTTACGTTAGAAGGCAGTGAAATACCAGAAATTAATCCATTCGCCTATCCCAGTAGTTGTATCAGAGCCACTGGGGATGTCCAGAAGGAAATGGTGTCACAGGCTGGCAAGGCAGCAGCTGCATTTACTGGCATAACTGAGATTTGGTCATTGAAAATCTGCAGCTGAAAAGCTGAATTGTGAATCTTGGACTTGAAAGTAATTTTTATCTAAGCATACGGATCTGAAAGCTGGAAACCTACCAGAGGTACAGGCAAAGTATCTGAGTGCCTTTGAAAACAAATGGCTTAGAAGAACACTGAGAAGTAAGCTCCAAAGGCATCCCAAAAAAGTGATGGAAGTATTTAGGGGATAAGATATCAGAGTGTATGCCATAGCAGGGGGCCTGCTGGGAGGTGGGATGGAGACACACTGGGAGGTGGTAGGGACAACTCTTCTCTTAAAATGCGGTCAGATAGAGAAAGTTATATGGGATTTATTGTAGCATGCATATGAAGAGCATTCAGTGGCAGATGGGGTGGTGGAGCCTTATTGAGTGCTGGTGAAGGGTAACAAAAATGGGGTAGAGCAACCTCAGTTGAAAGCTTTGGGAGTTCTTGTCCTTGGAGGGGTGGGGATGATCCCTACGTTATATGGCACTCTGTCACAATGTGGGTTTGTCCTTGCTGGTAGTTCAGGTTTGATGTGTAATCATGTTGGCAACAGATAGCCCAGTACTGAGGAATGGTTCATTGTGGTGTGGAAGCAGATTCCTTCTGTCCTTGTTGCTGCACCTGTAAAATATGGGGTAAATAATTCTTCTTTTCTCTGCAGTAGGCTTTTAAACTTTTTTAGACTTCTAAACTTTAAACTTTTTAAACACACATAGTTCTGTTACACATCCAGAATAAGTTTCCATAAGAGGGGATGGTTGTAAGGCATCCAGGTGGTAGAGCATAAGCAGCAAGCAGCCAGTTAAGAAATGTTGCTGATGAGAGAGTGCATAACACTGCTGGGATCACGGAGGTCTCTTCCTTACCTCACGATCAGCCAAGGGGTATAATCTCATTTCTAAATTTATCAAGATGCATCTTAAGACTGATTGGGCTGCCTGCCCTGTGACTGCTGGAAGGCATCCAGAGCTGGGCATGGCTAAGGACCTTCTTGCTCGGGCCTGAAGTCATTCCTAGTGTTCACTACATGCCAGTGTTCTCCTTTAGCTTAACTCACTCTTTCCATCATTAAGACAGCATTCCCACCAACCCTGAACCGTGCAGGTCCTACACAGGCAGCTTGCTCTGTCATCTCAGAGAGGTTTGTCATGTTTGTTCTATTTCTTCTCTCATTACATACAGTCACAGAATGGTTTGGGTTTGGAGGGACCTCAGAAAACATCTAGTCCCAACCCCGTGCCATGGGCAGGGACACCCTCCACTGGCCCAGGTGGCCCAAAACCCCATCCAACCTGACCTTGAACACTGCCAGAGAGGGGGCAGCCACAGCTCCTCTGGACAGCCTATGCCAGGGCCTCACCACCCTCTCAGGGAAGGATTTCTTCCTAATATCTAATCTAAATCCACCCTCTTTCAGATTAAAACCATTACCCTCATCCTATCACTGCACTCCCTGATAAAGCATCCCTCTCCATCTCTCCTGTAGATGCCCTTCAGGTGCTGGAAGGCAGTCTAAGATCTCCCTGGAGCCTCCTCCAGGCTGAACAAGCCCAACTTTCTCAGCCTGTACTTGCAGGATAGGTGCTCCAGCCCTCTGATCATCTTTGTGGCCTCCTTTGGACTTGCTCCAGCAGCTCCATTTCCTTCTTAAAGTTCTTTATCCAACTTTTATTATTTCTTAGTCTTGGCAGTGGGAAGGACCATTCTCAAGACCTGGTGTTTTGCCTTGGTGACTCCCTGAAACCAGACCATTTACTAGAGTGCAGGAGCTGCTTGTTCCTTGCCGCTTCCCAGCATGCTGGGTGGCTCTGCCTTTATGAAGGTCATTGGTACAAGAAGATCATGGGAACTCATCTCTGTAGAGCCAGTACCTTGGCTACCAATTTGAGTAGTTGAGGTCAGGAGGCTACATAACCACAGTAACGTATTATGCAAGGTTTTGACTTGGAGGAGGTTCAGCTGGTGTGGCTGAAGCACTTGTGGAGTTTGTCTGGGAACACATGGCAGTGAGACTATGTGAAGCACGTCAGGTGGTGTCATGCCTTGTAGCCTGGCACATTAAAGTCACCTGAAATGGGTTGTTTGCCCTCTGAGACCTCCTGTAGCCGGAGGGGAGAAGTGGACAGTGGTGAGGAGCAAATGCCTGAGCTGTCTCACTTCAGCTCACCAGGGCTGGGGAGTCAGCACCCTCTTGTACTGCCAGGCATGACGTTAAACCGTGGTGGCAGTCAGAATAGGTGTAATGGGGCAAAAACAGTGGAAGAAAGCAATCTGAGAAAAAAAACAGATCTGTGAGTGGTTTAAACAGTGACCCTGTGGTTAAATGGACCTCTGGGGGTTGTGGCAGGTGGTCTCCCAGCAGTGCAACTGCTGTGATAGATATCACCTCTGTCTGCTGTCTGCTCTGCTTCCTGGAAGCTGCTGCACTTGCAGTGGCTGGCAGAAGGGGAACCATGTCAGCTCCTCACCTGCTACCACTCACAGCTGAGGAATTAGTTGAAACTGTTGATTTAATTAATCTGGAGAACGCAACAAGTCATTTGTGCATGCCAGTGGTGGGTACTGGTGGAAATAGCCTCTTATGCTTGCCAGCTACGTGGGTCTGCTCTCTGGAATGTCTGAGGTTGGAGGCTGGATGCTGAGCAGGAATGGTGGTTGGTTTTGATCCCAACTGGTAATTACTGTGCCACTATGTTTAAAACCCATCCTTTCCACTGGAAGGCTCATCACATGGTCTCTGGAAGGGTGCACATTTTCCAGAGTTATTCCTGGCCCCTTTAGATATGCAGAGCTGTGATCTTTAGGTATTACGGCCTGACATGCCTCAGGGCATCCTAATGAATAGGACTTCATTAGTGCAACTGAACCACTTAAAATAATACACAATAAATCACTGTGGGCTTTCAGGTTGTGCATGTCTGTGGGGATGCTTGAGGGCTTGGATTTAGAAGACAATTTTACAGAAGTCCCTTTCTGGATGAGCAAACGGAAAAGGAGGGTGTCAGGAAGCAGTGATGTTAAGGCAGTTGAAGATCACGAGGTCTCTCATCCCTCCAGCGCCCTACAAGTGGGGCTATTTATACCACTCTGTTACGCTGCATTAGGGTTAGAGAATGGACTCCCACCACCCTCCCCCCCGTCAGTCCCATGTGTGGTCTTCAATGGCTTTATGCAATCATGAGTGCTCGTCAGAAGATGTGAAGATAAGATGTTCCCATATCTTGGGTGCACTCACGCAAATGTGAGTGGAAAATCAGCAGTTTCCCCCAGTTTTGGGTCCTGACTGGTCCTGGTAGGTGAACTGCATGAGGAACCGTGTGGCAGCTGTGTATGTTCCCAAACCTGTCCAAGAGCACCCAGACCCCCTCAAATAAAGTTAAACCATGCTCAAAGTTGCCGCAGACAAGCTGTTTGCATCCAACTCGAGTAACCAGGTGGACCTGGGTTGGCAGCTGTGAGAAAATACAGCCCTGAGAGAGTGAGTTCTTACACGTTTGGCTCGTGTCGGTGAGAATAACATTTACCAGCTAAACTGGGCTTTGTCAACTCAAGGCCAGGCCTTTGGTGTAGCTGTGGAAAGAGCAGGCTGGCTTTGGCATGTCTGGATATGGACATGATGCATTTCCTGGTGGAAGGTGGTGGGAAAGCCTGCATCTGCTGTGAAATGAGCACCGCTTTCCTTGGGAAAGTGCTTAACCAAGATAGCGTTGCTGGACAGGTCTCTCCCGATAAATGTGACTTCACAGATCGTGTGTTCAACCTCATGAAAAAAAAAAAAGAAAATGTAAAAGGTATCTACTGTGTCAAACTATTTAAAGGACAGGTTTGGAGGTTTGAAGGTAACTCGTTCTAAAAATAAGCATTCAAAATGATTCTTGAGCTTGGGCCAGGTTATTTCAAGATCAAAATCAAGGCCAAGGCACTCCAGTATAGGTTTCCAGGTCATTTTTATCAGCTTTGTAATCCTTGCGGCTTTTGAGGTAGGGAAAAAAAATGGTAGTATCTGCCAGGATCTTTTCCACTCTTTTCCCAAAAATATGTTCCTAAGGAGTCCTGACTCTTCTGCCGGTCTGAAATTTGCAGCCCCGTTGCTGTATTGTGTGCGGCTCTTTTCCTTTGATATATCAGTTTACCCATCAGGAAAAAAAATTGTGGTTTTGATACAGTGATGATGTGTGTAGTGACAGTGGGAGGATGACTTGCAAGGGGTATAGGAGGACTTTAAAAGGACAGCTACCAAAATAAATAAATAAACAAATAAATAAATAGAAAATTGCCATCCTTCCAGGTAGGAAGACCGAAAACATAGCAATGATTTATTGGGTTTTCAGATGGCTCATTGGCTGGCTTCAGCACTGCTAATAGCTCAGCAGTCCATCTTCCTAGATGGCAGAGCTGAAGTCAGCACATCAGCTGGAGCCAGCTGGACACTGGAGAGGACATGGAGGAGAGTGAAGCCAAGTGGGAAGCAGTAAGGATTTTGATTGAACCAACATCAGATTAGGATCTGTGAATCTAAAGAGCTTTTTGAAGGTAGTTTCTGGCATTTCTGATACGTGTGTGGTCCCTGAATGGGATCTCCCAGATGTCTCTTGTCAGATCTGAGGGCCTGAGCCTACTGTGCTTTGCTGTTGGACCACAGATCCAGGGGGATGGAGATGGACAGGCCATTGGGGCTTTTTGACGTGCTGGTGATGTTCTTGCTGTGCTCTTCCCTGGTGGTCCTTTTTGGGAAGGGGGTATCGCTTCTGCTTGAAGCTGCTGGGGTTTTGCTTGCCCCACGGGAACAAGCTCCCTTACCCTGGGACAGCCTGTTCTGATTCCCCCCTCCCGTGCCCTTAGCTCACCGTGTCCTACGAGGACATAACTCTTGATCCTGGGACCTGTTGGAGCAAGCAGCCGTGACGGAGCTTGTTTTTCCAAGATAATCTTTTATTGGGAAAGCAGCTCGGCAGATGTAGGTGAAAGGTGATGCCAGCATGCTGCTGGACCAGGTCGGCTGCTGCTTTCCCGGCTGCGTCCTCAGCTTTTTATAGTGTTTCTGCATCACGCCGCAGCTGCCACCCAGCTCCTGGCAGCGCCAGGGCCACGTTGGATCACGGGGCAGCGCTGGGACCCTGTGCGCGGTGCTGGCTGCAGGAGTGCGCTGCAGGGTTAGGTTTGCTGGGTTACATCAGGCACAAGTGTGGCTAATCAGATAGCCTGACTCCCAAATTAGCAGCATCACATGGGTCAGAGGAGGGCAGGAGGTGTCATCTTATGGAGGAAAAACTGATTACGTTTAATCTCCTGTAATATTTTAAATTTTTATTTGTTTTTGTTAGTCCCAACTCATGAAGTTTGGCTGTTACTTTGCCACTTACCATAATACTCTTCATGTGTTTAAGTGTCCTCTCCTTCCTTTTTCTTTACCCTTGGCAACTTCCTTCACCAAATATATCCCTCAGTCCGATTACATATCGTGTGTATCAGCTTTGCATTTGTTGGCTTAAATAAACGGGGAAAGTGGTTCTGGAAAGGCCACTGTCTTCTGCTCCAGCATCATCCCCAAGAGAAATGTGTTCAACCCACGAAGGAGATTGAGGAAAAGGATGTCTTGATGAGCAGTCTGCAGAAGGAAATTATTCCAGATCTTTCTGCCAGATAGCCCCTGAATCCCAGCCAGCTATGTCACAGACTTCGGGTTTTGGGTACCTTTGCTTCATTTAAGGAAAGATGGGTTCACCTGCAATAATGTCTCTTCATTCTTGGTGCTAAAGGATGGGTATCTACATGAAAAGAAGTGTTCTTTTCCCCCTACCCTGTTCCCGGAGCATATTATGACCATGAGAAAGAAATCTTTACTCCATTGAGATTAATGGAGAGGCTGAAGTGGGACTTTTTGCTCCTGGCAGGATTCACAGAATTGTAGGGGTTGGAAGGGACCTCCAGAAATCATCTAATCCAACCAAAGCAGGTTCCCTAGGACAGGTCGCACAGATAGGCGTCCAGATGGGTCTTGAATATCTCCAGAGAAGGAGACTCCACAAGCCCCCTGGGCAGCCTGTCTCCGTGCTCTGTCACCCTCACTGTGAAAAAGTTCTTCCACGTATTGGTGCGGAACTTCCTGTGCTCTAACTTGAGGCCATTGCCCCTTGTCCTGTCTCCACAGACCACTGAAAAGGGGCTGGTCATTTCCCCCTGTGTCCCACTCTTCAGCTGTTTATAAAGATTGATCAGATCCCCTCTCAGTCTTCTTTTCTCAAGGCTAAACAGCCACAGTTCACTCAACCTTTCCTAGTAGTGGAGATGCTGCAGGCTGTTAATCATCTTTGTGACCCTCCGCTGGACTCTTTCCAGGAGATCCCTGTCTTTTTTGTACTTTGGAGCCCAGAACTGGATACAGTGGTTAATCAGCTTAAGAAAGGCTGGTTGTCTTTGTAAGGAGCTCTTGGGAAGAAGAGCCAAGCTCTTAGTGCAGGCAGCAGCTGGCACAGACCAGTGCTGACAGGTGGATCTGCTTTTCATAGAATCATAGAATGGCTTTTGTTGTTAATGTGTTTGCAGGGTAGGTAAGAGACATCCCTGACTTTATGGGTGGGTTTGGTAGACACACTGGTGTCTGCCCCCAGAAGTCTGGTGCAGAGGAGCCATGGAAGCAGTGGATGGTGAGTGCTGCAGGAGCAGTTGTGGAGATCCCATCCAGTGAGCTCAGGTGGATGTTTAAACACCTTCAACGGACCCTACCTCTTTTTTTTCCCCTTCCAGATCAAATCAATGAGCACTCACCTGCATGGCTTGCTTGGACAGCAGCAGAGCCAGTGCTGCCAGCAACAGAGCCCTGGCAAGGAGAGCAGTAATGCCCTACATGAGATGTGTTGGCAGGGGGAACCCTGTGCTGTGCACAGCACCATCATCATGAGAAAAGAAGGGGACCCTTTGGGCTGCAAGTCCTTCTGACACTGCGGAGCAGACCCTGTATGTAAATGAAGTATTCAGCTGCATTCCTGTGCAGTGAGTGGTATGTGCCTAGGAATTCCTTTCATGCCTTTAAATGCTAATGTAGTAACAAAATAATCCGGGTTTTAGTTACTTTTCTCATTCTAGTCTCAACAGCAGCAATCACTTCAGAAGCTCTTCAGAAAACCCTGGTGTTAAACATTTAAGACCCCAGACGTGGCTGAAATAAAAATATTAGTAGCAATAAATGGGTGAGAAAAGGTGCAGTATGTCATCACCAGTCTTGGAATAACACAAGGGAAAATCTCTGGTTCACAAGAAAGTTGGTTGGTTTGATGTGCATGTTCAATATGAGATGACAAGCCAGGAAGGTCATCCATCTGCGGGGATGAACCGGAGCCTGAGCTCTTGGTGCATGGTGCAGGGTTGGTGGGAGGCAGCTCCGGGGTCAAGGAGCGAACAGCCGGTTCCCTTCAGTTGCCTGCCACTCTTAGGCTGTGTATTTATTTGTTAGACACATTATTGTGTTGCTCTGGTTTATTCCTTTTTGATGTGGCTGCGATAATCTTGACAAAGGGTGGAGGTGATGCAGGTGGGAGCAGAGCGATGGAAATGGGGGCTTGGCGGGGCTGACTTATTTTGGTGAGGGGGATTAAAATTGTGATGCATGGTAGGGAGTTCTCTGACAGTGACTGTGGGGCAGGGCAGGCAGAGATGGAGTCCAGTCCTTGGTGGGAATCATTGCATCAGCAGGAAAGGGGCTCGCTCTTGGATATGAGCAGAAAAATGAGTCCTGGCTGTAATTTCGTCACGTAGCTGTAAGATGCAATAAATAAAACTTTTCCACACTGGATTTAGTTAAACCAATGCAACATCTATGTTTGGATGAAGTCTAATCCTACGCTGTTATGAAATCTTCCCTAATAATAATATTTTCTTTCACCTCAAGAAGGTCCCCAGCTTGTGCCTGTTGACTTCACTGAGCTGCACATTAAAGCTGCCTGTAGCAGCGGGCAGTCATTTATTTGGATTCGCCAGCTGAAATGAGTCAGATTATTCCATGGGCTTTGGTTTAATGGCAAACACTTTGGGTTATTACTTACGGAATATTGAATGTGTGCCCTTAATAAGTGGGAGCTTTAAAAAAAGTAACAGGAAGACAGAGCTGAATCTGCTAAAATGTCTCTCTGCTGCTATTCCCAGAGATGTTTTGAAATCTTCACCTCAGTTGCCTTTGCAGAGCCCTGTGCCAGCCCCAAGCACGTGGGGCTTCTCCTGGGCTCTGCGGGGATGCTCGGACCTCAAGCCAAGTGTGACAGTGCACAGGGAAAGTCATTACTGCTGGGCTCCTGTCCGGTTCTCAGAGGAGGAGGCGGCCACCAAGAATTCAGCTTTAATAGGAGCCAGATACTAAGCTTGAAACGTGTCAGCCGTGCAAGGGGTCATTTATGCTCATTAAAAAATGACTTTTTCCTTCTTGGCCCTCACCCCCTTGCTGTTTCATGAGTAGCTTGGGCTGGTTTTTGCTTCATCTGCAAAATCCACTCCCAGCAAAGAGCAGGGTGTGAGTGTGTGTTTCCTTTGGGATTGATGAGTTGAGCTGGTCAAGAATAGCATAGAGAAGAGCCAGGGCTCTGAAATGTCAGGTTCTGTCAGATGAAATGTCAGGATCACCAAATCAATTTGGGGGCTCTGGGGCCAAAGCTTCATTGGGTCGATGCCACAGTGATGACTTTGGCAGCACTGAGGTCTTCTGTGGAGTCTTTGTCCCACTGGTGCTTTCAGAAGACCAGCCCCATCATCCCAGCCCTGGTGGCTGGCACTTCTCTACCTGCTTGGAGTTTAAGCAGTGGTAGTTTGGACAGTTTAACAGGGAGAATTGCAAATCCAGTTTATTAGAGGGATCTCAGGAGGATCTGGTGGTGGTGGTGGTTTGATGAAAGCAAATGTCAGCTGCAAAGGAGATGCCATGACTTAGTTGATTGTACCTTTGAAAAGTAAGGGGCTTGTATCTTCTGATTTTTTTGTCTTTTTAAAAAATAGGATCTAATTAATCTTGCTGTTAGGCACTTTCATAATTTTAGCACAGCTCCTTTGCTCCTTGAGTAGTGTAGTCCTGTGAGAACTGCAGCGTTTGTTTGACTGTAAGGCATGTTTTTAGCCTACATGGTGACAGCCAAGATCCTGAAGGCTTAAAGAATAGGTCTAAGATAAAGAACCGAAAATATAATGAGTGGGAGGATTATTTTTGTAGCTGGCTTAGTGGGGTTTTTCTCCTTTTACTGCAAGCTGGTAACTAATGCTGTAGACTAAAAGTCAGAAATAAAAGGCAGCAAAAAGTCTGATGCAAGTTTCAGACTGAGCCACCCTCGGTGAAGCTGGAATGGTTCATGGTGGCCAAGCCAGGTGTGGGAAGCCGTGGTTCATTTTGGTCCAGGCAAGAAGCGAGTCTGCTGTGAAGTTTCCCAATTTCCAGGGAATCCCATGGTGGTATGCCCAGTGTGGGAGCTTGGCACCCGTCTGCATGTCGAGATGCAGCTGGGCAGCTCAGAAGATGGAGCAGCAAGTCCATCTTGTACCTGTGAGAGCTCTTGTAGGTCTCTGGGGCTAGACATGGGCCGGACGAAGAGCTAATGGTTTCCTTTCTGCCTGTGTATGGAACCTGAGGGAAGAAAGAGGCTCTTGTTGGAGCCTGCTGGTGTGATGGGAGGTGGAATGGTGCCCACTTGGGTGTGAACATTAGGACAGAAGCCAGGGTGAATGCCAGTTTCCGGTGAATGTGTAAATAACGATTGTCTGTTCTTTCGTAAGGAATTAAAAGAATTAAAGAGTTGGGTTGCTTTCTTTTAAGTGTACTAATTGGGATCCTACAAGGGCTTATCTGGAGCTTCTCCTCTCCAATGGTCAGGACTGTAATCATCACATGCTTTATGTGCCCCTGTAGCTCTTGCATGCTCCATTCCATAGTGGTTCATCCCCATCAGATGTAACAAGTGCCTTTCTGTTTCTCTTGGAAGATGAGAAGTCAGCTGGTTGGGAGGGTTCTCCCCTAGCAGTGTTCGTGCAAAAATGGCTTTTCTGTGCGGCTGAACTCTTACATCATCATCTTCCATTTGGGTCTTTGTCATGCTGGTGGTTGCCCCTGAGTACTTGTAGCAACCATGGAGTCACCAAGAGCTTTTTGGAAGTCATGGTGGACTCTCATGAGTCTCCAGCCACTTTTCTTCTGTGGCAACGTGGTATTTTGCTTTGGCTATTGGATGTGCAAACCCAGACGGCCTTGTCTGGAGGAGATTGCTGCTGTGTATGTGGAGCTAGGTATTTAAACAGTTAAGTAGCTCGAACAGTTATAAGAAGACCTTTTGCTTTTTAAATTACATTTGATCTCAGAAACAGAGCAAGTACCAGTGACACTTCATACATAAAATCTTTACAAACATTAACTCCTCATGGATTCCTTTTCATGAGGAGGAGTGCTGCTGTGGTGTCACTGTGTGCTGGTGACCAGGCTGTGAAGATCTGTATCTGCTGTGGGCATCTCCTTGGTTCAGTTGTTGAGGGATTGAGAAAAACCCCAACTTTCACAAACTTGATGATTTTAAACCAGATTTTTAACTGTTTAGTAGTAATATAAAGAGACTTCCTATCACCCTGTAAAATGGAGCTGAAGTCCCCCCAGTAGCAAGGTTAGCGACAGACAGTTTGTGGTTTCTGGTACCTCCTTCAGCCCAGGGTCTTGTCGTAAGGACAGGATCCTTCTTGCAGTTCGGTACCGGCAAAGATTTTGGAAGGTTTGGCTTGCAGTGAGGAAAGTCATGCTTTTGTCCCACTAAGCTTTGGAAAAATGTTCCCCAAGGAAGGGTAGGCCAACAAAAGCCCAAGCATAGCCTTGGGGTGCTGTCAGGGAAGTGCTTCTATGTGTTTCACTTATTGAATGATGAAGCATCATCTCTGATGAGTCTGTCAGGTCTGTTACACACCTCGTGGGATGAGCCTGCAGATGCTGTGTCACTTGTGACCAGTGAAAGCCTGCAAGATGTGGTTTCCCCTGTGTGAGTTTAAGACCAAAATGTGTTGGAAGAGTAGAAGAAAAGGTAGAGGTGAATCATGGGGCTGTACAAGCTGGACTCCTGGAGAATGAGGACTAAAGTCCCAGGAAGCATTGCAGACCTTGTCCCCGCTCTGCCTGCGGCGGGCACTGCTCACTGGTGGGTTTTGCAAAAGGCATGTGTTGGTTCTCACTTCTAAGACAAAATGTGATGGGATGAGTTGTGTGAGGCACCTGTGTGTGGCCTTTGCCATTGCCTCCATCCTGTAGCACCACAGAACCTGCAGTGGGTTATGTACCCCACTCTGTCTCTCAAGGCCTGTGTAAAGCAGGGATCAGACGTAGCTTGGACCAGTGTGCCTCTGCTTCTGGCCTGGTGGTGACCTGTCTGTACCTCCTTCCTGGCTGGTGCAGAGGGGCACCCCTAGTAAGTGTGAAATATCCTCAACGTATGCAAGAGAGAGTTGCAGGATCTGTGATTTTGAGATTGCACTTGGAATATTGTCTCCAGTTCTGGGCCCCTCAGTTCAAGAAGGACACAGAACTCCTTGAAAGAGTCCAGCGCAAGGCCACCAAGATGATTAAGGGAGTGGAACACCTTCCTTATGAAGAAAGGCTGAGGGAGCTCGGCCTCTTTAGCTTGGAGGAGACTGAGGGGTGACTTTATCAATGTCTAGGGTAATATGTAAAGGGTGAGAGTCAGGAGGATGGAGCCAGGCTCTTCTCGGTGATGGCCAGTGACAGGACAAGGGGCAGCAGGTGCAAACTGGAGCATAGGAAGTTCCATGTGTACATAAGGAGGAATTTTTTCATTGTGAGGGTGATGGAGCACTGGCACAGACTGCCCAGGGAGGTTGTGGAGTCTCCTTCTCTGGAGACATTCAAAACCCTCCTGGATGCGTTCCTGTGTGATTAAGTCTAGGTGGTGGCTGCTGTGGCAGGGGGGTTGGACTAGATGATCTTTCGAGGTCCCTTCCAGCTCTTAATGTTCTGTGATTCTGTGATTACTCTTGCAGTATGGCCAGCTACCATGTGGGCTTACTGGGTACCATGTTGGGGTGATGACTTGGTCCTCCCTAAAGTGCTTCACTTTACAAAACTCTCAGGAATGGCCTTTCCTGTTCTGGTGGGAGAACCTGCCTTTCATTGTCATGCACTGATCCTGGCATTTTAGTAGATAAAGTTAATGGTTAGAGATTATTGATTTAAATGAGAGACTGTTTGAAAAAAGGAAACAGACAAGTAAAAAAAAAACTACTATCCATTTCCTCCTGTGCACATTTTATCTCCATGAGCTTAGCCTGGGGGTCAGGCTGTAAAACAGCTTTGAAGTCAGAATCCACAGTCCTGGGAGAGCAGGAGGCTGCTGTCCCTTGCTTAACATCCCTCTGCACTGCGTCTGCAAGTCTGATTTTCCCCTCGTGCATATCCCATGCTAGCATTACATGCCAGCAGTGAAAGGAAAGGAGATGACTGCCCCACCTTGCAGTGTCCTGAGCTGCTGCGTGGTGGAAATGTGGAGCTGGAGTGAAGAAACTAGGGTTACAGCTGCCCTGGTCTCACCAGCACCTAGCTACGGATGTGATTGCAAGAGAAGGGCAGTTTGTGCTGGGGTGTTCCACAGATGGTCTGAAGTAAAAGGAAAAAAAAAAAGGGGAAAAAAAGGAAAAAAGGTCAGGCTTTTAATGAGTCAGCTCGTTACCGAGTGACCCACATTCCTGGAGCATCATTGCGTTGATGCAAGCCGAGGAGCCTCATTGCATGTCAGAGCATAAGGTCGTCTGTCTGAGCTGGAAGTGGTTCGGGGCTGAAACGGTCCTTCTTGATAGACATGGGGTTTTGTGTGGCTTTTGAATATTTTCAGGTGACACAACTCGATGTCTCTGGAGAACCACTCACTTGGATCCATTGTAAGGCCTCTTGCAGAAAGGAGGATGTGTCCTGTATGAGGGGTGATTTTGGTAGTATGGTATAAAATGATTTTCCCTAGTGCTGTCAGTTACTAGGGTGGGGAACATTCCTGTCTTGAGTGAGATGAAAAAGCTGGTTAATATTTACGTTCCGATTTGTTCCTTTGGTCTGTGTGGCCTTTGTTTCATTAGAGGAGTGTCTGCCCCCCCCC
>VZTU01003973.1:60107-135817 GCA_013400835.1 Zapornia atra
CCCCCCACCCCTGCCCCCACTCCCCACAGGGAACATGCTCAAGTTTTTTTTCCCTTAGTAAGAAGTATGTCAGCTGGTGCAGATGGAGAGGAAGTTTATTAAATCAGTCTTTGAAAAGTGGTCCAAGGTGACATTAGGTGCTTAGAAGGTCAGATTGTGTGTAATTTGCTTAATGCTTTCTTTTTGTCTTCAAAATGCTTCAGGGTTAGAACAGGATTCATTGTAAGGCATCTCAGCTATGTTTTAAATTATGCCCTTGGTTGTGATCTGCATTTTGAGTCATGTTGTGAAGACCTGTGTTTTGTGTGAGAACTTGGTCTGTAAAAATACAGCTCCTCTGTCTCTTGGTCTCTTGGGTGTTGGCTCAGGTTGGTTGGGAGACCCATATCGAGCGTGAGTGAAGAGTCCTGGATGGATGCAAGGGTAATTCACAGATTCACAGAATTGTAGGTGTTGGAAGGGACCTCCAGAGATCATCGAGTCCAACCCCCTGCCAAAGCAGGTTCCCTAGGACAGGTTGTACAGGGAGGTATCCAGATGGGACGATACCTTCAATGGGGTATCTAATAATGATAGCTTCAGTGGGATATCTAGGCTTACACTTTAAAAAGTACTCTTTCTTGTGGAACTATTGCAAGACTCAGTAGTTCTTGGTAGTATTTTTCTGCTGCACTTTGTACTATCAAATGTACTATCTGTCTCTGGACAGATCATAGGTTAGAGCTCCCAGTGGTGATCCTTTTGTGCCTGTCTTCCTCCTCCTGACATCTTTTGATTGGAGTTCACAGAAAAGAATTGGCCTTTTAAATGAAAAAAAGGTAGGGTGGGGCATGGTAAATAGTTTTTACCTCCACCTCACCTCATTTTCCTCAAATACTCAGTAATACAAACAGATGGTTGTATTGCAGAGGGTGTCTCAGGTTTATGGGCAGAGGCAAATTTCTGGACTCTTCGGGGTTAATGACTAGACTGTAATAGTCTCCTGTTTTTCACTGTTAATTGGGTGTCTTAACCTGGTCCCAGGCAGGTGGAGCATCTGTGAAGTGCCTTCCCATCATTAATCATGTCCCAGCCTTGGCTGATTTTCTGTTCTAGGAGCAAAAACCCACAGCTCTAGAGACTGCCTGAGATGTGACTGTTGACCAAGCTTGCGAACCCCTCAAAACCAGTCAGGTTACTCCAGAAACTCAGTGTTGCTGAGTGAGGAGAAAAGGGAGCAGCAGCTTTTTCTTTTTTTTTTTTTTTTCTTTTATTTGCACTATTTATTTTGCATTTAGGGTTTTGTTGATTTCTGTGTCACAAGAATATAAATATGATAGGCACATGGTAGACGAGCCTGTTACTGATGCTCTTCTGTAATTCCGTAAACAAGTTCATGCTTCCTCACTGACACCAAAAACAAGTCCCCTTGGCCTGAAAACCGCTGCCTCTGACTGTTATTACTATGTTTGGTTCGTCCTATAACTCTTTTAAAATTACTTAACTAAGATCAGGGATGTGACAGCCAAGGAGAGATTTCAGAGGTGACTTCACCAGCTGGGAGTGATATGGCAGGGGACAGTCTGGGCTGGATGCTGCCCTCTTCCTTCTCCCAGTGCTGGTGCTGAGCCTGCTCTGGTTCAGTAAAGCAGGAGAAAACCATTCCCCCGTGGTGGCTGGGTTACTGACCCGCCATAGTGAACTGCAGCCTTCGCTAAAAGAAGCTGGAAAATATTTATAAAAATGGAAAGTTGGGTCTTTTTCTCATTTTTTTTCCTTCCTCTGCCAGGTAGCATTGACTTTGACAAGCAGTCCCTGCATCTGGAAGTGTTCTTTTGCTCAGGAAAGTGATGAAACCAGTTTTGAGGTGATGCCCGCTCCAAGGTTCGGAGGGGGATATCGGTGTCGGTGAGCGGAGCACTCAGTGCCCCGGGCTGCCTGGGCGATGGAGCAGCAGAGGCGAACGCTGCCAGTTGCATTCTTGCCCATAATAGAGTCACTGCTGGAATTTACTACAGCGGATTGTGAGGTTTAACAGGTCCCTCACTGCGCCTGGCTCACGTGGCCAGGTTGTAATGAACATACTGAAGTGGAAAAACAGCCCTTTCCTTAAACAAAAAACACAGGCGTAGAAAACACCCTTTGTTTTTTAAAACGAGCCACTGCACTTGGGACTCTTTAATGGTCAAAATTTAACAGGTGGAACTCCTTAGTCCTCTCTATTTTCCCCTGTGTTTCTTAACTAATTAGCAACAAGTCTTTCTAGCTTTTTTTTCACGGGGCTATTAATCATCTGGGGGCTCTCTGGAGCAGGGCACGCTTTGCTCGCTGCTGGTTTCCTTCAACTCCTGTTGACTTGTTCTCTCTGCCCTTGCAGAGGAGCCGTGGGCTCAGAGCACTGCTCTCCATGTTGAGGCTGGTGCTTTGTTTTTTGGAGCTGGACGCATGTTTGATGTCTTGTGGGTGATGGAACACTTGTTGTTCATGAGTTACTCCTTGTCAAGGGATGGGGAGGATGGACATGTTTTTCAAGGGATGGAGAGGATGGACATGTTTTTCAAGGGATGGGGAGGATGGCTGTGTTTTTCAAGGGGTGGGGAGCATGGACATGTTTTTCAGCAGATGGGGAGGATGGACGTGTTTTTCAAGTGCTGGCCCATGACTTTGCAAAATCTGGATGTTCTGCAGGGCTTTGCTGCCAACCTACTGCATGACCTTCAGTAAGTTATTTAGGGTAAGACCTAAACTGTGGGTGTTTGGCAGTACCGATGCATAGACAGTCTACAAGGAAGACCCTCCAGTTGCGATGGGGGCAGCAGAAAAGTGCTCAAGAGCCTGGAGTTCAGTGAGTTGAGGGTGGATAGGTAGCAGACAGAGTGCTTAGCTTTAACAACCTGGTGCATTTGAAGAGGAGAGTCCAAGGAATTGTAAGATTGGAAGGTTGTCTGTTGTCTTTTCTGGCACCTCTCCTGGGCACAAGAGTTTGAACTTCATCTGCATCGCTCCCAAATTGGGATGCAATGACACAGTATCTTCCCCTTACATCCAGGGATGGAAGGTGCTGTGGATCCTCCATTCCATGAAGATAGTTAAAATGGACATTGGTTTATCAGTCGTCCCAACCCTTATGACCTGACTAGAAAGGCTCATATGTGTGTGTAAAAACATGGCATGTGCAGGATGCTGGTTACTGAGGTCTTCCATAGCCCTCAGGTCCTGCTTCCACCCAGTGCCTCTAGAAGGTAGATGATGGGAGTGATGGGAGTGGTGGTGTACATGAAAGGGGGAGGGAGAGGAGGAAGTAAAGGATAGAAAACAAGAAAATAATGCTTTTGCTCATTGAACTGTTGGGCCCATCTCCTGGAAGTGAGCAAAGTACATTATTGACACATCTGTGGTGGAGCTGAGACCAAAAGCTTCGGGCACAGCACGGCAAAGGGCTGGGTCTGTGGGACAAGCCTCATTTCTCTGGCAACAGAGTTTTATCTCTGTTTGCATACTTCTGTTTTACAGGCAGCTGGTTTCCAGAGAAAACCGTTAGCTTGAGGATTTTAGGCAGGTGTTCTTGCAGTAGAGAAATAGGTTTTACGGGCAGTTTGAGTGTCATACGGTCATCAGAGTGGCTGAGGTTCGCTGTGTAAGTGGTGGGACAGGAGTTATTTTAGGGGGGAGTCCTTTTCCATAATGTTTTTATCATCTCAGGGGGTTGGGTCAGACCTTCTCCAGCTTTGGTTTATTGAACGGGGGTGGGGAGGAGGTTAGGGAGTATTTAATTTCCTAGCTGTCCCCATCACTGGAACCTAGAACCTACCTAGCACCGAGGGCAAGGCGACTGCAATCCCTTTTTCCCTGAATTAGCAAGACTTCAGCTGCGGCTCTGTGCAAGCCTGTCTGCAGGCAGCTGGTGGCTTTGTACCGACTCATGTGCTGGGCTTTCTGGTTAACCTAAACGCATTTAAAGACACTGAGTTCCCATGGGTTGAGGTGTCCTTCAGTCCCGCTGGTGGCATCGTGACCCAGGAGAGCCTGGGTTGTGGCACGGCCACGTCTTCGCTGCGGAGAGTGAGATTTTTGCCGTTTCCCGCAGGAAAGAAGAAGTTTTGGTTTGAAGCAGGTTTCATACTTGAGGTGATCAAAGTCAGTGGAATTTTATTTAGAAGGAACACATGATGCTCTTAATCAGCCCCTTAAAGAGAACATCTGGGGGTAAAAAAGGATGGGGTTTTGTGCATTTAATTAGTCACTTTTTTCTTTTATATCTAATGACGTTTCTGCTGTTTGAGGAGAGATAGGACTTTATTGACACAGGTAACGAAACAAATAATTATCACACCTTGTATTTAACCCTCTGCTATTTGATCTGCCTGCTTGTACTTTTATTACTCCTTTGCTTGGTTACGTTGCACAGCGATACCACCTTCCTGTGCTGCCTGAGCTAAAACAAAACCCCCAAAAATTAATTAAAAAAAACCCCTCCTCCCCTTTGGCACTCAGCTGCTCTGAGCTGTTTTTATTACAGATGAACCAGAGAGCGGTGTCGGGCAAAGACTTATTTGAGTTTCCTTTCAGTGCTCATTGGGCATTATTTCCAGGCCTGGCAATCGCCTGTGTTTGTGTGACAGTTTTCATATCTTGAAATACCAAACAGGAATCCTGGCAGCTCGGTTCCCGGCACAATTAGTAACATCAGATTAAAAACAAACCAAAACACCAACCCATGCAAAACGCCCCCCCCCAAGATTACGATGCCTTTATATACATCAAATACCAGAATCTGTATGACTAATTCCCTGGGTATTTTGAGCCACTTTGCTGGGACATGTTTATTTTCTTTGAGCGTGGAGGTGGGAAGCGTGGCTCTGCATGGTAGGAGGTCAAAGGAAGTTGTACTCATGAGCTGCGCGTTTCTGAGATGGCTGTGTAATATCCTACTAATGGATTGGGCCAGACCTGGGTACAGACCCCTGATGGTGTGGTGCAGAGAGCTGTGGATGGATCTGTTCCTCTGAAACCAGGTGATCCTGCCGATCTGATGCCTTAGAACCTTTTCCATCCTCCTCTGAGGTGGAGGAGACACCTCATTAAGTTTAGAAGAGGTGGAAAACAAGGAGAGGAGAGGGGGGGAAATGTTTCATTTCCTCTTGGGGGAAATAAATAAAAAAGTGTTTTGGAAGGATCTGCTGGTTAGGTGAGATCTTTTTTTCAGTTGCTGGCTTGTTGTCCTCCTCCTCTTACGTCACTGGGCACTTGTAAGGCATCTGGTAGTGGTAGCTCCATGGGGTGCCCATACTCAGTGTGACATTCATCTAAATAAACCATGCAAATTGAGGGGAGAAAAAAAAGGAAAAGGACCAGGGTACTCAGGGAGCTGACTGATGTCATTGCAAGACCTCACTCAATTATTTTTCAATGGTATTGGCAATCTGCAGAGGTCCTAATTGACTGGAAGCTGCCAAATGTGGTCCCAATTTTCAAGAAGGGTAAGGAAGAAGACCCTGGTAATTACAGGCCTGCCAGGCACCTCAATGCCTGGTAAAATTATGGAGGAATCATACTGGGAGTTACTGAAAAACACCTAAAGGACACACAGTCATTGGTCACAGCCAGCACGGGTTCAGAAGAGGAAAGTCCTGTCTATCCAATCTGATTTCCTTTTACAACGAGGTCACCCATCTGGTTGACCAAGGGAAACTAGTTAATGTTAGTTTTTTGGATTTCAGTAAGGCTTTTGATACTGTGTCTCACAGTGTCTTGCTGGACAAAATGTCCAGCATACAACAAGACAAAGCCATGATGTGTTGGGTGGGTAACTGGCTGATGGGTTGGGCCCAGAGGGTGATAGTAAATGGGGTTACACCTGGCTGGCAGACAGTCACTAGTGGGGGTTCCCCAGGGCTCCAGTTTAGGTCCTTTTTTAAAAAATATTTTCATAAATGACCTGGCACAGGACTAGAGAGTGTCTGAAGTAAATTTGCAGATGACACCAAATAGGGAGGAGCTGTTGACTCTGTTGAGGGTGGAGAAGCCTTGCAGAGAGACCTGGACAGGTTAGAGAGCTGGGCAATCACCAACAGCATGAAGTTTAACAAGTGCCAGATTCTGCACCTGGGAAGGGGCAACCCTGGCTACACATGAAGACTGGGGGATGAGATGCTGGAGGCCAGCCATGCTGAGAGGGTTTTGGGGATCTTGGTCGACAGCAGGTTAAACATGAGCCAGCAGTGTGCTCAGCCAGGAGGGACAACCGTACCCTGGGGTGCATCAAACATAGCATTGCCAGTTGGTCCAGGGAGGGGATAGTCATAGAATGAATCATAGAATCATAGAATGGTCTGGGTTGGAAGGGACCCCAAGGATCATAGAGCTCCAACCCCCCTGCCACAGGCAGGGCCACCAACCTCCAGGCCTGGATCTACACAAGGTTACCCAGGGCCCCATCCAACCTGGCCTTGAACACTTCCAGGGACAGGGCATCCACTACTTCTCTGGGCAGCCTGTTCCAGCACCTCACCACTCTTTCTGTAAAAAACTTTCCCCTAATATCTAATCTAAACCTTCCTTCCTTCCTAGTCTTAATGTAAACCTTCCTTGCTTCCTAGTCCTGCTCTACTCTGTGCTGGTGCAGCCTCACCTTGATCACTGTGTGCAGTTTTGGGTGCCACAGTACAAGAGGGACACAAAACTACTGGAAAGTGTCCAGAGGAGGGCAATGAGGATGGTGAAGGGTCTGGAGGGGAAGCCTTATGAGGAGAGGTTTGTTCAGCTTGGAGAAGGGGAGGCTGAGAGAAGACCTCATCATGATCTGTGACTTCCTTATGAGGGGGAGCGAAGGGGCAGGCGCCGATGTCTTCTTTTTGGTGACCAGTGATAGAACCTGAGGGAACGGGATGAAGCTGTGACAGGGGAGGTTTAGGTTGGATGTTAGGAAGAGGTTCTTTACTGAGAGGGTGGTCGGGCACTGGAACAGTCAAAGGCAGTGGTCACAGCACTGAGCTTGACTTGAGTTCAAGAAGTGTTTGGGCGATGCACTCAGCCACGTACTCTGACTTGGCTGGCCCTGTGTGGAACCAGGAGTTGGACTCGATGATCCTTATGGATCCCTTCCAACCCAGGATATTCTTTGATTCTGTGGTTCTATGACCACCCTCTCCTCCCACAAGTACTTCCTACTGTGGAAAAGTTAATCAAAAGGTATGAGTTCGCAGGGGAATAAACATGTGAAATGTAGTAGGAGCTGTCATGTAACAGCCTGTCCCTTTCCTCTCTTCAAAGGTCCCAGCACCATGCATCTCACTGGTCCAGAGCAATGTTTGGAGGATCTCTGCAGCCTGGTTCTTTCAGTAGCTTGCAAGGATTTTTAGGATCATAGGATGTATGGACCTCCAAAGCCCTCTGGAGAACATCAGCTGCAGATGAAAGCATATGGAAATTCCTTCCATCTCTTTACCTTGTTTTTTCTTGGGCTGTCCCATGTAATTTGGTAAGGAAGCCTCTCTGGCCTGAGGATTACAGCAAACTGGTCACTCACTGGAATACCTCCCATTGCGTTTTCCCAAAATGGAGCAGTCGCTTAACCCAGCAGAAGGATATTTTTTTCTTCACACGGAGCTTTTTGCAGTGCAGCAGTCGCCATATCCAAGAGGTATGTAGATGGTTTTCTTGTTCACCATCTGGTTTGCTTTCCTGATGTTTAGGAATAAGTAGCTTTATTTCATTATTAGCCTCTGCTAAAAGCAAGACCTTGGTGCCATGCTCTGAAGGTGGCTTTTCTTTGTTAGGGAAAACCTATTTGAGATGTTTGTGTGGAGAAGTGGGGTCAGCTACTCCTGAAGGTTGTGATGTCCAACCTGAACTTTGCATTTGAGGAAGAGGATGGAAGTGCTCATATCTACTGTTCCTTATTCCTCTTCTTGGACCACCTAGGACCCTTGGGCAACTGCCCACTGTGTTTGTAACCTGCAGCTGGCAACATCTGTGTGTAGATCTGCTTGTGTTACAGTTTCAAAGGAGATGACATGAGTGTTTAATCTGTTTTTCCTCTTAGTTTAACAATATTTCCACTGTAGAATGTAATTTTGAGGATGATTTATCTCATAAAAAAGGAGATGGCTTGAAATTTTAAAATGAAACTATTCAGTACAGACATGGATAACACAGTGATGTAGTGACAATGAGCAAATTTGAATTTTTATAGTCACTTACAATGAGTTACGTAGTTTTTTGATAGTGACAAGCTCTTTTCCTTTATTTTTTCCCCTTTAATACCAGAACCAGGTCATTGTGTTGGTCTCAGTGCCTGTCAGTTTGCTGCAAAAATCATCCTTTTTGGCAATTGAATGGTTTTGGGTTGAATCCGCTCATGTGTGTGGGTGAACAGATCACTCCTAAGGTGTAGAGGAAAGAGTTAGCCCTTTGGGTCTAGCTTGGTTTATTTATTTATACTATACAAAGAGGAGGTGCTGAAGGGAAAGGGCTGAAAATGCTTTGGTGTGCATTTATTCTGCATTCCCATCAGTATTTGTGAGGCATTTAGAGTTTTATCTCCGTGCTTTGTAAGCTTGATTTCACATCAGATTAAAGGAAGGAAATGGGGGGATAGAGCGTCTGCAAGGGGGGTGAGGGGGGAGAGCAGAATCAGTCTCCTAGCTCTTGAATTGACTGCGACCCATAGGGGAAATGGAGATGGCAGAAAAAGATTAAGGATTAAAAGGTTCTTTGCTTTAACTGGTGTCAAAGGCAAGTGCTTGTTGTGCCTCTGCCACAGGCTAGAATTAAGGCAGGGATTTGGTGGGTGAAAGGCAGCAGCGTACCAGGTTGGTGAGGATGGTTGGTGACCAACCCCTGTGTGACATGGTTGCATGAGATGGGACCTCCTCCAGGATGAGGATTTCCCGAAGGATCAGCTGGGAATGTCTGGAAGCTCAGCGAGGAATATCTGGAAGATCCCACTCCTTGGGGATGGAGACCCCCCAACACTGCTTGCATGGGCTTTGTGGTCTGCTGCAGAGGCATCCCCTAGGACTGGGATGTTCAGGGTTTGACTTCCACCCACTGAACGGTGCTCTTGCTTTGCTCACTCGGCATGGTTCAGTCTGGCTCAAATCATGTAGAAAATACACAGAAAAACTGATTGTATTTCTACTGCATGATGCGGCACCTCTTTTTATATGTCTCAAGGCTTTCTCTGATGGCCAAGAGAGAGCAGAAAGGCAGTTAGAAAATACCTATTTTTCAACTGCCTCCATCTGCACCTCTCCAAAGTCACCATATAATTTTACTTGTTTGCAAGGGTTCACATGTGAAAGGTTGCTTGGCATTATGGGTATTAGTATTCAGGTTTTCTCCTCTCCCCTAAATTTTTGTCCTTCAGCACACAGAAACAATGCACTAAACCCAACTAAACACTGCCCAGATTCCCCTAAGCCAAATTCCACTCTTGTTTAGATCTGCAAAATGCTGGTTCCCAATGATGTCCCTGCCTGGGGTTTCCTGTGGCTTTGGCATGCTGGGATCCCATCCCACTGTCCTCCCAGTCCTGCTGCGTGTGCTGAGTGGTGGGTACCACTGTAGAGCAGCTCTGGCAAGGGCTTTGCTCAGAGCCTCCTGATGCTTGCATTGAATTAAGAAATGACTAAAAATCCAGGTTTTGGCTGTATCTTTGGCTTCATTAGGAGATGAGCGTTTTCCTTCCTTAACCTGAATTAACTTTCATGAGTGGGCAAACCGTTCTGTGTGGGTTGATGAAGGAAGTTGTTCAGCCCACTTTTTCTCTGTCAGGAATACAGAACACAGCTTTCCCAAGACTGAGATACCGGGTGTTTTATTAACTACCTCCTAACAACTTCTAAGGCACCTAGGAAAGAAGGAACACTAGCAGTTCAAGCTTTTTCTCTACAATTAAAGCAAGCACCATTGTTACCTGAAGTCGTTTCAGGATTCTCCTTTGTTTGCTTTTGTGGGTTGGTTTGGGTTTTTTTTTGGTGGTCAGCTTGATAAAAATGTTGCAAACCAGATCTCCCCTTATTCCTGCAAGCCATGAAAAGGTCCTTTGTCAGCAGTGGATGCATCGGAATGAGGTTTTTTCTTTTGGATATACTAGGATCTTGGGCTTTCCTCCTTTCAGGCAAAGAAAAACCGAATTAGAGCCCTGAACACCTCTGGAAGAGTTGGAGCCTGTGCAAAAAATGTGTTTATTGGTCTCTTCCCAGCTCTTGTTGCTCAATTTCTTCAGAGGAGCATCTCTGTAATTTGATGTGAGGGGATTCCTTGGGTTTCCTCTTGTTTAGAGAACCAAAAGAAGTGTAAACACTGCTTGTTTGCAGATTTCTTCATAGATCTTGAGAGTGAGATGATGTGTTCGCTGCAGTACAAGCGGTGCTCAAGGTCACCCCAGAAAGTGGGGTATCAGTTGCTCTGCTCTGGCGGTGCAGTCCCTTTGATGCTTCTGGAGTCGCCTGCTTGGGAACCGACCAAAATATGCCCACTACTTGGCAAAGTGAGAGCAGCCCCAGAGGTCCCTGCCTGCTGCATTGCATGGGTCTGTGCTGGCACGGAGTGAGGAGGAAAACTCTGATAGGTGTTCCCTGAGCCTTTCATTCTGCATTGCCCCTCACAAAAGGAATCCCAGCTGTCCCAGGAACTCGCACGAGGTCTTGTAGGCACCTGAGAGCCTCGTGGTACCTGGGGGTGGCCCAAGAAATTAAAGCTTGGCAAATATTTCAATTGCAAATTTACAGCTGTCTTTTATGGGGGAGAGAAATCATCTCAGGTTTTGCATAGAGACAGTCTCATCCTGCGAGGACGCTGGACAGCTTCAGAGGGAGTGAGATTTGTGGGCTGTCCTGTCAGTCAGCATCAGCATCTGGGCTGGGGGGCTGCCAGGGGTGGGCCGTGGGGGCTGCCAGGAGCAACCCTGGGTGCCAGTGAAAAGATGGAACTCCATCAGCATTTAAAATGCTGGTAAAATAGCAAAGGCTTTTATAATCAGGGTGCAGAGCGTTGGGTCAAAATGTCCTTTAAGGGGGTAGGTCAGATGCATGTTATTAATTAAAACCAAATCCACAGCAAAAAGTTCCATTTTGGCTGCTGGTGAGGGTAATGCATTTGGGTGTGTATTTCATAAGCTGCATAACTGATTATAAAAATCATGGATAGGCTACATCGTCGTTAATGATTATGGGATGGAGTGAAAAGCAGCCCTGGCCCATTGCAGGGATGTTCTTGACAGGACTAAGCCCTCTCACTCTCACCCGAGAGGAATTTTTTAGTGCCCAGCACAGACAAGCAGTAAAATTGTAGGTTTGCAGAAGTTTTCAAATCTCTCCCCAGCTGGCAGCAAATAAAGGAATTGCAAGTATTTCTTGGTTTAAGGGAAAAAAAAACCCTAAACAACCTCAAAACTATGAAATAAATTTGACAATGAAGCTTTTTTTTTTTTTTAGTAAGTATTTCTTTCTTTATGGTGTTGTGAGTTGAATGTATCAAAGCTGGCCAAGGAAGAGGATTTAACCTACAGATGCTGCTGTGTCTTGGTTGATGGTTTCCTGCTTCTAAAATTACTCCCAATTCTCTAGAATTGGAGCTGAAACCAGTTTCAGCTTTCAGTTTGTGGGCAACCTACATTACCACTTCAGCAGGCTGGATTTGCAGGGGTTGGGGTCAGAAGATACAAGTAAGTACTGCTCAAAGTTGAACTGCCCAAAATCCAATTGCTACTTTTAAAGTATTTACAGCTGAATCTTTGGATTAGCTTCTCCCCCTGCTCAGAAAAAGTGCTCTTTAGGGTCTGCCCTTCTCTTGGGACACTTGCTGTCAGCATCTCAGCGTGCCCAAACTTTGTGCCATCTTTGCAGAGCATCTAATTGGGGATACACAAGCCATGCTTCTATTTATTTCTATTTATTCATATTTATTTCTATTTTAATTCCTATAAATAAATAAACAAACAAACAAAAAAATAAATAAATTAAATATTTCAAAGGTCTGAAGAGATCCTGCTAGTGTGTGTTGAATGTATTGCTTCAGGATGTCCCTTGGCGCTTTGTATTGATGAAAGAAAGCATCGTGGTCATTCCTTTCAGAAGAAAAATCTTTCTTAATGTGTGATTTTTGCTTTTGCCCTGTGAGTACCTGCATCTCCAGGTGCCCACTTACTGTGCACAGTTAAATACTTAACTATCTGCTGACTTACTGCGCTGGTTCAGGTTGCAAAGGAGCAGGGAACTATCACAAGACGTATCGCTGCTAAAGCCAGCAAAGCAAGAGTATCTGCTCAGCTCCCGAATCCTTTGCATTGCTTTGAGGGGCTCTGCACAGCTGAAGGTGTTGACAGGCTGTTTTCTTGGGCTCCCATCTGCTGAACAGCATTATGTGGATTAATATTGAGGAACTGGTAGTGAAATTTGTCTCATGCCACGAAAATGTAAAGCCTCTGAAGCTGGCTGGCATCCCAAGGCTGCGAGAGGCCCTTGGAAGGGGCTGTTCAGTGGAGGTGGCAGGATTTGCACCGTCCCAGAGCTGTGAATGGGACATGATCTGAAGTTTGTAATTAAGTTTTAATCATCTCCAAGCTGGTCTGGTTGCCGATTTTGGGCAGCAGACGTCAACTGCCGGGCAGGAGCAGCTGCCATGGGGCGAGCTTGCTGCTGAGGGAGGGCATCTGCCCGATCTACGGTCCTGTGGCGTGGAGCCCAGGTCAGAAACACAAAGTACTGCTTTGGCAATTTTTTATTCTGAGGGTGTTTCTTCAACTGGAAGCAAATCTTGCACCCCATCCTCCTGGTTTTTCCTTGGCAGTGTTTTGGGGATCCTGTGGTTTCACCCACTCTGCTTTTTCAGGAAATGATCGTTATGCTGCCTCCTTTTTACCTTTGCAGCAAAAAGGGGCCTGAGCATGTGCTCTGCTGCTGTGCAATAAAAAAAAACCCTATAAATTTTTATACAGGTTATTGTAGACAAGTTGGGGGATAAGGCACAGATGCTGCTCAGCCCCGGTGCCTCAGGAAGGTGGACCCCTGCCCATCATCCAGGTGAGAGGTCCAGCTCAACACCCCAGTTTGCCTGGCCAAAGGGGAGTGCTGGGGGCATTCACTGGGGTGCTGAGCAGTGCTGGGACCCCCACACTGCCCTGGCCCCCCACAAGCTACAGGGTGGGGGGTTGGCTTTTGCTGCCTTTTGGCTCAGTCACCTCCACGGCATGGGTGTGCTTAAGTGCCATCACCCTCCCCGCTGGTACCATTGCTTGGCTTTTATGAAGCTCTTAGCAAGGAGCAACACTTTTCTGCTGGGGTCCCTGCACAGATTTATCCAGGTCTGGATTTACATCGGCATCAGGTGGGTTTCATTTCATTTCACCTTTGCCCTCCTTAAAAATTAAATACCGAGGTACTAGGAAGAGCAGTAATCTCCCAGATAAGCATTTTTCCCCTGCTCTGCAGTAGTTCATGGGGGAGCTGGCTTAGGCTGCCTGTGGATGACTAAGGAGGAAATTCTTTTTTGCTTAGGGTAATGCTGAAAGTTCAGTGGAATTTTTTTATTTTATCATGGGTTTATCACTTCCTCCCTTCAAATTCCTAACTCTTACTGTGCAAGGCAGGAAAAAAGTAATGGTCATCACAAGTCCTGGAATTTGCCTTCTGTGGAAAAGATGCTCAACAGCTAAACAGGGCGCTCTGGTTTGCCGTGCGTTGCGGGGGGAATTTGCTCCGTGTCCACTTAAATAAATGGTAAGAGTCATGACTATTCTAGCAGCTACCATCTTTCAGATGTGGGGTGTCTTTTTTTAATGTTGGGTGTTAATTAATGCACATATCTCTTTAATATAGGTGAGTGTGAGCCTGCTTATTGTACAGATGGGGAGGAGGTTTGGATTTATCACGGGTTGCTGGGAGATGGCAGGGTCAAAGTCAAGTTTATGTATAAAGAGTTTCTGGTTCACTTTGTTAATCTCCAAACCTCCCCTTTTCTTTGTAGAGGATCTGGATGGTGTGTAGCTATAGAACACAGATGGAGTTTGGCCAGACCAGCACCTTTGGGGAGGAGGCTGTGTTTTTCAGCTCAACGTGTGTTTATTCTCGCAGCGTTTGCTTCCCGGCGGCGTTACCGTGATCGTGCTGTCGGTCCTCTTGCAAAGGCTTGGCAGCGCTGCTGAAGAGCTTTGACACTGCAAAGCATTGTTTACTTGTGAAAGTATTATTCTGTTTTGAATATCTATTATTCATCTCTTGTGCTAAAAGTGACATTGTATCATAAAATTGCTCTTAGATTTCAGAGCTTTGAGGAAAAGCTGTTTTTTGTCCCCGGCTCCCTGTGACAGTGCTGGGAAGTGCTTTACCCTTTGTATCTCTGTAGTCCTCTTTTATGAATTGTGAGTGATGGCAGGAAAGTATAAAAGAGCACAGAGGAGCTGGTTTTGATGTTCATAAAAGGCTTTGATAAAAGATGCAGCACATAGACTTGATATTATTTCCTATTTTTAACTTCTTAAGAGCATGAGGTGCTCAGATCCAATATTTATGTAAAAGGGGAAGGGAGGGGCTATATTTCCTTTTTTTATCTTCTTTTTTTTTCCTTTTTTCTTTTTTTTTAGGACCAGGTGAATTAAATTAGAAAAGTGTGTCTCTTCTGCACCCTGGTAAAATTCTGCTGTCTTCCAGGAAGCATTGGTAAAACCAACGCCATGGTGTTAATGGTGTGGGTGATGCTGGAGGAGGCTGGCTATGGTTTCAAATGCTCCTCAGTCACAGGCTTGTGCCTTCAAGCTCGGTTACAGCCGGCTCTAGTGGACCCACCAGTCAGGGTGACGTGCGTGGTGAGGCATGCACATCTCACAATGGGTCTCATCCCCCAAGATCTGGAGATGTAAAACATGGTAAAGCCAGGGCAGCTTCTCTCCTTTCTCTGAAAGCCAGAGTACCATGAAGGCATCTCAGTAATAAGTAGCTTCGCTTGCTCCGTAGACATGAGAGGCTGCGTGCAGGCTGAGTAATTGGGGTTTTACTGATGAAAGCGCTTGTCATTATTTCTAGCCTTTTACATGTTGCTGTCTCCTCTTTAATCTCATTTATCAGCATGGCTTGCATGTGGTGCGCCTGTGTACCCGTGCATATTCATGTGTACGTACACACGAGTGCACCCGTGGCATCCCACCAGGCGCTTTCCGGTGTGCGTGTGAGCAGGCACACCCGGGGAGGTGTGTGTGAGGAGGGGCGTGGGTAGGACGTACACATGTGGCATTGACATGGCCATTTGCATGATTGGGTTCTTCATCCATGCAAGGGCCTGGGCACTGGGTATTGAGACTCCTGATGATGTCAGCATGCATACCTGGCCTTGAGGTCCACAGAAGTCATCCTCTTGCTTGACACCACATTTTCTGTTTTATCGGGGCGCAGTGGCTTGAAACACCCTGTGCAGGGGAGAATGGGTCCTGTTATCCCCTGGAGAACCCCAGGACAGCAACCTTGCCAAATCCCATGTTGTTGCAGTGCTGATAAGGAGGTTTATCTTGATGGGATGAGCTCAGAGATGACTGCCAGTGGGCTGTCATAGTGTGCACTCATCCAAGGGGGCCATTCACATCAGGTGCTGGGTTTGAAGTATCTAGACTTGGACAAAGACATCCCAACCTCTCATTTGAAGTGAATAAGCACCTTCTGCTCAGTTCCTTACTCAGTAACTTTCATGCAAAACCATAAAAATGAAGGTAATTACCAGCCTTGGGTGGTCATTGGAAGATGCTGAGAAGTGTATTTGCTTGGATGGCGTCTCCCTGCCTTTGGTGTTCCTCTGGAGCTTGCAAAGCTGGATGCTGAGCGTCTGCATGCTCAGGCGTTCCTCTGGGATGTGTTGGCATAGCACTATGTCTGATTGATAGCTTCGCCTCTCATGCGCTTTTGTGGTGGTGAGTCCCCAGTTACATTTCAAATGGAAGACTGCAGGACTGTTTAACTGGGCCCACAGGTGACTTTATGGGATGAATAAATTGAAATGACCATGTCTGAAACACAGTGTAATTCTTTTCTTGTCCCACCTTTCAAACTGTATAACACCATGTGCAAGAAGGTGCTGCTGTCCTCTGCTGCATGATTTGTTGGATGTGGCTAGCTTATAGCAGAAGAGTGTCAACACATGCAGGTGTCTTTTCAGCTTCTGATAGGAGGTCCAGTAAGCCAAAAAGTTTGGGTATCCTCAGTCATTCTGTAAGGTACAGGTGGACTTTGTTGTGCTGTTGGTGTGGACACTGTGGTAAATTGGAAGAGCTGTTGCTGAATCCAGGAGAGACAGAAGGGGCAGATCAGGGTAGGATTTGTTGACTGGAGGGACGCCATGCTGTGCCCTGTCTGCAGCAGGTCGGTTGTACGGGCTTGGACACTCAAAGGTGTTTGCAGCCCGCCTTGGTGCATGCTGGGCAGCAGCTCAGGTGCTTTGGTTGTACTTCCAGAAGCAGTCCAGCCTCCTCGATATGAGCTGGCGAGGAGCAGGCTCCAGAGCACACTTGGGGACTCCCCAAAACTCTGCGGCATTGAGCAGAGAGAGCTGTGCTGAAACATCTGATGAAGCACGGACCTTGGCTGGAGGGAGCTGCAGTTGCTCTTCTTTTGAAAGAAGCTGGGAAAGGTGCCCCAAAACAACCACCGGAGAAAGTGTCCAGATGAAAGGTCTGGTAAGCATCAGGGTCCCTTCTGCTGTGTTTTCAGGCTCTTCTGTAATCAGCTGTCATTTTGGGATCTGGGCATATTGGACCTCAGGGAGTATGGATTGAAACTTAAACAAACAGTGACTCTTCTATAAATATTTAGCTTGCTCTGTTTAGGAGCTGCTGGGAGCAGAAGACAAAATAAAAAGTTCATGACTGTCTAAAAGAGCTATCGGAGGATGGCACTCGGTCACCAGGTTGAATTGCAGTGTAGGGTTTTGAATAGCTATTTATCCTCTTTCTGTTTTCCTGACAAAAAAGATGCATTTAAATGCATCCTTTAAAAGCAGAGACGTGAGGTTGCCCCCTGCAGTGTTTACATGGCTGCACTAGGGATTCACATCAGTGTAAAAGTCTTCTTCAGCTTGGCTGGTTGAGCTCGATGCCCAAGAGAAGCCATGGTATTGAGTAAGTGAATGAAGTTCCCTGGCCCTACACATCTGTATTTGCAAATTTGGACCGGTCATCTGAAGTATGTCCATCTGTGTGGAAGGAGGGGATGTGTCTCTGAGCATGTGCTCTTATCTGGCCACCTCGATACCAGGACAGCAGCTTGCACCCAGGCTGGCTGCTGACAAAGGAGCTGGAGTCCCTGGTGGGGCTTGTGTAGACAATGCTAAATCTTGAGTTGCCATATTGTTCCTGCTCTTGCAAAAGCCTTGATAGCGAGGTAAACCTATCCCTATCAGCCTTTTTTGCCTCTTAAATATGAAGATAATATCCTTTTTTTACCTTGTAGAGCTCTTGCAAGAATGGGAAAGAATGAAACGTGCTGATAAGAAACGGTATCAGCAGCAGAGACAGGCGGAGACATGCCTGCTTTCAGCAAGCAGAGAGGTTTGCTCCACACAAAGAGCCTGGGTTCATTGATTATAAACAAGAAAAAAGATCAATCATTGATCGTAGCTCTTCTATTAAAAAGTCATTGCAGTTGGGCCATGTGACTGAAGGTCCCTTCCAACTGAACTACCCTATCCAACCCAACCCAACCATATCCCACCCTACCTTACCCTACCTTGCTGATACAACAATACACCTGAAATATTAGGCATGCCTCATGAGACACTTTGCAACTGCTCGCATTGCCTCTGTCTCTGGTTGTAGCATCTTGGGGCTGTCTGAGCCAGGATGCTCGGCGTTCCCTGTCCCCATGCTCAACTGCTTTGCCTGGGAGATTACTAGCAGGGGAGCAAATGCCAGGGAAGGATGGGTAAGAAAAAGGTAAATTCCTCATTTGTCAGTTTGTTGAAACCACTTTTGGGGATTGAGAGAAAATGTCAGTGTTTGAGTTGGATGTGGTGACGGGCTTGATGGTTTTTCTCTTTCAATAGTTTCTTTTAGTACCCTTCCTAATTTAAAAGGAGGGGTTTAAATTATTAATGTTTTACCTCTGAAGCAGAGGGATTCCAAAGCTTGGCAAATCTCTGCTAAAGCATCTAATGTAGAAAAGAGCCTCATGGATTTTCCCAACTCCGTCTTTGACAGAAGCCCCTCCTTGTGTCCATGAGAAGCACTAAATCTGCAGAGGTGGACAAAGAGCTTGATTGATGTGGAAGGTGGTTTTCTCCAGTGGTGTTTGGCCAGAAAACATAAAGATGATAATGATTTTTAGTTTTTGGCATAGCCTTTGCCAAGCTCTGTGTTTCTGACTGTTGCTGAAGCAACACTGTGCTGTGGGTGAGTGCCAGTGCTCGCTCCGGGGTGCTTGGGTGCTGTCTGCAAGGCTTGGGTGCCCTTACCCGGTTATTTTGGCCCCGATCCTTGCAGCATTCTGGAGGTGAGAGACAGCTGAAGCTTCAGACATCGATCCTAACCAAAGCCGTAGTTACAGCTCATGCCTCTGGTAAGATTTACGACATACTTGCCCGCTAAACCTCCCCATTCACTTTGGGCATTTGTCCTGATTTTGTACCAAATCTCCTTCTCGCTACTTGAACTAAAGAATAAAGTATTATAACTTTGGCTCGGGGCAGCTGTCCAAGGGATATATTAGGATACACTTGGCCTTTGAAAAGGAGGACTTCAGTCTTCAGCCCTGTCAGTCCCACTGGCTCCTGGAAGTTTTCCTTCCAAATGGTTACTTCAAACCTCAGAGAAAAAGTTTGTGTTTTTTTAGAGCTATGATTAATACCGTTTATACGCTTCATTGCAAAATGCCACACAATGAAGGAGACCAGTGGGGTGGTGGTTTATGGGGGGAGAATTAAAAAAAAAAATAAATCATCAAACAAATGCTTTCAGATGCTGTTTTGGAAGAGTGATGAGTGTGTGTGTGTGTTATATAATCTCCTGCAAACTGAGGGGTTGCATTCCTATTAAAAGGAAGGGAAAAAAAGACTTAAACCTCATCTATGGAAAGAATGTCAGAAATAGTTGAGAAGTTGAATAATTACAGCCTTTTTGCACCAGGTCAGTGAAAGCTAAGTTAACGTGCGGGATTGCAATGCAAGACGTCTTTGCAGTGCCAGAATCACAGAATAGTCAAAGCTGGAAGGAGCCTCAGGAGGTCATCTGGTCCAGCCTCCCTTCCTGAGTAGAGCCACCTACAGCCTGTTGCCCAGGACTGTGTCCAGGTGGCTTTGGAATATCTCCAGGGACGAAGATTCCACAACGTCCCTGGGCAAGCTGTGCCGCAGTTTGGTTATCCTCACCATAAAAGTCGGCATAACGCATTGTGTTGGAGTGAGCTGGCCAGAGGTTCCTGCTCATTCCTGGTGCAGCTTGGACAGTTTGGGGGTGTGCTTGTGGTTCGGGGTTGGATTTTGTGTGTGAGCGCATGGAGGACATAGGTCTGCAGCTGAACCCTGTGGCTCGGGCTCAGTGATACTTGGTAGGCGCTTGGGAGCTGGACAGTCTTGGCACTGGGTGCCGAACATGTTCCCCTTGTCAGCATGCATGAAGGCTTGCTGTGCGATGGCAAGGTGTCTGAGAGCTTGTGATCCCCCTGGTTTGGTTTTGAGGCTGTACCTGTAGCTCAGCATCCAGGTAGCTCTGCTGACCTTTGCTTCACTTCCCTTGACACCTTGTGCCCGTTCCCAGACAGCGCGAGGGCCTGAGTCACTTTGCCGCAGGAATGTGGGACTCAGTTATCAGCACAAAATGAGCGTAATTACTCCTTTGAAGTGCTCGGAGTCAGCAGAGCTGCAGCATCAGGTGCTTTCCCAGAAAGCCCCATCTCAGGCAGGCCCTGTGAAAAAGAAGCCGAGGGGTTTGCGTGTGGCTGTGTCCTCAACGTGTACCCATCTTGGGGACACAGAAGATGCTAGTGCACGTGGCGGGGAGTGGGTCACCTAAACCCTTGTGAGGACGTTTAGGTCAGCACAGATTTGTCTCCTGGTGGCTTTGTGTGCGTCCCTCAAACATGGGAAACAAAAGCAAAGCCTAAAACTACACACAGAGCCTGGTGCCTCCACTTGGTCTCTCTAGTGTTTCTTCTTCCTTCCCTGCACAGAAAACAGTAGCCCTTTGGATTTATGCATTTTTTTTTCCTACGCCCCTTTCTTTTGGAGCTGTTTCAGTTGCTGGTAAAGTGATGGACTGGCAGGAGCAAGGTGATGGTTCCCTGTTAGCGCTGCCACTGTCCCGTCAGTGTGTTCAGCCCTCCCACCAGTGACAGGGGTGTTTTCTCATTAAAAATAGACCACAGACAATGCCACTTCCCGAGGACTATGATTTATCATTTAATAACAAGTGGTTACTCATTTCCTTTGGAAAACTTTCTGGAAGTGTTATTTTGCTTTCTCCCCTTGCTTCCCCCCCCCCTTTTTTTTTTTTAATTTCCTTCAAAGCCCTGCATTACCCTTCAGAGCCACTGCGCCTGTTAAATGAAGTGTTCCCTTTGCAAGTGGAAATCATATTTATGATTTAAAGATCATGAAAAAAAAAACCCCAACAAACCCAAGTCTTAACCCTTTGGGCGTGAGCTTTTCTTTGTAAGCTCCTGCAGCCCTGAAGTTCTAGCTCAGCCAAGGGAAACAGCAACGGGGAGACAGCTCGGTAGGTGAGACTGGAAGAAAAGCAGTGGTGCTGATCCCCAGCGTGGAATGGATGATCTGCTTCGCCTGACTTTAAAGGAAATTTCAAATAACGGCAGCGCTCATGTTGCCTGAGTTGCCAGCTCGTAACTGTGATACCTCCTGGTGTAGCAAGTTCTCCTGAAGGATGGAGGGCTTGCAGGACTGCTAGGTAAACTCATGCCATGTCTGGTATTTTAGTGACTTTAAAAAAAAATAAAAATAAACAAAACAAAGAGAAAAGTGCTGATTCTTGAGGAAATGGTGACAGCTTGATAAACAAACTTAGTAAATGTGCTGAAGATGAGATCATCCTAAGTGGGTACTTAAGAAGCTAACTGAAATGACTTGCGGTTGGATTTGGAAGGCATTTTGAGGGTCCCTGGCAGATTTGATAGCAGACGACAGAGGATACAGATTAAATGCAATCAGAGATCTTGCAGGTGCTTTAGGTGATAGCATCTTCTGCAGCTGTATTAATGAGCTGCAGGGGTGGTTTGGAGACAGGAGAAATAAATGCATTAAAGTGCAGAAGAGTGCTCTTGGAAATCGGGTGCATGTACCCAGAATGAGCAGTAACAGGTTAACTGGAGGAAAGGATTCGGGAACTGCAGTGAATCACAAGCTGATGTGAATCAACAGTCAGATGCTGTTACAAGAAAGACAGATCTTGAATGGCCCACAGAAAAATGGCAAAGGTAGTAATTCAGCCTTGGTTGTCATATAAAACCTCAGTTGAAATACAGCTTCCAGTCTCAGCCCCTCTGTTTTTAATATGAAAGCAGGCAGCTTGAGAAGATGAAGCTTCTGTTTGGGAAACCTGATTTAGGAATAGCTGGAAGATTTGCATGTGTTAAACCTAGGAAAAAAGCAGCTTGCAGGTGTCGGGCCAGGGTCTGATGGGACGCTGTCTTCAGCTGTGATTTTGGAGCCAGGTGCACTCCTGGTGTTGGTGGTACCGCAGCTCATCGTGTGGTCAGCTGTGTAGCCACAACCTGCACGTCTGCACTGAGCTGGCACGAGGAGTATTGGTTAGTATGGAAAAAGCTGAAAAGTGCCTCCAGAATTCTTCCGAAGTATGGGTACGCGGTTTTGCCAGGACAACACATGGCATGCAGGAAAAGGGAGGAGGGCAGGGAGAGAAGAGGTGGCTGAGCATCTATTTGGAGTTGACACTTGAAGGGAATACAGCAAAGACATCGAGGAAAGCTCTATAATACAGCACCCGGTGTCTCTCCATGTCTGTGGACAGGACTAGAAGAGAATTGTGTATGGGGAGGCGCTTCTCTGGACTCTGTCTTCATGTCCGTTGTGCCTGGTAGCAGCAGGGTAGGCTGGCATTTCTCAGAGCATAGGCTCCAGCTCCTGGTGGTGGTGGTGAAGGAGAATGAGCGATGCTGGAGCTGGCCCAAAACGCGTTAGAAACCGCTTTGTTAGCAGCACAGCAGCCCTTCCCGGGCGCTCGTCGCTGGGAACTGCCACCGAGTCCTGCTTCCTTTTTGGCAGAGCTGCGCCGGTGTTGCCTGGGAGAGCGGCATGAAGGCAAACAAGCCAAGAGAGGGCTTGGGTCTGGGTGGCTGTCTGACATCCCTTCTGGCCCAGCATTTCTGTAGTCCTTGCATCCAGATTTTGGCATGGCTGCTGCCCCCGTTGGTCCGGCTGAGGCTGAGTGTCCCTCACACCTCCTGATGTTCTGAATCCAAATTTCCAACATTACTGCATTGCGCTTGGTTTTTCGGCTCTTGGGAGTAGTTTGGTTGACCACAAATTGGTCACTCTGTGCTGTGATGCAGGCTGATGATTTCCTCCCTGCGGATGCTTAACCAAATACCTCTACATCTGCCGTCTGACGGTGATGTTACCCGGCTGGTGTTTGCAGCCGGTGGGAATGCTCTGGAGCTGTGCAAGCCTCGATGATTCAAGCTGATACTTAACGATTAAATGCTAAATGGCTGGTCTGCTATGCCATACCAGCTGTACCCCACAGGGAAAAGAGGGGGTTTACTTCAAGAAGAAAGGACATGTTGGGTGGTTGGTAATAAGGATGCATAGCATCAAACCTGAAATAGCACGTGCTGGGTTTTAAAATCACAGGAGGATGTAGAAGTGCCTTGAAGGGGAAGATCGTAGATAGGCAGACCTACTGGATATGCCTGGTCTTTTGTTGTAGGCTGCAGAGCTTTCCCCTGTGGTTTGCAGGCCTCACAGCATCGCTTCGCAGCGCAGTAGAGCACAGCTGGGAGCCTTGCTAGGAGGATCCGGGTTTCAGTTCTAGCTTAGGTGATGTTAAAAGAAAAATTCAAATTACTTGAAAAAAAATCCTATTAAAAATAAATGCTTGCTGTACTCACTTGTGAGGTGTGTGACATGCTGGCGCTGAATCTGACTTGTGTTGATCCAGGCCACTTGAAGAAATAAAAGCAGCGTGGTAATTCGCCTTAAAAAGGGGACAGGGGAAGTGAAGGGGAAACCAAGCCATTGGCTATTCATTGCCTTTTCAAGGCTAACAGGCTGAGGCTTACACTGGGAATAAGTCAAATCCTGGGGCAGCCCCCAACATCAAAAGCAGAGACCATCAGGTGAAGTTTGCTGGGCCACCAGCTTGTGACTGGACTGCCGGTGGTGAAGCTTCGGAGGTCTCTGGGTACAGTCAGTCCAGTTGTAGTGACATCTTGGGGCCGTGTCTTTGGGAGTGTGGAAAACCCCTCTTCAGCAAAATGCAGTGGATGGTTTGGGGAGCAATGAAAGTTTTTACTTTCTTGAATGCACTGACGGGGCAGGGTGAGCCTCAGGCATTGGGGGTGAGTGCTCTTTTTTTGGGTTTTCTTTCACAGCTCCTTCCAAGTTTGCACTTGAGGGATGCAGAATGATGTCTCTGGTCCTTGCTCTATCTCTTCCTCAGCTTGCTTCTGCTTTCTTGCCTTCCACTGCTCGCTTCCTCAGCCACTTGATGAATTTTGCACTAGGACGACCTGCTCCTTTTCCTACCGTTACCTTCCTTGGTGCTCTGTTATTTCCCAAAAATGAGAGAACAAGCAGGGTGGGAAAGCCCCACTTCCTTCCCTGAAGGGCACCAAGCCTGACTTGGAGGCAGTGATGGGTGGCTGGAGGGGGAGCACACTCCCCTTGAGGTATGCTTGTGGTGCTGCTATGGGGAGCCTGTATCCCCCCATCACTCTTTCCAGGCGCGGGTGTGCTCTTTGCTAGCATCACCCTTGCTCTGCCTTTTCCAGGTGTTTCTCTGTGCAATAACATGTCATATTAAATAAAATAATTAAATGGGATTAAGCAGGAGCTGTAAGCCTTCTGGGTTGGGTCACTGCCACTGCCTGGCTGGCACAGGAAGGAGAAGCCATTCCTGCAGAGCTACTGCCTTGAGTCCTGGGGCAAACAGCATTGAGCGCTGCCTGCGTGCAGCTGGTCAGGGCCCTCTGGGCAGCACTGGCTCTGCACCGAACCTTGCTCAGCCTGATGCACCATCGTGTCCTGCTCCTGGTGCCCAGGGGGGACCTCGCCTGGGGATGTCTCTGGATGATGGGGTTGTGATACCCTGTCGTGCTGCCATGTTGGGGGGGTGGGCTGGGGGTTAGTCCTGATGGCTGTGTCTACTGAAGTCTCCCTGGATGTAGCAAGTGTCAGGGTTGCTACTGGCTGGTGTTTTGGCTGCTCTCTCTTGCTCCCTGTGTTCTGGCTCCTTCCTTTTGCAGGTTTGTACCCCATAATCGTTATTAACATGTTTTAGCAGGGCTCCTGTTTGGCATGTGTGCTCTTCCTCTCTCTTCTTGGGCTTGAAAAGCCACATGGAAGTGTCTGCTCATGCTTGGTCCAGGGGAGAATCCATGTCTGCATCTGTCCTTCCACCCACCCATGTGTAACAGGCAGAGGGATGTGTCAGAGGCAAGGAGCTGGGTGTGAGTTTTTTGCCATCAGCCAGCCTCATTGTGGTGATGGGGCACATGAGCCTGAGGAAGTGCCTGTGTTTGGAGCTGCCACAGCTCAGGAACCCCTGAGCTCTTTGGGCGAAACTGGTAATTAAAGCAGCAGTTTGAGGGTTGATATGGGCGAAGGGAAAAAGTGGGGTGTTGTGTTAATTGATAAAAGGTTCACTTTGGGAGTATGGAGGTGGAAGGGGCTGGTGGTGGTCTGAGCTGTATGTTTCACTGCCCCCATCAGCGGGTACCAGGTAGCTTTCCCTTGATCCAGGCAGGGAAGCTGTTCATCTGGGAGCAGCATCCATCCTGCTTTGCCACCATCCATCACTCCTCTGCCTGCCTGCCCAAAAAATTGTTCTCAGAGGCTGATGTGGAGGCATAGCAATGGCAGGAGTTGAATAGGATGCGAGACCCCAGGTTGGGACACTGCCAGTACCTACCTGGAGGTGTTTAATGCCTTTTTTCTTCCCTCAGTGTGTTTGTCCCAGGGCAGTTGGCACTGCAAGGGGTGCTGAGCAGGTGGACACCAAACAGCATTTGTACCCAAGTGCATCATCCATCCTCTGGTCCTTTCTCCCATGAAAGCATCTCTCAGGTGGGTTCCCCTGGGGCATTCCCCCTGCCAAGAGCTCTGCCATCCTCCCAGGATGGATGCTCGTGCCTGGAGCTCTGCCATGGCTTTGCTTCCACCTGCTCATTTCCCAACACGGTTGCGCAGGACAAGGCATCAGTGTGCTGAAAGCGAGGAGCCTATGTCTGTGCCAGCAGAAAGGGGACAGACCAGGCAGTGCTCTCCACCCTGGCCTCCTTTCCCTCTTTCTGCCCCAATTTTCCACTTACCTCCCTCCAGCTACGTAGAGGGGTCTCCTGGTGACCATCCCCATGGTGAAGCCTTGCCCCAGCACCATCTTCCACTCTTCTTCCCTGCTTCTCCCTCTCTCTCTGGCTGCTGGGTTGCTCTAATCGACTTTGGCTTCTGTCCCAGGAACAACCTCTCAACACACACAAACCAGGAAGGCTAAAATAACACTTCAAAATTGTTAAATAAATAGCAATCGGGCCCTGCTAAATGGGAAATGCAGCCTAATTTGTTAAAGGTTTTTTTGTCCTCCCTTGGATGGGGGATTCAGCCGGGCGTGTGTGTGTGTGTGTGTGTGTTTGTGTGTGTGTAAGTGTTTTTTGTAGCTTGTAATCTGCATGTCACGGTCCCAAGTGGGCAGAGAAGGGTTATGTGACTCCGACTTACTAAACACTTACAGTAAATGTGTAGTCATCCTGAATCTCATCCAGAGAGCTTTAGATTTTTCTTTTTTTTTTTAAGTTTTTTCTCTTTCTTTCCTTTTCTTTTTTCCCTTCTCTTCCGGCAGAGTGCTGCTGCGTCACTTGCATTCTTCACCCCAGCTGCCTTGTTGGGAAGGCAGAAATCCTCCCAGCCAGGCGGTAACTCTTTCCAGGCACTTACACCCTGCTCCATTCTCTCTCCAGGAGCTTTATGCATAGGGCAACTCCATCCCTCTCCCCCAGGAAAGGAGCAGCTGCCTGCAGGGATGGAGGTGCCCATCCTCTCGAAACCTGAAAAAGTGCTCATTTCTCCTTTGAGATTTTTAAGATCTTCAGCAAAAATAGAAAAACTTGTAGTTGTGTGAGGGAGTGGGGATGGGACGCTCTGGGTGTTTGGAAAACACCCAGGGATAAGCGCTGCTGGCGAAGGCTCAGCTGAACAAGGGCAGGGGTTGACTTGGGTTCCGAAATGTGTGTCAGGGTGAGAAACACGCTTCTTGGGAAGGACACGGGCAACCGGCTGCTTCCCAGCACACACCTCCCTGCCAGTGTTGGCCCTGTGGGAGCCCAGGGAAGTCACGCTGAGGCTTTTGTCTTCTGTGCCTCGGTGCTGTACGGGCTGTGCTTGCCAGTTCTGCTTGTGATTCTTTCTGTCCTCACTGAATCACAGAATCGTAGGGGTTGGAAGGGACTTCGAGAGATAATCGGGTCCAACCCCCCTGCCAAAGCAGGTTCCCTAGGACAGGTTGCACAGGTAGGTGCAGACAGGTCTTGAATATCTCCAGAGATGGAGACTCCACAACCCCCCTGGGCAGCCTGTTCCAGTGCTCTGTCACCCTTGTGAAAGAGTTCTTCCACATATTGATGCAGAACTTCCTATGCTCCAACTTGAGGCCATTGACCCTTGTCCTGTCTCCCCAGACCACTGAAAAGAGGCTGTGTCTCACACTTCAGATATTTATAAGCATTGATCAGATTACCCTCTCAGTCTTCTTTTCTCAAGACTGAACAGTCCCAGTTCATTCAGCCTTTCCTCATAGGGGAGATGCTCCAGGCCCTTAATCATCTTTCTGGCCCTCCACTGGACTCTTTCCAGGAGATCCCTGTCTTTTTTATACCAGGGAGCCCAGAACTGGACACAGTACTCCAGGTGGGGCCTGACCAGGCCAGAGTAGAGGGGGAAGGAGACACATCTCAGGAGACTCTTCCCTGCCCACCTGCCTATCCAGCTGGGTTTGGTGGGTATTACCCCACATGTAAAATACATTCAAGGTTTTTTCCCAGGCAGCTCCGAAGGTATCCCAGGACTCGGTTCATTGGAAAGATGCTCTCTGAGGTTGTGGTGGCAATCACCTCTCTTTAGCACCAAAAGCATTATTTTAGTGAGGTTGGGATGCAGAAATAGGGAGAAATTCAGTGGTCATAGCTGCCAGAGGCGATGCTCTGTGCTGGGGAGGGCTGGGCAGGTGCAGGGAAGCATCCACCCTGCACAGAGCTGTGCACTGAGGGCTGGGTCCTGCTGCTCTGTACAAGGCCAAAAAAGAAAGATAAACAGCAAGTGGGTTCTTTCTAGGTCGTTAATTGTACAGTCAGCTCTCCCCTGGCTTTCATTGGGACTGTTCCCGAGGAGGAGTGGCTTCTATGCTGGCTTCACAGAGGTGCCGGGGCTCCGTAGTGCTGGGGCAAGCTGTGGTCCCCCAGGTACCAGGGCACCCGCACAGTCTGTGCAGAGCAGCAGGCATCCGACTTTTTGGTTTTTTTCTGGGTTATGCTGCCCTCCCTGCTGCTCTCCCTCACCTGTGATGGGGGTGTGTGGACTACACCTGGGTTCACTTTTTTCCATCGCTCCTCGCTGCAGCAATGCATATTTGGATGAGCAACACAGGACATGCATCACTACACTGGGACCTGCTGCTCTTTCAGGCTCCTCTCCTTTTCTTTTTAATGTGGATTATCCATATCCACTTTTCTGAGTAGTAGAAACTCGTTTGTGTTTTGAAAGCCAGTTATTTCTCATTAACCAGCTGAACAGGGAGAAATTAACCCTTACTGAAGTGGGAATTGCATGAGTCACAATTTTACATTTCCTTCTTCTGGTCCCCAAAGCCGTTTGTGTAAGGATGAGCTGTGGGTCAGAGAGGGGCTTCGCTTTGCCCTCCTGCCACGCTGACTGGGAGGGCTATCTGTCTGTCTTGAATGCATGATGAGAGCAGAATAAAACTGCAGTTACAGCCAGAGTGGGGATACCCAAAATTAACTTCAAAAGAAAAGGAAGGAGTTGTCTGGGTGCAACCTGCAAGCCCCTAAATCTTTGTGACAGTGATATCCTGAGTCTGGTTATCTCGAGCATCAGTGTCGCAAGCAGCTGATTCTGAGAAGAGGAAGATTTGATAGGGGGTATAATAATATCTCTTAGATGTTTTAATTTTCCCCTTTTCATCCCAAACTCTTAAGTGCAGAGTTTCCTCCACATTAAATGGGTCTTTTTATGTTGGCCCACGTTTTGGATATGGTAGAATCATGTTTCTTCACTAGGTAGAATGAATCTGGCAGCCTGGTGTTGTACTTCAGCCTCCCAAAGAGACACTCAGGCACAAAGCAAGAAGATTCACTGCGTACTAAAATGCTCCACTCAAACTACAAAAAAACCAAAAAACAACCCCCCAAAAACCAACAACAAACCCAACATAAATCCCCTGTGAACATCCTGTTTCAGCTTTGCAGTAAAACTCAACGGTCAGTAAATGGTGGATCTCCTGTTCCCATGGAGAAGGGCAGTTGCAGACTCAAGAGCTTGCTGTGGGAAAGGAGAGCAGGGGGGTGAATAAATCAAAAAGATCCACTCTTGGTCTTGCAAACAAAGGTTGCCTTGGGTTGCGGTCACATGTTGCAGTTCAGCTGATCTTGTTCATGCCAAAAGGGGGAAGATTTCTAGTGCTTGTCTGAACCCCACTGAACTGGTTTAGGGAATTAATTAGAAGAAAATGATTCACTTCCCCCGACCCTAGCTAATTTTTCCTGATAGACAGTTGCCCTGCATTGACTCACCAGATCAGGAGACCCCAGGGGGAGCTGGGACAGGACCACCTCCTTGATGATACGTGGCCATTGCATAAATTTAACTGTGATTTAAAGTTGTACCATCGACAAATGTGTTCTGTGTTCTCTCTGTTGAAGATGGGGGAGTCTCAGGTACCCAAGTCTGGGATGCTGACCAGCTTTGTAAATCATACCCAGTGGCTGAGTTGTACCAAGAATATCACAGCAGAAGCACCTGAAAGAACATTTTGGGGTTAGTTGCAGTGCCCAGGTACATCAGATGAATTGATATGCTGGTGTGGATGGAAACCTCACTGCATGTGTCTGTACCCACTGAACGCTCTTGGCCAGGCCAAGCTCCTTTCCCCTCTGTCCATGCTGTGGGGAAATGTTCAGGAGACCCTCATACGGCTGGAGATCATGTGAAATTACACAAAATCCACTGCTTTAACTCCACAGGCTTGGTATTTAGGTAGATATGTATGTTGCATGTATAATACATAGATTTTTGGGGTAAAGCCAGCGTGACAGGTCTAGCTCTCCCGCCAGGCGAGTTTCTCAGGGCTTAGGGTTTAACTTCTGTTCTTTATAAAGTGCATCAGGTCCCTGGGTTTCAGAGGGTATTTCTTTTGAGGGGTGCTGTCTAAGCAGAGCCAGACACTAAGATGCTTTCCAGGATTTTGCCACCTTGACTGTGTGTGTGCTGAGTCTAGCTGAATCTGGAGAGTCAGTGGGCTCACAGACTCCAGGAGTGCTGCCACCCCACTCAAGCCAGGCTCTTGCCTCCATGGTACCCCATGTACCTTTAGTAACTGGGGGTGAAAGTCAGGTACTTCTAAGGCCCCCAGATCTGTGCATCTTGAATGGGTTGGTGATTATTTTCCTGTTTTGTTTTAACTCATCATGTATCAGGGCTGCTGAATTAAAAAGAAGAGGTGAAAATGAATGGGTTGTTTGGGTTTTTTTAATAACTTTTATTTTACAGTGAAAAAGTGTTTCTGAGATGAGGCAGAACGAAATACCTGCCATGTCCCAAGTTTCCTGTGCTCCCCTGTGGCATGTGGGCTTCGTTCACAGCACCCTGTGCTGGAGATGAAAAGGTTTGATGCTTTGCTGCCTTTGGGGCAATGTGGATTCCTCCTCAAAACCTCCATTCTAGCGACTGGTTTTATAAATGCTGAAAAAATGAGGCTTGTTCCTTATCTCTTGGGAGATCGTTGATGGATCCATTTCTCAGAAAGATATTTTATTCAGTCCTTTAATGCTCAGCCACTCCCTTCATTCAGATGCCTGGAGTCTTTTATCACGGCTCCTCTTACTCATTGCTTAGCCAAGTTAGGAATATTTAGTTCTTTTAATCTCTCCTCCTAACTCAACTGTCTTTAATCATCCTTCTTGATGTCAGAACATTTGATGCCCACTTTTACAGAAAACAAGCCTGGGCTTTTTTTCCTGGTGTGCATGTGAATCGCTTGGGAAGGGTCCCAGGAGAGCTGTCGTAGCTGGGAGAGCTGGGCTCACTCCTGGGTTCTTCAGAAGCTCCCTCAAACATCTCGCTGCGGGCACCGGGGAAGATTTCTGGCTCACCTTGACACTTTCTGGCATTAATTAACGTGCTGATTTGTTGAATGTGGGCAGCAGCTCCCCCCAAGGCTTTCATGGGTTGGGTTTCCAGGGGCAGATATCCCTGGGCATCTGCAGGAGGGTGTGGGTGCTGATGGTGTTTACGTGAAATAGCCCCACAAAAAAAGTTCCCGTAATCTGCGTTTCCTTCCTGTACCTGCCAGCAACGAGAGTGAGGGAGAGGTTTAACTTGCTTTGACGGTCTTGAAAAGCGTGGTGGTGGTTTTGGGTGCCTGTGCTGCAGGTCAGGGCACTATCTCTGCATGCTGCAGGGCTGGTGGCCCCTTCTTGCTGCTGGTATTGATGCTGCCTTTCCTGATAGCTCATCTCTTTTGGCACACAGGAATAGTCATCCACAGCTTCTTAAGTAAGTCTGTAAGGATTGCTGCTAGCTGTGACCAAACTGAACACTGCAGGGTCTTCAGGCTTGGCTATCTGAAGTTGAGTGCCTCCTTTCCTGCATGGAGATGTCCTGAATTCCCCCCACATGCCTGCTGTTATTTCAGTGGGAGCTCTTTCAGAAAGCCCAACTTGATCATTCTCTTAAAATAGCCCAACTCAGATGCTGACTCAAAGGGGTTAAGACACTGGATCTCCAGGTTTGATGGGTCTGGGCTATTGCTGTGCAGCTCGGGGTGGCATCCCTGACATGGACTTTATATTGCAGAGCGCTTGGCTGGTTGTTCAAGGAGGGCAAAAGCCTGCCTGTCCCTCCCCCACCCCCTGTTCTGCCAGAATGCTTCTCATACTCTCCCAAATTTAGCAGTGCGAACGTGGCTGGGTTAAGGAGGCTGAGTGATGAGGCTGTTCTGATGGTAATAAAGGTCCCCCGACCCTGCTCTGCCTCAGGCTCATGCTGCCTGTGCGGCTGTGGTTGTGTGATATATGGCTGCCCCAACAAAGGGTCCTAAGGGGAAAGAGAGGAGAGGACCCCAGTTGGCGGGAGAAAACAGACCACTGGAACCACCGCCTGGCATGGTGGTGGGCACCAGAACAACAGCCTTATGTCGCTGTGGCTGTTTGGTGCAACCCTTGGGGTGTAACATGAGGTAGCAGCAGGGCCTGGAGGTCACTGCTAGGAGTAGTTCACATTCTCTTGGTGATGATGCTGGGATGCTCTGGGTGATGGAACAGGGAACTCTTGGTCAGCCCTGGATGAGTACACAAAGAAGAGCATCTCTTCACTGTGCTGAGTACCACTCCTGGCTCTGTTTCCTCTCATTACTGTTCTAAGAGCATTTGAGGGCTTGCTTTAAAGCTGACAGTGAATATCTCAGGAGGACCTCATTGTGCTTGCTCTGACACATTGCTGAGTCGACAAAGACATTCATTATGGGACAGGCTTCATCCTTGATGAAGTCCGTTCAGCACCACAGAGGAACATGTTTCTGCCTTGGCTGCTTACGAGGAGCTCCTGTTCCTTTTGCAATTAATGCATCTAGTTAAACAAATTATTTTTTTATATATATACACACACATACATACCTATAAAAATAAAAGCAGTATTAAAAAAAATGTAAATAGATTATAAGTTGTAATTTATATATGCCTTCCAGTGCAGCCTTGTTTTGAAGAGCTGAGGAAATGAAGCTTTTGAGTTGGTTGGAGGTTGGGCTTGCTGACATTTCTTTTGTTGTAATGTCATATAGGTCTCGGTTGACTGAGAAAAGGAGAGAGGAGAAACATGTGGAAGGGAGGTCAGATCCTGCCAGGGTTTCCTGGGGAATGAGGTGAGTGGTGATGGCTTTCAGCACTTGTAAGCCTGGAGATACAAGCCCTCCTGGGCTTTCCTGTGCCCTTTGGGTGACACCGCTTCTGTTGAACCTCTAGACTTGATTTTAGCTATGGGTTTCTCTATTGTATTGGGTTTGTGTGGCAAGATTTTGGCAGCAGGGAAGCTGCAGGCATGGCTCCTGTGAGAAGCTGCCAGAAGCTTCCCTCATGTCCGACAGAGCCAATGCCAGCCGGCTCCAAAATAGACCCGCTGCTGGCCAAGGTCGAGCCCATCAGTGACAGGAGTAGTGCCTGGGGAATAACACAGTTAAGAAGGGGAAAAAACTGCTGTGGAAACAGCAGTGGAGGGAGGAGTGAGACTATGTGAGGGGAACAACTCTGCAGACACCAAGGTCAGTGAAGAAGGGAGGGGGGAGGAGGCATTCGTGATGCCAGACCATAGATTCCCCTGTAGCCCTTTGAGAAGGCCATGGTGAGGCAGGTTGTTCCCCTGCAGCCCATGGAGGATGATACTAGAGCAGATATCCACCTGCAGCCCATGGAAGACCCTGCGCTGGAGCAGATGGAGACACTTGAAGGAGGCTGGGACCCCGTGGGAACCCCATCCTGGCCGGATTTGTGGCCCTGTGGAGAGAGGAGCCAACGCTGGAGCAAGTTTGCTGGGGGCACTTGTGAACAGTCTGGTCCTGAAGGTCTGCACCCCATGGAAGGGATCTACGCTGAAGCAGTCCAGGAAGAACTGCAGTCTGTAGGAAAGGACTCATGTTGGAGAAGTTCATGGAGGACTGTCTCCTGTGGGAGAGACCCCACGCTGGAGGAGAAGAAGAGTGTGAGGAGTCCTCTTCCTGATGAGGAAGGAGCAGCAGAGACAGCCTGTGATGGACAATGCCCCACTCCCTGTCCCCCTGTGCTGCTCGAGGGGAGGACGTTGAGTGAAGTTGAGCTGGGGGAGAAGGGAGGGATGGGAGGAGGTGTTCTGAGATTCGGTTTTGTTTCTCATTATCCTATGTTGATTTGGTTCATAATACATTACTTTCCCCAAGTCGAGTGTGTTTTGCCCATGATGGTACCTGCTGAGTGATCTCTCCCTGTCCTTATCTCGACCCTCGAGCCTTTCATTAATGTTTTCTCTCTGGTGTCCAGCTGAGGATGGACAGTGAGAGCAGCTTTGGTGGACACCTGGCCTCCAGCCTGGGTCAAACATCCCCCGACTGTATTTTGCCTCTTGACAGGAGGATTTCAGACTGCTGATGTGCTGGGTGGTCTCAGGAGGGCTGGAGTCTTACCTTGAGCGTGCTGACATCTGTGTGTCACACAGACCTTGTTTCTTCCTGGTTTTGGGCTTCACAGTGGGGAACTTGAGAAACCTCTGCTGCAATTGCCTGCAACAGAACCAGTCACTCCCCAGCCTCCTTTTACAGAACTGGAGGGAAACAGGTATGTTTTGGAAGTGCCTGACCCTGATGTGCTTTGTGGGATGAATCATTCCCCACAATACCTGCTTCTCTGTGCTGTCAGCACTGCCGGGGTGGGTTCTTTGAACGTAGGGTGTAATGTCCACACAGTGGGGTTCAGGTGCCTGCAGGTGGTTTGGGGTGTCCAGACCCACTGTGTGAAAGTTTGGGCCCCTCCTAAGCTGGTGTTAAATTCTCTCCAAGGTTTGGACACAGCTTAAAGCCACTTGTCCAAGCTTGCTTCCAGTGTTTCTACACCCTGACTGGCAGCAGGAGTACGTTCCTGAAGGATAGAGTATCATCGCAGAGGCAGTTTCAGTCCAACTGGGTCATCTCATGCTGGCTGTTGAGTCCCAGTGCAAGACAACTCCAGCTCCAGGAGATGACTGCAGCCCCAGGAGCTGCTGCATGGAGGGTGTGAGAAGGCTGCTGGGACTGCAGAACCTCCTGGGAACCAACCCTGGAGCCGCTCTGGTCTCTGGCTTTACACATAGCGTGTGGCTTTTCAGAGGCAGGAGGGTTGGGAGCAGTTGTTGCCCTAGCCCTTTGGGAGCCGGACACCTGTAGCGGCACCGTCCACATCCCAGTAACTCGGCTAGCAGGCGAGGTGGTGCGAAGAGCTGAGACCTGTGAGTCAAGGCCACGTTGATTAGCATCTTCCTCCAGAGCTTTGTGCACTGGTGTCTCCCATGCAGGAGGGATTCCTCCCAGACATCCATCTGCCTTTGCTGGGCTACCTGCTCCACATCACCATATTGTAGTATGGATAAACGTCAAGTTGGAGATGGTTATCGTTTAGGTGTAGGAGCTGTTGTACCTAAATAGCTGTGGCTGGAAGATTTTCAGTACACTTTTTTTTCTGCTGATGCCCTCAATATGTTCTCACAGGGTGCAGCCCACAGAGGAAGAGGAACTGATCTTGATGGCCCGTTGTCAAGGTTGTCACCTTAACTCAAGGAACAAATACAGTTTGCTGTAGTACATCACTCTTCATTTTAAGCGGGCAAAGAGAAGGTGTGTCTGCTTTTCTTTAGAGAGAGAGTCCTGCTGCAATGTACCGTTACCTTTTCTGTTACTCAGCATCAGCATGTTTACTCTGCAGCCCTGGAGAGAGGAAACACTGTCACAAGGAAACTGTGTGGGCACTGCCCTTTGCCTGAGCCCTGGCCATGTCCGAGTGAGGGACAGGTCCATCTCTTGCCTTCCATCTGTCTACCTTGGGGACCAGAAGATGTTGAAGGGACTGATGGTGCTCTTGGGTTTGATGCTTGTTTCTGCCAGCAGTCTCTGCTTTCAAGGCTGTCCTTTTTTCTCCATCTAGAGAACAGGGATAAACTGGTTTTGGATTTGGGGTGAGACTTTATATAAGGATGAGCGAAGTAACGGGAGATCCTAGTGCTGTGTCTAAGCAGGGGTGATACTTTCTGGTTCCGCACCAACATGCGGAAGAACTTTTTCACAGTGAGGGTGACGGAGCACTGGAATAGGCTGCCCAGGGAGGTGGTGGAGTCTCCTTCTCTGGAGATATTCAAGTCTCGTCTGGATGCCTATCTGTGTAATATGAGCTAGGGAGCCTGCTTAGGCAGGGGGGTTGGACCCGATGATCTCTTGAGGTCCCTTCCAACCCGTAAGATTCTGTGATTCTGTGATTCTGTGATCAGTGGTTCCCAGCAAGGAACCTAATTTTTACTCTGCTGCTGGCTTTTCCATTATAAAGTTCACTCCAGCTGACTCCCCTTCTCCATCCCTCTTTTTGAAGCATCTTTGTGCCAGGCTGACACCTCACACATTAGCAAGAGCACTGTGAGGTTGAGCTCAGTCAGCTCAAAGAGTGTTGAACTCAGAGATGTGGAGCTACTGAGCCTGTGACCTGGTGTGAGGCTCTTCGCTTTCCTTGGGTTTGCTGGGATGCTTTGGGATTCTGGACCATGGTTAAGTGGGAGAATGCATTTGTCTCCATCTTGACAAAAGTAAAACTAGCAGCCTGCTTGAACTTAAAAGGGTTTTGCAAGTCTCTGTTAGCACTGGCTGAATGTTAGGAAGGGGTGTGAATTGGGGATGGGTGGAGGAGGTTTTAGATCTGTTTCCCCAGCAGGTAAAAAGCAGGTGTTCAGTCAACTGGGAGTTGCCCTAAAGGCAGAGAATAAGGATGTAAATAGCCTGTGAAACATAAAAGGAATTGTCTGGATGCCTTTTTCTGGCACTAAGAAAGTTTACTTCCACCCTGGGTGATTTACATGCAGCAAGTTGATCACTGAGAAAGGGTGGTTGGGTCCAATGGACAAGGTGACTTTCGTAAAGAAAGAAGAACCTGACAGAGCCCAGAGGCCAGGCAAAACACAAAAAAAAAAGGGTAGGCTGTGGCAGTGCTGCAGGGAGCTGGGTCTTGGGTGAGCGGGGTGCTCAGGCACCCCAGTGTTTTCAGCAGCAGTTAATTGCTGACGGTGGCTGTTTGGCACTAGGGTGGTCCCTGCAATGAAGCTTCCTCCAGGTTTTGCAGAAATTCACCTACATGAGCACTGATCCCTGCCTGGTATAGAGGTGTGTGTAGCAGCTTTCACAGAATCACAAGGTTGGAAAAGACCTTTGAGATCATCAAGTCCAACCATACCTGTCCTCTACTAAACCATATCCCTAAGTACCTCATCTACCTATCTTTTAAACACATCCAGGGATGGTGACTCAAACCCCTCCCTGGGCAGCCTGTTCCACATCCCCACAACTCTTTCAGTGTTTTTCTTAACATCTAATCTGAACCTGCCCTGGTGCAGCATAGTACAATTTCTCCTTGTCCTATCTCCTGTCACCTGGCTGAAGAGACCATGGCCCACCTCTGTACAACCTCCTTTCAGGTAATTTAAACCTTCTTTGGTTATTTTGGTCTGAGGAGCAGGGCTTGTGGAGCTGCTGCCAAGTGTGACATTACGCCAGCTAAGTTAAACCTGCCTGGAAGGGCATTTGAGCTGTGCCTTGCCTCATGTCTGGTGCAGCAGTAGCACACCAATCCAACCAGTTGCTGCAGGTCAAAGGGTAACTGGGTAAGTGGTGACATCCCTTAGCTTGAAACTGCTGTGGATTTGGGACCCTTCTCAGCCAGTGCAGCAGTAGTGAGGGTGGTGAGCACTGAGTGCTGTCACTGTTCCCATGATGCCTCAGCTCCGCCACGGGCAAATTTTGCACCTGATCTGGTCTTAGACTCAGCCTGGGCTTTTAATGAAGTAATGTTCCTGCTGAGATTTGGACCTGCACACGTATCCCATTGGGCACTGTGAGCTTGGCTGCAGCTGCAGCCACTGGTGTCCCCTGCCCTCCGGCTGGTGCTCTCCTGCAGTGCAACATCTCCTGTTTCAGTTCATTACTAGTTCCACCAATTTTCCTGGTGTTAACGAGCACTTTCTCAGTCCTCCCCCAAAGCCAAGATGCTGACTTGCACCGAAAGAGTTAAATTCTTATTTATTTTTCTGAGCTGCTCCTCCCCCTTTCTGATTTCACTTGATATGTGCAGGATGTGATGATAAAATCTGCTTGAGCTGTCTCCTATTTCAAGCATTTTTAAGTCTTTAAAGTAGCTGTGTGGGGTGATGAAGTGTGTGTGTGGATGCCTGGACAGGGAGGTGGGGAGGGAGCAACAGGCTGGGCAGCCCCATGCTCTCTACAGGCTCCATCCTCGCCTATGTGGGCACCCAGACATTTGATGAGAGGTTTTGAGGTGTAACATCCTCTCAGAGCCGCTGCTGTAAATCTTAAAAAAAAATAATAAATGGTGGTGTTGTTCAGTCTGCTGTTCCCTCAGCTTGCTGCATTTTCCACTTCAGGATTCAGCTCTCCCAGTCTGTGGCTCCCAGCATCACCAGGGCCAGCCTCCACCTTGCCACATTCAGTGGTTCCATATGCTGCCTGATGCAGCCTGTGCCGATCTGTGTCATCTCCTTTGTAGAGTGTGTGGTGTGTATGGCTGTCTTTGTGGGTGGGTGTCCAGTAGCGCAGTGCAGATATATTTACTTGCACCAGCTGTTTTTTTGGGGGTGGTTTCTTTTGGGGGGTGTTTTTTGGGGGTTGGTTTTTTTGTTAGGTTTTTCATGAATGGATTCCTCAGTTCTGCTGCTTCCTGTTAAAGTTCGCAGTGTCTAATGGCTGGTTAAATCAAACACGGGTAAAAAGCTGCCCTTGGAGGTGGTTTGTATTGTCTGTATGTTTCTCTTTAATGTCTTCTCACCTTGCCATGCACAGAGCTGCCCTGACCTTGGTGTGTCCCTACGGTGTACGCTGCGTTCCCTGGGAAGCTTGAGGCTGTAACAAGGGGATCTGAGGGAGATCGTCCACATGTGGTCCAGGGTGGGGACCTGGAGATTGAAGCTGGAAGGGAGGCAAGGAAGTTTTAAGGGGCCATCAGCATCTCCTATAACATGTCAGGACCCAAGGGGCAGCCCCTGAAATGCTGTCTGGGAGGGACTGCAAGAGGTCTCTAGTGCCACCAGCACTGGAAGAAGGCATCCAGCATCTCCAGGGGTAGAGATGTCCCCACCTCTCTGGGTGACCCCTTTCGACACTGCACCACTGAAAACTCACAGGAAAGCATTCCCCAGGTTGTCCTACAGGTTCTCACAGTCCACAACTTGTGAGCATTCCCTCTGTTGTGTAGCCTGTTGTCTTGGCTGTGATGGGGTGGATGTAGAAAGGTTTGGGAGGAGGCAGGGAGAGGTCTTCTGTGGGACACTTGTGGGCAACAAGTGATGGCATTGGTGGACAGTGAATACATCTGCAGCATGTCTGCAAAGACGTCTCCTTTGGGAGACACTGTCCTTGTGGGGATGCTTTTCCCTAATAAATTTGACCCTTTTGCAGAAAACCACATTAATATTCTGGATTACGAGGTTGTGTATTGACAATATGGAGTAAAGGGGCCAAGAAGGATTAGTTAATAAACTCGGTGTATTCTACTAACATCAGGTGCTCTACAGGTAATGTTTCTTAACCATAACCCTGAGCCATAACTGTCCACTGTATTGCAGCCTGCGGCCAGATCACTGTTGGCTTGGAGAAGGTGGCATGCTGGCTGGAGCCAAGAGGCTCGAGGGGTCCACATTCATGGGGCTGGTGGGTTCATGGTACCAGTGCCACCTTCATGGAAAGGGGAATTGAAAACTGGACAGTGAAATACATGAATCAAACTGCCAAACGACTGCATGTGTCCAGCTTGATGGTTTTCTTCTTTTGTTCAAGTATGCTTGCCTGAATTTACCAGCTGATATTTGACAGACTTCACTGCTCCTGAAGTTAGGTGTTTCAATGTGAAATCTGAAAAAAACTGTTTTGCAACATAAGATCCACTTAGATTTAGTTGGAAGAGAGGAACCAAACGATGCTTTGGAGCAGTCCAGTCCTCCATGGACCACAGAAAGCTTCCAGACTGTTAGTTTACATTAGATGCCTAACTTCTAGACAGCTGAGGTTAGAGAGGGAACAGTCCCACCTTTTAGTTTATTGATTTCTCTGTTGCTTGTATGTAATATGAGTTTAATAAGTCCTTCTTTCCCCGAAACAGAGGATAAATACAAAATCTGGGGCTGCTGCCTTGCTACAGCAGCAGATGGGTGACTGCCTTCGGCGTAACAGGCTGATGGTGGCCATTGGCAGCACCTCTGAAACTGCCAGCGTGCCAGGAGTTAATGAACACGCTTGGGTTTCTCCTGTTGAACTGATGCATTAAGGCTTTGAAAGCAATTTTACTGCTGCACACCACCACAAACCTTTTTGTTTAAGATGTTCCTTTCATGAAGTTTCAGATAGCACCAGTGTTGGGCTGAAATCGACATCTTCAGGAGAGATTAAGACAATATTGCTTGAGGTTTCTGTTGTGGTTGCTTGCAGGAGAGGAAAAAGAGGGTAAGATAACCAAGGTCAGCACCTCACTTTGAGCTGCCAGTAGCGTTCCTCTGGGTGTGAGAGTTACCCTGTGCCTGTAACTCACCTCTGGTGCCCACTGCCAAAAAATCCAGAAAAATGATGGCAAAAAGGATGGGCAAGTTTGGAAATGTTGTGGCTGTAATCTGAGCTCGGCAAACAGTGGTCAGAGCTGCACTGGTGTCTTGGGTGCAGGTTTCTCTTCGGAAATGCTGGGGAAGGGTTTTATCCAAGCTCTTTCAATAAAAGCTCTGATGCCCATCATGTGCCTTTTCAGATGCACCCTGTTTGCCCTTGGCTCGGTGGTAGGTCTTAATCTTTGGGTGCAGTTAGGTTTTGTACATGTTATTGCTCAATATAAGAACTGCCTTTATTTGAATTAGATTCATTATTGTTTAATATTATAGTATGCTTTATTACAGATTAGTACTGCTCTGTATTTATTAGTCTCGCCTTTCTAAAGGAGTTTTTAAATGCTTCCCAGCCTTGGGATGCTCTGTCCTTCCTTCAATGCCCTTGAGCACGTTATTCAACTAAGATAGTCCCTCCCCCAATCAATTTTCATTCATTTTCAGCCTCATTTTGCACCACAGCTTGGATTTTAGGAAGTCGTTGAGCTCACTGCAGATTTACTCCAGTGTGATGTATACGCATTCCACGTTATTGACATTTTTGCCTTATCTGGGTTAAGTCTCAAGGATGGTGTCCTGGCATTCCCTGCCAGCGTTGCTTTTTGTCTAGCTAATGCAGGACTGGCTTTCAAGGAGCTGCTCTTTAAAAGCTGTTTCTGAGGATCTGCTGGGTTTTGCCATGTCAGGACAGCGTGATTTTAAAAAAATGGCATTTCAGCAGCTTAGGCAGCACGCTGGTGCACTCAGTAATGCCAAGGAAACATTTTGCTGCAGCACCCTGACTCATGCAATCCTTGTTTATCCTGGGATATCTCCCATGGACCTTCTGGCTGAGTTTTCTCTTGTGAGATCTGACTTGATTGTCATTTTTTGTGGTATGTGGGGCTCCGAGCCAAAAATATCAACTATTTTGGAAATGTGATTATTACTGTTCAAAATAGGCTTTTTTTCCATGATCTTACAAGATTTTGCCACTTCTCTAATAAGCTAATTTTATCCTGCTTTGGCATCCGCTCTCCTTGGTGTTATTTTGGTGTGTACTTTATCTTATATATAGCTCTGTGCACGTACATGTTACTGTACGTGATCTCTGCACAGCCTGTCTTTCTGTCACAGGGAAATCATTCTCACATTGTGGTGGGATCCCAGCTTGGATGTGTCAGGTCCAACCAGTCCCTTCCCAGGGCTGTCTGTGACGTGTCCTGGTTTGATTCCCTTCATCCCCAAATAAGACCACTGTTCCACTTGGACAAGAGAAGACATAAACCATCCAGCATCACTTCAGATTCTAGTAGGGGAGGGGTGTATGGGCTCTGTCATTTCCTGGGGGATTCCCCCCAAGCCCCAAGTCACAGATGCTCATCAGCTATGTGTGTGCCAACAGGTATGTGTCCACAAATGGCACCAAAGCATATACTATAGAACCATAGAATGGCTTGGGTTGGAAAGGACCTTAGAGATCATTTTGTTCCACCCTTCCCTGCCATGGGCAGGGACACAGAATCACAGAATCACAAGGTTGGAAAAGACCTTTAAGATTATCCCGTCCTAAGCTAAATCATATCCCTAAGTACCTCATGTACTCTTTCTTTAAACACATCCAGGGATGGTGACTCAACCCCCTCCCTGGGCAGCCTGTTCCAGGCCCTGACAACTCTTTCAGTAATTATTTTTTTCTAACATCTAATCTGACCCTGCCCTGGCACAGCTTTGTGCCATTTCCCCTTGTCCTATCTCCTGTCACCTGGCTGAAGGGACCATCACCCACCTCTCTACAACCTCCCTTCAGGTAGTTGTAGGTGGTGATAAGGTTTCCCCTCAGTCTCCTCCAGACTAAACATCCCCAGCTCCCTCAGCCATTCCTCATATGATTTGCCCTCCAGCCCCTTCACCCTCCACTAGACCAGGTTGCCCAGAGCCCCATCCAACCTGGCCTTGACCACTGCCAGGGAGGGGGCAGCCACAGCTTCTCTGGGCAGCCTGTGACAGGGCCTCACCACCCTCACAATGAAAACCTTCTACCCTGTTCTGGTTTGTAGCCATTACCTCTCATCCTGTCATTACTTGCATTTGTAAAAAGTCCCTCTCCAGCTTTCCTGTAGCCCCTTCAGGTGCTGGAAGGCCTCTATAAGGTCCCTCTGAAGCCTTCTCTTCTCCAGGCTGAACAAGCCCAATGCTCTCACCCTGTTCTCATAGGGGAGGTTCTCCAGCCCTCTGATCATCATATAGGGAAAACATCTTAAAAAATGGGGATAAAAGTGCCCTGAAAGAGGAGGGGAAACATGCAGGGCTTTGACTGTGGTGTAACCAGGGCGGATGAAGGCTGGAGACAGCAGCTAGGGCAGAGGTGGAGTGTGTGATGGTGGGTGGAGGAGAAGATCAGGTTTTGGGGGAACTCTACACTGGATGGGAAACTCAAGAGGAAAATCCTGATTTGGATAGGGACACCGTTAATAGGGGAAAGCTGGTCCCTCCTTTCTTTCTTACACACCTTAGTCTGGTACCCTGCTTACTTTGCTTTCCTAGTGTGCCTGCTAGGGGCACATGCATGGACTTAATGACTGGGGAGAAGGACTCTGACGGTGCCAAGATGCCTTTTGGGGCAGAAAAGGAGCTGGAATTAACCACAGGTTGGGCCACAGAGAAGTGGAGCCTTGTGGTCAACTCCAGCATGAAGAAACCCATGGAGCAGGATGCCCACTTGATGCACCCATCTTTTGGTCCTGCTTGGAAGAGGATGCTCTTGCTTCATGGATATTTGTGGGCTTTATTACAGTGGCATTCCCGTAAGACCTCTGCACAGTCATGATGGTATCTACCAAGGAGACGGAGACCCCATCTCTTGTGACTTGTCAGTTTTGCATATTTGCTAATGGAAACCAGAGCCCAGCTGAACTGTGATGGGCTTTGTTTTAGGCAATTAAAGGTTTTGCAAGAAGATGTGGAGTTCCCAGACTGATGACCTGAAAACAGGTGCATAAAACTGCCTGTGGTGTAGAATAGGGAGGATGGCTTGTTCCTTGTAGACAGTTGAGGTTTTACTAGGAGGAGGTTGCGCAGCTGAAATTACTACAGGCAGATCCCTTGACTGCCAGTTCCAAGGTTGTCAGCTGAGACAGGCATTATGCCAGGGCAAAGCATCGCTGCCTCCGATGAAGGTCTTGGTGGGTCTGGTATGACAAGGCAAGCTGTTAACTGCATTTCAGCCTGGTTTTTCAGCAGGTTGCTGGGCTAAAGGAAAAGGCAGATGTTTCTCTATGGAGCACTGCAGCACGACACAGAGAGGGCTGTGACTTAGGGCAGTGATGGTCCTCAGTCTGCTGGTGGTTGGATCGAAAATAACCATTTTCCTGCCAGGGAGATCTTACCGTTTGATAGTGGCTGCAGAGGTGTCACATCGCTGAGCCTGAGTTTTGTCACTAAATGTCCTCTTCAGTCAGTAAGTAGGACCTCTCAAGACAGAAAGGTTTCAGCGGTGTGAGGTTACTGAAGAGGGGAAAACAACATGATACACTCAATACTCACTCATGCCACAGGGAGTTTAGGATGGGTCAGTGTGTGTACGGGCATGACCAAGCCTCCCGAAATCCATGTGGGTCCTCTCAGCCAAAGGGGTATTTTCTCAGCTTGGACCTTAAGTTCTCCTAGCAGGACAGGTGGAATGTCACTGTATCTGCCTCTGCAGGGAGGCTCTGGCTGACACAGTGGCAACAACACTACAAAAACCGTATTATTCCCCTACAGACGAAGCTAGAATGAGAAAAATGTCTTGTGTCAACCTGGCCTTTGAAATACAAATGAGTAAGACCAACCTCACTTGTAAATGTCACCGTGTGCTCCGTGCCCTCGCTCTGCAATGTGCTTGCTTTCCTTCCCTGGTTAATGTGCTTTCAGGCTTCTGCTTCCAGCGATGCTTTGACAGAAGGGGAAGGAGAAGTCACTGTGCTGTGCCTGGAGTGCCTCAGGGCTGTGTCCCCACCGGGGAGCTGCTCTGACCCTGGGTCAGCTCAGAACTGTCGATGTGGGCACTGTGCTCCTGCCAAAGCCCAGCTGGGGATGGAGGTGCCTGCAGCCTCATTTTCTGATGTTGTCAGATGTGGGGGAGTGGTACGCAACTCTTCAGCTTGACAGCCATGCCTTTCCTGTGCCCTAAGCCCCTCTTGGGGTCTTTCTGTGTCCATCTGTCAGGCAGGGTGTGCTTACTTGCTGATAGCCATGAAAGGGTGACTTACCCTGTACTGGTTCACCTGAGAGCATCTGTGCCCAGCCAGCCAGCCAGGTTTGCTGCCAGCCAAAGCACTGCACTTGCCAAATTGCCTTTGGGGTCAGCTTTGCCTGCCTTTTGCACAACTGTCCTGGGTTTGGCAGGGGGAGAGTTAATTTTCCTTTCTAGCAGCTGGCGCAGTGGCATGTTTGGGAGTTGAGATGAGAGCTGTGCTGATAACACACTGATGTTTTAGTTGTTGCCAAGCAGCCAAGGACTTTTCAGCTTCTCCTGCTGCCCTGCTAACGAGAAGAGACACACACACACAGAGCTAGGACAGGTGAGCCAAACTGGTCAAAGAGGCTATTCCATACCAGTTATGTCATGCTTTGCATAAAGGGGGGCTGGTTGGGGAGGAGCTCATGGCTCCAGGACATGCAGTTTGGGAACAGTCTGGCTTGGGGACAGCTCTGAGCTGTGTGATCTACAGAATCATCACAGAATGACTAGATTACAAAAGACCTTTAAGATCATTGAGTCCAGCCAGTCAGTAAGAGACTAAATCCTGAATCACCAGTTCAGTATATTTTGCTGTAAAGTCCTGTTAGTGCTATTTCTCCCTCCCTTTGCTGTCCCAGTAAACTCTCCTTATCCCACCACACGACGTTTTGTCTTCCCCCCACCTCCCTTTTTTTTTCCCTTCTACCTTTCCTTCCCCGCCCCCCCATGGCGTGGGAAGCAAGAGAGAGCAGCTGTGTGGTGCTGGGCTGCTGGTTGGGGCTGATCCACAGCAATGATGCAGTTTTGGGGTCTGCACTAACCCATGTAGCTTCTTTGTGGACTTCTTCCCCTCAGAACTGAGTCACAACTCACATAAAGAGCCAAGGCTGAAACCGGGTACGGTGCAGAGTAGCTGGTTACAGAAGCTAATTGGGTTATTTTGGGTTGTACCACGATGCTCTGGCTGGTTTTGATGATGTTTCTGTCTCTGATTAACCTGATGGTGACACTAAAAAAAAAAAGAACATTAAAAGTGAATAAAAACCTCAGAGCGATATTTTGGATGCCAGAAGATGCTCATCCTCAAACTGTAATTGTTTTAAACTAATTTGATGATTAGTTCAAGCCAGCTGTACAGACTCCTGCCTGAGTAATGGACATTTCTGAGGAGTTAATCAGAAAAAACTGCAGTTTCTTTTACCATGAGCAAAAATAGCTTGTAGACTGAGGACAATGTGTAACAGCAATGACTGGGTCTGTTGACTTAGCCAGGAATACACAGCCAGTTAAAAAAAAAAAAGAAAAACCCTAAAAAAATCAGCTGGAAATGTCTCACAGGCCTCTGAATCTGTGCTGAAAATCGTTCCAGAGCTTTACTTGCAGCTGGTGAATAAAGTTGTTGAGAGGAGTCACGGGAGTGCAGCAGTGCAGGAGATGCTCTCTGGGTTCATGTGGACCAGGTGAATGCTTGTCCTCCTCATCTCTGGCTCTGCCCACCTGCTGGGGCTGACTATCCCAGGCTGAACAAAACCCCATGCCTTTTAACTTCGGTTTGAGAGAGGAGGAAAGAAGCCTGGGAGCAAAACGTCAGAGTCCTGGACTGAATTATTGTCTGATGAGTTTTGCTAGATCAAAGCTGTTTTCTGAGCATGACAGAGCACAGAGAGAGGGCTCATGTGTCCTGGCTTGGGTGCTGCAGGGTTGCAGCGTAAATACTCACAGTGGGTAAATGAAGTGACCTGGCTGGCACAGAAGTGGTTGGGTGCCCTATAGAAGGGGCATCAAAACCCATCAAACCTATATTTTGAAGTGTTTGAGGTCCAGGAGAGGGACTGTGCTTTCCCCAAATCCATGCTGGGAGCTGGGGTGCACTTCCTCATCGCCACCATGCTGAAGTGGAGCACTGTGTGACCTACCTGCATCCCAAACCAGGGCTGTTTCTCTAGGGGATGCATTGCTGATCGAAACCATGTGGGTTTGGCAGGCTGTTGGGGTGCTGTGTGGTGCTGAGAGGGCAGCCATCATAGGCATCCTTTCCAGCTGGTTAATGTGCTATCTAGTGGTGAATTTTTTTCCCCTCCCTTTCTTTTTTTCAGCATTTTAAACATACACAGAATGGTGTTGTGTAACAGGCTGCTGAAGCTGTTGCTCATCACTGATCCTTGGCCACGGAGGATACATGAAGGAGCTGATGCTCCAAGCCCTGTGCTCGGGTGCCTCCCCAAGCATGACTGTGATTTAAAAAAATGTGGTGGGAGCCTTCCCAGACCTAAACAAGCTTCACCCTCCCAGGATGAGCTCAGCTTTTTTTACAACACTCTGCTTACGCAAGTTGATGTCTTTCCAGGAGCCTGAGTTAGGATGGAGACCCACGACTGGAGCATCTGCCAGAGCTCCCCAGACCAAGCGCCGAGCCTGCTGCTCCCTGGGCAGGAGTCTGCAAGGCACTTTGCCCAAAAAACGCTGGTCTTTAGTACAGTAAAACAGGGATTTATAAAGAGGTTTAGTGATGGTGGGACCGTGACAGTTTGCTCAGTCATTTTGACAGAATAAATAGTGTCACAGTTTGAAGGAAGGTGCTGAAATATCTCTTGTAGCCCCTTGCAAACAGCCAGTGCGATCAGTGAGGATTTACTTTCTTCTCTAAATTTCTTTTTTTCTCTTCCCTTTCTGTCTCTGTCGATGATTTCCAGTCTTTCTGCTTCATGTTTCTTCAACTTTTTGTTCACTTAAAGCCTTCCAAGGCGTGCTGTTAACTTTACTGAGTTTAAATGCTCGGCTGTGCTGAGCGGTGCGTGCTGGTTTGATCGCTGCTGCTCTCCCAGGTTTCCCTGTGTCTTCCTGCTGGCTGCTTTTGATTTCAAAGGTGCATTTGTTGAAGAAAAAGGAAGATTTCCACAAAAATGCCCATCACACCTCTAACGCTTTCAAGTGTTGCTCCTGTTGAGCATATCTCCCGTTTCACCTTAGCGGTTAAAAGCTGATGAAAGGAGCAGGAATCCCAGGCTCAGCTATTTTTATTGCACATGTGGGACTCTGCATGCGTGCTGCTTTTGCAGGTGGATGTGCAGCAGACTGGTTGGTGATGGTTGCAGACACTTTTAGCATGGACACTGTCCTGATTCTAGCTTGGCCAGAGTCATACTCCCCAGGCAGCCAGCCCAGATGAGCTGAGTTAGCCCAGCACAGGTGAGCTGAGTTACCCCAGGCTGTTTCCCACCCCACCTGACATCACTTCCCCATAAAAGGGGCTGGTTGGGCAGGGGTAATCCTGGATGCTTCCAGAGCAGTCTGAGTACAGCTGGGGTGTCAGGTTGGTCCTTGTGTTGTGCAGTACTCTGTAATCATTGGGTCAGTAAGGTGGTCTGTGTTATCATCAGATGTGAGTGTACTTGGCTGTTAATGTTCTCCTTTCATGGTGATTTTGTCAGCAAGCTGTTCTTATCCCAACCCATAGAGGCTATGTGTTTCTCCTCTGGGAGCGAGCAAGTGGTATGTGATGCTCAGCCACTGATTGGGCTGAACCACTGTGCATACAAGTCTGTGGCCCCACTGCCTGTTGTGGGTACCACAGCGATGAGCATCGAGGTGGCAGCCCCTCGGTGGGATCAGCAGTGGCTGGGGGCTTTGGGGAAGCTCTACAGGGGAAAGGTGTGCTTTGGCTAAACCCCCCACCTTCGGAAACTGGGAATAGGTCCAAATTTGCATCCTGATGCACCTTCCCTATCTTCTTCTCCCAGATGGTTGTTTCCCAGCCCTGCAGCCCACACGGGCTGGGGAAGGAGCATCACAGGCTTCTGTGCAAGACACTGTGCTGTGGCATTGCATCCTTGGGCTATGGCTTTGATTTCCCTTGGTGATACCCTGAGGGACAGTGATAGCACTAGATCCCCCCTCACAGGCAGTGATACCCCCTCCTAGCTTAACCCTCCCTGGCTGGGGATGTTGATCAGCCTGCATGGAGATGGCAAGCAGAGTCCTTTAAAGCCTGAGTGTCACCTCATCCAAGGGGAACCTCTTTTGCATGTGAATTTGTACAGGAAGGTTGGTTAAGGTTAGGTCCAAAGCTTTACCCAATTTCCACATTTGGAAAGTGTACCTACTCTGTGGGACCTGCCAGGACCCACAGCTCAAAGGCCAACAAGTGTCTGGTGCCTGGAGGCTGCTGGTGCTGCTGGCAGAAGCTCCCCTGACAGAGGTGTCACCCTGTTGGCGACTGGGGTGAGTTACCTCCAATATCTTCTGTAATATGGGAGCTTGGTGGCTTTTCATGTGCTGCTGCGTGGAATGGTCAGGGCTGTGCTGGTGATGGGGTCTCCAGAGATGCCCCATGAGCATCACTGAGTTCAGAGAGGAGTGGTGCTTTTTTGGGTGGGTGAAGCTGTAACCAGGTTAGCTGTGACCCCAGTGAAAGAATTTCCAAAGAAAAATCTATTCTAAAAAATAGTTTAAAAAAAAAACCCAAACCAAAGGAAAAAATAAAATGTTGAAGTGTTTTGAGATCTTGCCGCTAGCTGCTCTTGCCTGGGGAGAAGCCTCCAGCAGTTTGCTCTGCCTACAGGAAAGGGAGCTGGGGAGGGAAGGAATTGGGTGGGTTCAAGTCCTGAGGACACTGAAATAGAGTTATCCTCGGGAAAGGTGGATCTGAAACTATTTGTTGACTGAACAAGAGGAGGGAGCTGATTAGGTGGGCACATTGGCTCACAAACCAGTTTATTCTTCAGATGGAAGGTGCTTTGGGCTGTCAGCATCTGAGTGGCTCCAGCTTGTTTTGAGAGTCAGCATCTCACTGGAAAGTGAAGGGCAGAAGAGGTGTGGAGAATACAGCATTCCGTGTATTTTTTTTGTTGCTGAATGTGCTTCTCTGCCAAGCTGGTTAGCAGTGAGTGGATTATTTCAGGAGCATTGTTTCTATGAAACACAAACCATTTGTCCTTTTTGCTGAAGTTTTCTTTCTTTTTTTCTCTGTTCTTCCTTCATACCCAAACTCATTTTATGCAGATAACAATAAAAAGTGACAAAGCTGTAACCTAATTACTTCTACACCCATGTTCCCCAGTGCTCCAGACCATAAACCAACAGCAGCAGCTACTGTCTTGTCTCATTCATCCTCCGTGTGAACCCGCTCTCGGGCGGCGAATCTGGGTTCTGCGCTGTTTTCGGCTCCTGTGCCCTTCTCAGGCCCTGATTTCACAATGGTTACAACCCATTTCTGGCACTGCTGGGTGAGCCAGCAGCGTGGCTTTGATCCAGATCAGCCCTGGGCATTCAGTTGCCTCTCTGTGGGTTCAGGCTGAACTTGCTGTGCGAAGGTTACGTTGGTTTGCTGTGTTTGGGCTGGCGTTGCGCCGGCTGCAGCGGGATGATACTGGACTGGCTGCAACATCAGCGGAGCCCAGGGATGCTGTCTGGTGAGGCTTTACCCAGCAGTGGTTTTGAGGAGGTGCGGATGGGCCGAGCATCACCACATCGTGTCACCTCACAGAGGGCTTGCAGGGGCTGTAGGGCCCGTGCCAGCGTCCCGCTGAACTGTGGCCTCAAGCTCCTGTGTCAGCAACAGACGACATTATTATACACAAATAACACAGTACTTTTTTTGTTTTGTTTTTTTTAAGTGAGTGGATTTTATTGTGTCACTTACCAGAGTGTTTTCATCTGAGCTCAGATTGTTAATCCAATGAATTGTGGCTGCACGCTGCCTGGTTTGCCCCCATGGTACTTGCTTTATCTGCCTTCCCAGGTCTCCATAACATCCCCACACTGCTGTGAGGCTCCTTCATACCCTTCCCATTTCTCTCCCTGTGGTTTAGTTCTTGCTGCTCTTACACCCTTTGGTAGGTTCTGCTGTCCTTGCCCTTATCTTCTGATCTCCCACTGGTGACTCCAGGGACCATCAGCAGCCCGTAGGCAGGAGTAGCCGTCACAGCCCCTGCTGCATCTGCTCTGGTGGGGCACCTGGTGTTTGCCTCCAGCCCCTCTGTCCTTCCCTTTAATTATGGCTCCTTGCCTGTGCTGCCACAGTGCAGAGCTGTGTGCAAACCTCTGCCCTGACTCAGCCCTGCTGAAACATCCCTACTCCCTCACCTGGGGCTGCAAACTTCTGGGTGCTTATTTGGGGCCATTTCCGATGCCCAGTGAAGCCTTTCCACCAAACTCATCCTTTCTGACTTGGTCCCCACATCCCTACACACCACAACCCAATGAGGAACGCAGGCTGCCTGTGGTGTCACCAGTTCCATGCCCTGCAGCCCCTGTAGTGCCCCTTTGAGCCTGGCCACAACAGGGACGTGTCCTGGCTTGGCTGATCCATGTGGGGTGGGATGCACAGCACCATCATGACAACCTTACAGGTGACTGTGGACCTGGAATAAAGCCTGGCTGTACAGGATAGGTGTCTTGTGGGAATGCATGCTACTGCTGATAGGTGAGTTGTCATGGATTTAGTTCGAGTAATAGTGACCTTAATGAAATTAGATAGATTAAAAAAAAGTCATTTGTGGGAGAAGGTGGTTTGTGGAGCTGGGTCGTGGCCGTGCTGCTCACAGGCAGCAGTGTTTGGTGCTGAGAGGCAAAGTGTGGCCCGGAGGGCAGCATCCCTAATTCCCGATCGAAGGAGTGGTGGTGGAGCCACACCTCAAATCTGTCTGAGCCCTTCCTGGCAAACCACTTCAAAGAGGGTGTTTTGGTGTGGTTTAATGAACAAAAGAGGAGCCCAGCATGGGACACGCACAGGTTGCAAGGCAGGAGCTACCAGCTGCAGACATCTGTACAGATGATCAGAGCTTCATGCTGGGTCTGCCACCGTTCTGTGACCAAAGGGGACTTCTTCCTTGGCCCTTGTGCTAGCTCTGGCTCTGATCCATCCACAGCTCACTGTGCTGTTAGGAAGTGAGCTCCTGGTCCATCTCGGGTTGATTTTTTTTCCTCTAAACTGTTCTGAAGCTAGTGAAGGCCCTCCCTAGATAAACACAGTGTAGGGTGTAATTTAATTTCAACAGAAATGTGTAGTACACTATAGGCCACTTTTATTTCAGTGTATGGTTATCTTGTCACCCACATACACCCAGAATTACCCTTTCTTCTCATGTGTTTACTGAGGTTTTCAAGATGAATGAGATTGAGCATGTTGGCTGCTTGGATGGCTCGTGGGGCACTTCCAGGTCCCAGCTGTACACAAGGTCATTGGCAATGCAGCAAGCAGCTATTTTCTCACCTTTAAGAGACAGAAGTTGTTGGATGCCTCTTGATGATCACTCAGGATCTCAAAGCCTTTCTTTGTACGTTCACATTTATCTTTGTACGTTCACATTTATCTTTGTATTGGCTAAATTTCAACTCACTTTCTTCCTTGTGAACAATTTCCCTTTTGTTGAATAAACTGTTACTGCAAACTATAGCAATGAGCTCGGAGCTGTTGTGGGGGTTGTGTTTGGTTGGGTTGGGTTTTTAGCAGCTGTTTCCACCCAAGTTTAGATTTCCCTTCATGATGCATCTTCTCCTAACTGGTTCTCCATAACTTTCTCACCTTGTGGATTCCTAAATATTTTGGTTTTGGTGGTGGTGTGGGATTCTTTCAACAAAATTTAGGTCTTCTGGCAGTAGATTTGTCTTTCTTGTATTATTTTCCACAGACCCATACAATACAGTGCACGCTTCCCCGAGGATCATATGGCTTGGCAACCACCACTGGAACAGGGCAGGGTCATGCTCTTGTCCACTTAAATCTGTTCTTTCTTCTAGTTACTACTCATGGTTATTAAGAATTTTCTGCGTTGTTGATGATTTATAACCCTTCCATTCTCATGGAATTGTTGTGGAAGACAAAATTAAAGGTCTGCATGGTGTTTGCCCAGGGCAGCCACTTTGGGCATAAGAGCTTGGGCAGAACATTGTACTAATGTGGCTCCGTGGCTTTGTCTTCAGCTGGACTGAGTCCCAGTCGGCTTTGGGCACGATCAGAGCAAGCCCAGGTCTGTCCACACATGTCTAAGTAGACATGTCCCACTTGGATCATGTGAAATCCCGGCTCATCAGAGCCTGAGAGGGACCTTCTCGCCTTTGGCTGTACCTGTGAACTGTTCAGTACTGAATGTACAGAATAATCAAAGTGAGCCTGAAAATGCCTGTGGTGTGAAATTGTTGCGTTAATAAAAACAAAGGGAGTTGTTTGTGTTCAGCCAAGCAGAACATCGCTGCTTCTCAGGGGACAGCGTTTTCAGCCTTGAACTCCTTGGAGAAACCCTGACCTGGACGGGTGAATGGGATGGCGATGCATGGTGATGAGTGTAAGCTCTTGCCTAAAAAACACTTTCCTGTGCGTATTCCCAACACCTCTGGTGTGACCCATGGGAAGTGCCTCCCGCCAGAGGAAGGCAGAGCGTGCCTCCCATGCAGTGGGGTTCCTCTGCGCGGGGCAGTGCCACCCTAAATCTGCAGAGGTGAGGCTCAGCCCCAGCGAGGAGGACTAAAAGAGCTGTCACTTCATGCTGTCTGAAGGCCAGTGGTTTATGCCTGGCTTCTCTCATTACAGAGTCAGTTCAGGCCAAGTTCAACTAAAGGATGAGTGAGAAGGCGGGGGGAACCCCAACCCTGCTGCGTGTGCATCTCCTTTGTGTGTGGCAGCACACTGGTCTCACGTGGCTGTGGGATTTTCAGCAGTCAGCGAGCCGTCGGCGCCGTGCTGCGTGGGGCTGCCGGCACCGGTGGTGGATGGGGCAGGCTCAGCCCTGCCCACGGCATGGCCAGCCCTGGGGCCTGCTGGAAGAACTTGCCTTGCAAGCCTCTTCAGACAGCAGAGGGGAACTCACCTCCGCACAGGCTTGGTTTTTGCTTCTCCAGTATTTTTCAATCCAATTGCAGCATCCACAGAGCTGTGCAAAGCTGTGCCTGAGCTGCCCAGGGTATGAGCTATGATACTCATGGGTCATGTGCCTGGGTAGTTAGGTATCTATCTCCTTGGTTTGGTAAGCAGAGATACCGATGCACACTTGGGTGCTGGAGCTATGGGCAGGGTTTGGACCAGAACACTCTAGTCTTCCTCAGGGCTGCCCCAGCTCCTGGGGTGGAATGGCAGCAGGGGCTGCTTGCTGGTGGTCACCTTTAAATGACAAAATTGGAGGGATGGCAAAGATTGAGAGATCCAGACCAGCTCATATGATCCCTGGGAGCACAGTGACACTGCTAAGGACAGACAGAGAAGAGAAGGCTCCACGCAGACCTAAAAGCAGCAGTCCAGTACCTGATAGGGGCTTGTAAGAAAGATGGGAACAGATTTTTTAGTAGGGCCTGAGAGATTGTTGATGGCCTCTCTGTAGAAACATTAAAGCACGGATTGGACGGGACTCTGAGCAACCTGGTCTTAATGTTCCCCTTATTGCTGGGGAGGCAGACTAGATGACAAACGGGAGCTGGGCTTGTTCAGCCTGGAGAAGAGAAGGCTGCGGGGGAACCTTATTGCAGCCTTCCAGTACCTGAAGGGAGCTTATAAGCAGGAGGGGATTCAACTTTTTAAAAGGGTAGATAATGGCAGGACTAGGAGGAATGGACTAAAGCTAAAGGAGGGAAGGTTTAGATTAGATATTAAGGGGAAGTTTTTTACAGAAAGAGTAGTGAGGTGCTGGAACAGGCTGCCCAGAGAAGTAGTGGATGCCCCATCCCTGGGGGTGTTCAAGGCCAGGTTGGATGGGGCCCTGGGCAACCTTGTATAGATCCAGGCCTGGTGGTTGGTGGCCCTGCCTGTGTCAGGGGGATTGGAGCTCTATGAAACTTGGGGTCCCTTCCAACCCAGATCATTCTATGATTCTATGACCTTTAAAAATCTCTTCCAACCTAACCTGGTCTATGAGGCTGATTTTCAGTGCAGTAGAGAGAACATCACTAAAGTGTAGTCGGTAGTCAGCATGGAGCTTGCAAGCAGGGGTAACACACTGTTCTTTGACAGGTACAAAATGTCATCATGGGATGCTTTCTGTGCTACCAAGAGTGGAGTGTCAAAGACGCTGGTAGTAACCAGGGGGAACACTTTGTGCTGGTTCGTTTGGGAACAAACAGGATGTTGTTGTAACTAGATGTAACAACAGGGCACCTGGATCTGGGTGCTCTGTGAGGTGTCCTCCTGTGACTTGTGGCTTCCTGGCAACATTATGTGAGTGGACTTCTTGGCAGTGCTCTCTCTTGAAATCTGGGGATCATACTGAGTGCAATCAGATACCTCGACCTCTGTGGGTGCTTAAACGTGTTATTTACACCACTGTGACACCAGGAGCACTAACCATGCCTGTTTGTGCACAGGTTGAATCAAAGGCTGTCCATTCCCCAAGGAGCTTATGGGCTGGATCAGTGATGGAAAGTTGTGGTTGGATATATGCAGTAAGAGGGTAAAATAAAAATGCCAGGACACTCTATTGATCATCTTAAGATGTGTCTCAAAATGCTGGCAGCTTCACAGTTACTGAGTTCTCTTGTAAATGTCACAGCAGAGGAGAGTTGATGAAGCTGATGAGGTGGTTTGGCAGACACTAAAGAGGAATTTCTACCAGGCAAGAAAAGGGCAGGAAGGGAGAAAATACCATTCCATATCAAAGATCTTTTCCGTTGACTGGCCCACGAGACCAACTTCCTAAGTAGACGTCAACATTGTAGGAGTCAACAGCAGGTAGTGGGTACTGTAGGACATGGGATAAGCCTTGAAAGTTAGAGAGCTTTTGTGTGATGAGATAGGGGGAGGAGGGAACCTTGAGAAGGTGCATGGGACAGAAAACATGACCTATGTGGTGGCATGCTTTTCGGTCAGGAGAGGCTAGGTTTCTTAGGGAAGGGTGGTTGTGTTGGCTGTGATGTGGAGCTTTGATGACAAGGGGAGCTTTGGGTGCCAGATGAAAAAGCATCCAAAAGATGTCCTGAGACTTGCTTATGAACAAGGAGACCAGTCTGGAGTAGAGAGGAGAGTCTGTGCATAAGAGGGCTGGATGCATGTTTCTGGTGAGGGTGGAGAGAAGGCAAAGAAGGATGGGACTATGGCTGGAACCATGGGGAGGGAAACCTGAAGTTGATCTGGAGAATTCTGAAGAGATGGGAAGGGAGAAATGAGAAATGGTCCTGTCAGAGGCAGATTGGAGGAGCCAGGACTAAGCAGAGGGATGTATGGATTCTCACCTTTGGCCAAAGAGCCACTAAATTTTTCAGTAACATCATGAATAAGTAATATTATTGCTTCCAGACCCAGACAGGATTGATCCTCTGTGGGTAAACTAATGCAGATAGTGAAAAGCTTTGGGTGTAACATCATCCTGGGGTGCAGCAAACAGCATAATCAGCCGGTCAAAAGAGGTGATTATCCTGCTGTAGTCAGCATTGATGCAGCCTCTCCTTGAGTGCTGCATGTGGTTTTGAGCCCCACAACTTCGTGTGGAAGTTTTAAGTCCATGAGTGCATCCAGAGGAGGTCAACAAAGCTGGTGAACGGGCTGAAAGGAGTGTGAGGAGCAGGCACAGGCGCTGGGATGTCTAGTTTGGAGGAGAGGAGGCTGAGGGGCCACCTCACTGCTCTCTGCAGCTTCCTGAGGTGGGGAGGGAGGTGCTGAGCTCTTCTCCCTGGGATCCAGTGACAGAATGGGTGGGAATGGTTCAAAGCTGCACCATTGAGAAGTTCAGACTGGACACTGGGAAGCGCTTCTTTACCCAGAGGGTGGTCAAACACTGCAACAGGCTTCCTGGAGGTAGTAAATGCCCCAAGCCTGTGTTGAAGTCAGTGTTTAAGAGGCATTTGGACAGTACCATTAGTAACATGCTTTAACTTCGCTCAGCCCAGAACTGGTCAGGCAGTTGGACTAGATGATCGTTGTAGGTGCCTTCCAACTGAAATACCATCCCATGCCATCCCATCCCCAGCAGCTCTGCGCCTGTGTTTTGGTCAGGGACCCGTGGTTGTAGCCCTGCCCAGCAAGGTGTGTGCCTGGCTTCGCGCGCTTTCCGTGGCACCTCCACACTCGTGGTGGGGATGCTATTCCCATAAAACAGGCGTGTGCTGACATCCCCGGCTCTGGAAAACCTCAGCTCCTAGATTACAAACATAGCAGGGCTCTGTCTGCAGAGGTGTAAGGTTACAAAACACACACTCGCACACTCGCGCAGCTTAACCAAAACCACCTCGTTTTTAGCAGTTTGTGAGGGTTTATTCATTACGCTGGGCCAGAGGAATGTAGGAATGCAAGCGGCGTTAAACCTATTCATTTGGTGGGGAGGCATCTCCTCTCCTCTGCTCCAGCCTGCTTGGCTTTAATGATAATTGCACCTCTTGAGTTGTCGAGTTGGCTCTCCTCCATGCTGGCCCTCCCTGTGCAGACGTGTGTGGCACAGTGCTGGGAAGGAAGGCTGGAGCCGGGAAAGAGCTATGGTTGATGCCTTGGAGCAGGGCTGGCCTTCCTGCTGGGATGTGCCCCGCATCCCTCCCTGCCTCCTGCCCTGCGTGTTGCCCTACTCACATCTCTTCCCAGGCTCTCCACCGTGGGCAGTTGCCTGCTTCCAGAAAACTCTTTTGTGCTTCTGATACTTGCTCTGCCAGGGAGGGTGAACCTGCCAGGACCTCCTCCTCAAGCCCTCAGCCCTGCAAACACCCTCAGCTGAGATCTGAATGGCTTCCGCCTCCTCAAAGAGCCTGTCCCGCACATCCTGGGCCTGTCCAGCACTGCTGCAGGGCCAGCAGCAAGTCTAGAGGATGTTCTTTCCTCTTGAGTTTGGGCATGGAGGAGGGCAATCACTCCTTAACTCCCGTATGTCCTGCTGACTATTATTTCTATATCAGGACTATGTCCCGTAGTCCTGATGACTATTATTTCTTTAGTGCCTCTGATTACCCATCCTCAGATGCATCTAACTGTATCCTGGTATTTAAAAACTAATTGTTGATTATTAAAGCCTTGTCGCTTTAAAAAATGGGAACTGACAAGAGGCAGCGACATGTTTTGTTGGCTCGTTAAGAATTTGAAAGACGCAATAAAATCAGATTTCAGATGTATTGGCGCTGCCCGTTCCCAGGGGAGGAATGTGGTGCTCTGCACCACCCGGCTGCTTGAGGCAGCTGCTGCCGTCGCCACTCTCTCGGCTCCGCTGCTGGAGTTTCACATAAAGGCCCTGGGAAGCTGGGGAAACCGGTAATGCTGGAACCGTGATGGGAAGACGAGGATTACATATTAGCTACAGATGCACAGGGCAGCTGGAGAGTTTTCCGGCAGGATCGAGCGGCATGGTACAGTAGTGCTGTCAACCTAAGAGAATCCGGTACAGTTGAATTTGAGCCATGGTGATGTGTAGGAGTTTTTATGGAAGGTGGAGTTGACGTTGGTGATCAAAGGACACTGTTTTGAAGGGTCTGTAATGAGGATGGGAGCAGAGTGATTCAGACAGTTTAGCTGGGGACCAGCCGTTAGCTGGGGACCCTGAGGTTTCTTGTGCTGGAGGGTGCTGAAGAGGAGACAGCCCCTGCCTGAAAGATGAGATAAACCCAGACGTGCCTCAGGAGTTGCATTTCAGAGAATCAGAGAATCGCAGAATCTTTTAAGTTGGAAAAGACCTCTTAAGATCATCAAACCCAGCCATTTGTCCAGTACCACCATGTCAAATAAACTGTGTCCTAGAGTGCCACGTCTGCATGTTTTTTGAACACCTCCAGGGATGGTGAGTCTACCATCTCTCTGGGTAGCCTGTTCCAATGCCTGACCACTCTTTAATGAAGACATTTTTCCTAATATCCAATCTAAACCTCCCCTGGCACAACCTGAGGCTGTTTTCTCTTGTCCTATCACTTCTTACTTGGGAGAAAAGACCAACACCCACCTCACTACAACCTCCTTTCAGGTAGTTGTAGAGAGAGATGAGGTCTCCCCTCAGTCTTTTGCAGGTTATCAGTTGCGCTTGTTGCACTCTGAAATTTTAGTTCAGCCTTCTTTCCCAGTAGGACTGCATGATGGAGAGTTGAATGGTAAAGAGGTTTGTGTAGTAGTCCCATGTTTGGGATGCTCAGGTGCAGTGCTTCAGTACCCAGCTTCTGGCTTGGGGCCAAGCTGCTAAATTGCTTTGTACCCGTGGTTTGTAGCTGTACAGCAAGGCCTAGGGCAGAAGTGGTCTTCCATGCATTGTATCAGGCTCATTTTTGGTCATGGGTGTCACTAGTAGGTAGTTTCCTCTTGGTCAACTTCTTTGGAGGTGTAACCTTTGGATACATTATCCTTAGCCACTATGATGATAATCCTTTAATTGTTCATTTGTATGGTAATTTAAGAGGTTATGAGAAGGCCAAATTAATTAATATGAGGAAGGTGAGGGGGTGGGATGGACAAGATGGGGTCATTAGAGCAAGCGGAAGAGTTGAAGCAAAGCAAATCGGTCTGTGGCAAGGTGAGAGGCTTTTCTGGCTGCACTCCCACCTGGGACGTTCACTGCCCTGCTTGACAGCACACTGGAGAATACGTATAGGGAATAGAAATACTTCGCTTCATCTTATGTCGTGGTGGCCCTCCAGTCATGGTGGATCTGCTCACCATAGGGTGTTCTCCATGGTCACCTGCTCAAACAGTTGAGCACCAGCACAGCCGCTGCCTCTGTCTTTGTGTCTGCTGCTGCTGGAAGGATCCAGCCACCTTTGGGCAACTCTAAGGTCCTATTTACCTTGACAGGGACTCTGTATGGTGAGGTCCTCTCCACTGCATATTTTCTGTTCCTCTGAAATGCCCGTTCCCTATCACCCTGGTATGGAGTTGTTTAACCTGAACCTTGGACACAGAGGCTGTGGCACTCGATGGTGATAGCAGAGCAGAAATCCGCAGCGCTTTTTGGTGGCTTTTTGCTTACAAACCCTTGCAGGTGTGTCTATCTTATTTCATGGATGGAGAAACTGAGGCGTGCCTGCCACCTCCTCTGATAGCCCTTGCTCTCTGTAGAAAGCCTGCATCGCTAAGCTTTAAAACCAGCTCATTTCTGATGGAGGGGACGGGGCTGGTGGGAAGTGAGAAACAGTATTTCAGACTGTCCTCTGAGCAGGGACCACTGCTTTCCACCCGGTGTGATGATGGGGCATGCCCCACCCTGGGAAACACGGTGGTGCCGCTGAACAGCCCCAGCCCGCCTGCCGGTAACTCATGCCCTGCGGCAAGGCAGCGTGCTGGGATGGATAGACTCGTGCTAAACCAGTCCTGCCTTCTCCTCTCCCAGTGGGTTGTTGGGCAATGTTGGATGGGTTGCTCAACCTTTCCGAATTGCAGTTTCTCCATCGGGATGATGATGCTAACAGCACTTAAGTAGACTTTTGCGTGCTTGGAGATCTATGGAAGTGATTTAAAAGAGATACAGGAGGGCAAGGGGGAAGGGAAGGGCTGCAAGTGTCAGGAATTTAATTGGGAAATCTTTTTCGTTGTATCAGCTTGGTATTTATTTTGATCCTGTTGCTACTGTTGGCTATCTAGAGGTAGATCAAGACGGAAGTTAATGCAAGGCCCTGAACCTTGCTGTCGCTGCTGGGCTATGCTTCACATCATTACTGTGTTGATGGCGGCAGCAAAGCTGATACAATATACTTGTGCCTCCTGGAATGTAACCTCGTTGAGGTGAGAAGAGGTCCTGGCACCATGCTCTGCCCAGATTTAGCCACACAAACCAGACTTTTTCTTAACCAGTGCTTTAGGGTGATGCACAGCTGTACGTCGCAATCTTTCCTAGCATCCTTGCTGTGCCAGCCTCCCTCTGCGGGCTTTCTTGTCCAGCGGCGGGTGGTTGGCTGGTATTTTGGGGCTCAGGCCGTGCCAACTGTGCATTGCCCGGTCAGGCAGCACACAGCTGGTGACTCTGCAACTTGCTCAGCAGTTGTTGCATCCCTCTCCAGATGAGCTCAGCCCCGTGTGTACGCAGACGCAGCAGAGCAGGGTGAGCGCTGGCAAATCTTCCTCCTCCCCCACAGTGCTGGGGCTGGCTGATGAGGCAGCATCAAAGCAAAATTCCCAACTCATGTTTCTTTTTCTCGGAGGTTGGCTGGCTCCGGTGTTGGCTCTCGGTGGCGTTGAAGCCTGCCTGGGAATGGGCGCGACTCCCGCATAGCTCCTGGGTTGACTCTCATTAGGAAGGGCGTGTGCTTTGGAGAGGGTGAGCTGCACCTCTCATTTTGTTTTGCTGCGTAGCAGCTGGGCTGCAAAGCCAGGACGCAGAGCTGGGGTTCTTCCCCAGGGCTTGTTCTCACCGGCACTGGCCTTGGCTGGTAGCCCTGGGTGGCACAGAGGAGCGGTGATTAATGCCGGCATGGCAGCAGTGCCCTGCATGGCCAAGCCCTGCCTACGCATGCTGGGCTCCTCTGCCATGGACCCCTGCGCAGGTGCCTCAGCATGGTTTGGGTGGGAGTCCTACCCCTCACCCTGAGATTCCCCATGCAGTCAATTGCAGAAGTCAATTGTCCACGGTTCTGCTGCTGTTGTCCTTCAGGGTCCTCCCAGAGCTGATGGCCCCGGGGTAGCTCGAAACCCAAGCTGGATACTTTGCTAGAATAAGAGGAGTGGTGACATGTGCTAGAGCCAAGGGATGAGTTGTTCTGCCCTCTCCAAGCCAAATAGGAAGAGCCAGGCTTCAGAAGCTCTCCAGGGATGGCTCCCAGCTTGGCAGCGCCCTGTATTACTGGGGTTGCTGGGTGAAATGTCATGGTCCCACCCCATGTCTTCCCACTGCCTTGCGCCATCATCACTCTTGCTTTGGGTCCACAAGAGTTCAGCAACTGGTGCAGCTCAGGTGCTTTCAGGAGGGAGGGGCGTGTGCGTTGCTTGCTTCCAGCCAAAACCATTCAGGAGTGGAGGACAGATGACTGGTGTGAAGCCGGGGCTGAGCACTTACATGGCTTGGTGACAAATTCATTCCCAAATGAGCAGCTCAGAGCCTTTTAAAGGCACTGCTAATTAATACAGACCCTGGTCTTTAGATACGGGATCATGGAATCATTAAGGTTGGAAAAGACCTCCAAGTTCATCTAGTCCAACTGCCCCCTTACCACCTGTATTACTTACAGAACCATGTCCCTAAGTACGTCATCCAGCCTTTCCTTGAACACCCTGAGGGACGGTGACTCCACCATCTCCCTGGGAAACCCGTTCCAATGCCCAACCACTCTTTCTGCATCAGTCGCAAAGCCAGCTGCAGAGGCAAAGCACAGGGGGTTTGTAGCATCTTCTGACAGGACATGCTTTTCTGGGCACTGAAGGATACCTCTGCATTTTTGGGGATACAGCATGAATACTTTCAAGAAATAATACAATAAATATGCATATCACAGAATTGTAGGTGTTGGAAGTGACCTCCAGAGATCATCGAGTCCAACCCCCCCTGCCAAAGCAGGTTCCCTAGGACAGGTCACACAGATAAGTGTCCAGACAGTTATATATGCTCCCCATGAGTATATATGAGGCTGCACAAGATCACTGCACTTGAAGGGATCAGCATCTCGTTACTCCGGCACTGCTTGTTGGTCAGGGAAGCTGGTGAAGTTGTGTCCTTTAATGGTTTAGCTTGTGCCTGTGTTGTCTCTGGTATATAACAAGCTTCAGCGGTGCGATCCACCCTTTAGCACCTCGTCAGAAATAACTTGCCTTGGGTTTGCAGCCGATACTTGTAGCTGGTTGCTCCAGTGCTGCGGGATTGTATGGTAAAGCCAGTCAGCTGAGAGATGGGATCACTTAGCCAAATTTGTTCCATTTTTTTGAACAGCACACATAAATACAGCTAGTCCCTCAAAACAGAAGCCCGTGGCCATGTTCAGTGGCTTCGGCAGCCAAGCACTGTTACCATGAAATCTGGCCATCCATCTGCACTGCTGACACCATTTCGGGCTGCTGGCAGCGAAGGATGTAGCTGAACCTACTGGCAACGGGGATCCCATGCAGCTGACGTGACTCTGATTTTTCTCTTCCCTGGGTTGTTGTTCTGTAGATTTGGTTCCCCGATCCAGCGCGGTCTTGTATGGCAAACCGGCATGTGCTGGCACAGCTGGGAGGGAGGAACGAATGGAAACAATATCACGGGTTGATCCCAGTGCCAGAAAGCTTGTGGGGGGAGAGTCACAAGTGTAATCACATCGAAACCTCAGGAGTTGCAGCTGAACCAGGAACCTTCTCGGGCTCTGCCTCTCCACTCTGCCCCACTCCCTGCGGCGGATTGGTTGATGATAAATGGGAAAGTCTCCGCACCCACGTACCTGTACCGGCACACACAGTTACTCCTTTGCACTCTTACTTTCACAGTTAACAGTACAACATGGTGGAGGTTTGGGAGACTTTTCAATATTGCTTTTCACATCCTCGTCTTTTCCCATGTTTGCATCCCATGCTGATGTTCTCTCTTGGTATCAGTCCAGAGCAGGATCACTTCTAGTAGGTGTGAGGTTGGGAGGAGCTGTGCCGAATCCCAGGTTCAAGGCTGGGTGCCCACACCAGCCTTTTCTGTCCTTCTTGCCCAAAATGAGCCAAGATCCCCCACTCACCACAGTGTTTCTATACGGCCTGTGTAGAACTGGATTTTGAGCCTTTTGCTGGCTGATTTCTCAGCAGTGGCTCACAGGCCAGCATCCTCGCTGCAGCGTGGCAATGGAGCCACTGATGTCCCTGCTCACTGCAGGGGGTTGGATTAGATGACCCAGAAAGTTCCCTTCCAGCCAAACCATTCTGTGATTCTGTGACTCCCGGTTATGTGGTGCAGCAGATTAAGTGGCCCAGCGGAGCCCTTTTGGAGAAGGGGAGAGGGGGCACATCCCTTCCCTCCACAGCCTTCTTTCTGGCATGGTATGCATTAACACCAAACCTTCTCTCTTTGATCCAGGGTTTTTAGTGGAACAGTGTGACACCCCTGCACTAGTCAAACAGCCTCAATTGTGCTGTGCGGTGTGGTGTGCGTGTGTCCAGGTTGACTGGGTTATTCCTTGCCAAGTTTCCCATGCAGCAGTTGAGAGTAAATGAAACAAAAGCTCACTATTTCAATTTTGGGTTTTTTTAATTGTTCCTAGTGGCCCCTGTGCTTTTGGCACTTATTACTGGATGCAAGGGGATGCTGCAGCATTACTGTGTGCTTCCTGCATCCCTTGCTGGCTCTCAGCTCTTATCCCTGGTGCAAGAAAGATTGCTAACGAGAGGTAGGTCCCAGAAAGCTTTTTTCCTATAAATCCTAAAGATGAATCTCTCTAATCGGAGGTGACTCGCTGCAAACTTGTGTCCAGAGGAAGATGGATAGTTTTGAGCAGGGGTGTTGTGACCCGAAACTTAAGCCTGTGGCTGGGTCACTGCCCTTCTTTCAAGTTGTTTTCACTGGGCTGGAAGCTTTCTTGTTACACATGAAGCTGCATCCAGGGAGGATCTGAAAGGTCACTTAACCCTTTGCCATGCAGTGAAAGCAGAAAGGAATGATAATACAATAAATCCAGAGCAAGACAACCACACCCACCCCAAAAAAAGACCCTGAAAGGCTGAAACCCCCACCCAAAGGTGGATGCAGGGTTGGTATTGCTTGTTCAGGAAACAGCCCATGTCTGGGTCAGGCTTGAACCAAGGTTCATACAGAAATCCAGTGCCATTTGGGATGTAATGCAGGTAACAGCATATTTTCCCTCCCCTCTCTCAGCTTTTCGTCTTCGCTCTCATGCATTTGACTGAATTACAGTGCAAATTTGTGGCTGTATAAATACCAAGTGGGGGAAAAAAAAACCAAGAAGAAACCACAGGCATTGTTTAGGCAGTTCTTTGATGTAGTTACCTGTGAACATAAACTCTGTGAGCCTTGCGGGATGGTTTTGGGCTGAAAGGGGCTTGAGACTGGTTTGTTGAGTGCCATATAAAAACACTTCATGGGTGTTTCTCTTCCAGTCCTTTGTGTCTTAATGTGTATGCCTTGCAGAAAAGGTGTTTGTACTCTCAGCTCCCAAGACTAAGCCCCTTTTACTGCGTGAATACTCCTTGGGATCCACAATTTATACATACATTGAACACCTTGGAGGAGAGAAATCCAGGTGCAGGTGCTGCCAGATGCAACTTCTACATTAGTGTCTTGGCTTTAGCCAGACTTGTTGGGAAGGACATGTCATTCAGGGCAGATCCTGCAGCTGGTGCTGGAGTCAGGAGTGGGTCTGTGCTGGCAGCACTGCAGCGAGGAAGGAAAGGACCAGGGATATTTGGCAGCTGGGCTGTTGATTTGTTTGGGAGTGCGTGGAGAAGACCAGTCCATGATGCTCAGGAATAAATTTGGCCTGATGCTTAAGTACTAGCTCCCAGGAAATTGCCATCAGAGTAATTAGCATGTGCTGACTTATTTGTACAGTGATAACAGCAGGAAAGTATTGAAGCAGGAAAAACAAACACATTATTCATCTGAACCTTCAATCCACAGCCTTTACCTGACAGTTCACTATTTGCGATACACAGGCCTATTTTTAGGCTTCCAAGTCAGGCAGCCTCTTTTTTCTTTGTTTGTTTTGCATTTTGGTTTTTATTTTGCTGACATAAATTGGAAATGAATCTGTGCTTAGAGATAAACAAATGCATTTTTAAAATCAATCTTTTGAATACCAAAGAGTGTTTTCTTGTGGAAGTGCTGAAGCATCTTTCAAGCACTCGAAACTTGCAAGTGGGATGAAGATGCTGCAGACGGTGGCTGGGCATGGCAGGAGGAGGTCACTGTGCAGATGTGGCTCTGGGTACTGGAATGAGATTCCTGTTTCTATCATAAGTATTTGGTGTGACCATGAGCATCTTGTTTAACCCAGGCTAAAGAAATGAGTTATGAGGATAGGCTGAGTGAGCTGGGACTGTTTTGTCTGGAGAAAAGAAGACTTAGGGGGGACCTAATTAGTGTTTATAAATATCTTAGACATGCGATGCAGGGGGAATTGGCCAGCCCCTTTTCAGAGGTCTGTGGGAACAGGACTAGGGGCAATGGCTGTAAACTGGAGCATAGGAAGTTCCGCACCAACATGCGGAAGAACTTTTTCACAGTGAGGGTGACAGAGCAGTGGAATAGGCTGCCCAGGGAGGTGGTGGAGTCTCCTTCTCTGGAGATATTCAAGTCTCCTCTGGACGCCTGTCTGTGTAATATGAGATAGGGAGCCTGCTTAGGCAGGGGGGTTGGACCCGATGATCTCTCGAGGTCCCTTCCAACCCGTAAGATTCTGTGATTCTGCTTAGCCAGCCAGGATAGAAGTGCCCTTTGAGATTGCCCTTGGAGATGTGAAGCACAGAGGAGAAGGTTTAGTAACTTGAGTAATAATTGCTGTTAATGAGAGGCTGTGGGAGAATGGCACCGGGGTCACAGGAGTTTGTGGTAGTGAGGCATCCAAGGAGGATGTTTGGGGAAGGGCATCCTTAGGTGTGTGTGTATATGGAAGAGCTGGGAGAGAGCAGGAGGCATTTGGAAACCAGGGAGAAAAGTGGGTGTGGAGAAACACATGGATTCACCTTGGAATGGGAACAATGGGGATGAAAGTGTTTGCTCTGCCCTTCCTTCCCATCCCTCCCCTCTCCTTGCAGCAGTGTTACCCCCAGCCACCCATGGGGATTCCCCGCCAGGCACTTGTGCAAAATCCTTTGAAAGCTCCTCTTCTCCCTTTGTTGATTAGAAAGAAATAAAAAGCATTGGGGCAGAGGACAGGCTGTCTGCAGGGGAAGAGAGCAGAGGGGCCCCAGGGCTTCTCTTGGAGATGGATTTTGTGAACAGCTGAGGAAATCACCAGGCAAAGCACCTCCCACAGCCAGCAGCTATATCACAGGCACCCCAAGCCGCAAGTGCAAGGCAGATAAATCAGACTTAAAGGGCCTCTTTTAAATACCAAAGGCTTTAAAGTATTCAAGCCAGCCATCAAAAAGGTGAGTTGCCATCTCCATATCTTGAGATCTTTGCATGGAGCCTGCATACCTGCCTGCATACCTACCTGGAAGGTGGGGCTTAGGGGAGCACTAGCAATACAGTGCAAATCAAAGCTAAATGAGGGAAACTTGTGACCTCCCTTAGGAAAGATGCTGCTTCTGTGCCACAGTGAAGTGATTCCTAGGCTTTGCAGCCCCAAAGTTCATCCCCATCCCCATGTTTTCCATGTGCAGATCCAGGGCTGGAGGAGTCTGGATTTAAACTGCAGCTCCCAGGTTTCTTAGGGAGCGATAGCAGCATCTTTAGGGCTTTTCAGGTCTCTGAGAGAGGATGCAGTGAGGGACCAAGTTCCTGAGCTTTTGAGGCTTAGAGGAACGTGGCGAATGTGAAAATCCTGGAGCTGAGAAGCAGAAGGGGAACCTGGAAGCCTAAATATGATAAACATGAATGGATATTTCAGAGTGTCAGAGTTGGGAGCTTCATTCCTTTAGCTCTGGTGCCATGGTCATGGCCATGGACCTCCTTATGGTCATTCAGCCTGTGCAAACAGAGAAATTAAGGTGTGACAACAATAGAAGCAAAGCAAAATTGTCAACGAGGTATAAATAGACAACACATTTGAATGCTCTGTGTGCAGAACATGCATGTGCACGTGTACATAAAGCTACTTGAGACTGCTTTTGCATGTGTAACTTCTAAACATTTTCTTGTGATTTATAGACACTTCCCAATCTATGAAATTTAGGCAGTCTCTCCCCTGTTAAGAAAGCAGTGCAAAATGATGATATTTATATTGTCACACAACCCCAGAAGCTATAGCTTTTGAGAACTGCACTAAACCTGGAGAGACTGTGTGTCTTTGGAGGTAGCGTGCGTCTGGATAAAGTTGTGTGGTGAGGTTCTTGCTGAAAGAAAGAAAGCAAGTCAAGCCAACACAGCCTTCTCCACCAGCAGAACTGGTAAAGTTCTATGTGTGCTATGCATCACACTGGCAACTTTTTAAGTGGAGCTGTGTCCTCTTTTCAGGTGAGAGTAGGTTCTTTCTCTCCCCGAAAACAGTCATGGGGGGATCAGGTCAGTGTGATGGTCCGTATTGTTCAGATCCCATACTGGCCTCCCACAGCCTTATTATAACATTGATGGAGATTGTGGTGGTTTGCCTTTTGATGATGATGATGATCATGTGTCATTATTGCTGCTTCTGGAGACAGTTTTGGCAAACCTCCATGGGCAGTACAGGTTAATTAGCTCTCCCACTTCCACCTTTTCTTCCCCACCCTCTTCCTAAGCCATTAAGACCAAGTGTGGTCAGGAAGTAAATCCCCTTATTAAAATATTTAAAGCCTTTCTAATGCCAGATGCTGAAGAAACAGTTCTGTAATCCTGTGGGCTTCACAGCATTTGAGCTGAGTGGCTGCAAAACACCTGTATTAATGGAATGCAATGTAAAACTAGCTTGGAGGAACGTGGATCAGCAGAAATTAATGGGTTTTCTTTAACAGCTGCTTCTACAAATCCACTCAGCTCTGATTCACATCTCAGTCATTGCTGGCTTCCTCTGATGACCCCCGATTTAGCAGCATCACAGCTACCAATTTGGGATCCCCAGACATCCCCTTGTCCTCTCTGATTTCCGAGGGAGCCACGACTTGCCAAGAAGAAAGACGTGGCTCTGCTAACTGGTTTTTGAGCGATGGGCACTCTGCTGTATTGCCTGTGCTCTTCTGTATGATCCTCCTGAACATCTTCTCTAGCCTGGAGGCATGATTTGATATTTATCATCATGGCCACTGGGTGAGAGAGCAAACCATTAGCAGATGGGGCACAGAGGCACAGGCTAATTGAATCACCACTGCCATAAGCCAGACCACGGGGAAGGAGAGAAAAAGGCTCCCAGTCCAGCTGGTTGTACATTAGGTTGCAGCACCAGTCTGCAGGCATCGCAGCTCCAGGCTAAATCACAGCCATGTCTGGGAAAACACATTAGCTGCATCCAAAGTGGAGAAGCCCAGCAGCCCTCAGGTAGCTTGTCCGGAAAAGCTACCAATAACTGGTGATACCTCAAAAGGAGGAGTTAAGCAACTGTGTCAAAACACAGCTGGTGTCCACTGGTTTTTACTGCTGCTTTAACAAGCTCAGAGTCAGCCTGCTCCGATAAATGACTGTCCTCTTGCTCGCTGCAGTGTGACGCCCTGGCTTGTCCACACTGGCTGGGATGGCAGGACCATGCTCCATGGTGGGGATTTCTGGCCTAAGCATCTGGGGAAAGGGATTCCTTTCTCAATTTTTTTCCATTTCCACATCTACTGGTAACACTGGCTGCCAAACAATTATGGACAACTCTGCCAGAAAGCGAACTGGGACATCCCTCAAAATGATGGCCAGTATTCACCTTTCGATCCCCTTCACTTGGAGGGTGTTTAAAAAAAACAAACAACAAGCCAGCCACCAAAAAACAGGGAAGTGTTGTGTGCCTTCCACAGAATCGTAAGACTAGCCCAGGTTGGAGAAAGATCATCTGATCCAGAATTTTGTGGGAAAGGGATCCTGGATAAGATTATCTAGCATCCTGACCAGTAACATCTTGAAAACCTTCAGTGATAGGAACTACTCTGTAACCCTGGGGACGTTCCAGTGAATGATTGTTCTCACTGTAATACTTCTCTTATCTCCTGCTTTGTTTCTGTCGTTTCAGTCTCATTTTTTGACTTGGTTTTGTCTGGTACTGTTTTTTCCCAGTTCCTTAGCTGGAAGAAGTCAGTGTGGGTTTCTTGGTTTAACAGCATTTCACTTTGTCTCTTGTGGTGAGGTCTGGTGCTTATGTTGTTCTTGCGCAAAATCCACATCTTGGTGGTGATGGGGCACAGAGGACCTGTAGGTGGATCAAGGATCTTGGGGGCTGGAGGGGCCCAACCACTGGTAATTTGGCCTCTTGCTCTTGGTACCTCATTGACTTGCAGGTTTTAAGGTCATGATGCTTGTTTAGTCCAACCTGCTGTGCAACAGAGATTCCTTGAATTAGTTTCCACTCTGGGTTCAGCAGAACCAGTTGGACACAGATGTACATTTCTGGGGGAGAAAGAGAGGGGAGGTGGAATCCCATCTTAAAAATTGCCAGTGCTGGGTCATTGGCCATGCCAGTTGGAGAACTTTTCCCTCTGTTAATTACCTTCAGTGTTGAAAAATGGTATCTTTGTTTCTGGTTTGTTTTCTGTTGAGCTTCAACTTTCAACCTTTGGTCTTGTTATGCCTTTGTCTAGTAGACTGAAGAGCACTCTTCCTGACAGGTACTTACAGGCTGCAAAGGTACCTTTTAACTTTCTCTTTGATTGACTTCCTTGAGCTCCTTGGTACAAGCCTGGTTTTGTTCCTGCAGCTTTTCTCTGAACTCTCTCCAGTTTTTCCAGCATTATTCTTGAAGTGCAGGTACAAGTACTAAACCTTGCACTCCCATCGACTTTGCCAACCCAAGGCCCAAAGATAACAGGGCCTCTCTGCTGGTACATGACATCCCTCATTTGTGCATCCAAGCATTGTGGACCTGCCTTGTGAGCTTATATTGGGCTAATTATGCCTCTTACCTCAGCCAGTCCTGTAGGTCTTGTATGTTTGAAAAGTTTCCATGTAGCCGTTTCGTTAATACGCCAAGCGTCTCATTAGTCTTTTTGATGTTGGGGTTTTTTTTTTCATCTTGGTTTGTGTTCTGAAAGGGGCTTTAGTCCAACCTTTCTCACTCTACCAGCAACATGTCAGAAATCTTTTTTATAGCTTAGAGCTGCTAGGAGTGTGTTTTACAGAGCTGGGGGAAGGGAAGTGGCTCACAAGGGAGAAATAACACTGAGATGCATCTTCAGTGTGTGGTGGGACAGAACGAAGTCCTGCAGTTACTTTTGACCTCTTCAGCTCTTGTGGATTTCTTTCTCTCATGAAGATTAACCATGGAGATGGTTAACCTGCAAGCCTTGTGCCAGCCAAACCTGTCATTGCTGGCTGCGCAGTGTAGCACCAAGCTCCTTGCTTAGGAGTCATGGGTTGGCTGCCCCCATTGAGGGTTTGGGTCAGCGCTAGCCTATTTCTAGACTAAGTTAGACACAGAAGGCTGGCTGTGTTTCCAATTAGGGCGATATTATTATCAGTTCTAATGTTGTTTCTTACGTACAATGACTCAGAAGAAGAGAGGTGTTGATCTGATGTGGAACCTAGAAAGCCTTTTGGTAATAACATCCAGATGTTTCCTTAGCACATCTGCTTAAGCCACTGCCGAAGTGGTGCCTCCACAGCAGCCCCTGACTATGCATTTTACTGCCGGCTGCTCTGTGTGTGATGCTAATTCATTAGTAATGCAGGAATGGAGGATGGGGAGGTGTAGACAGCAGCAGAAGCAGGGACAACCAGCTGCCAAGGAAGCGTGGGAGAGGAAGTCAGTCCAGATTATAACCCACATTATTCTTGCTTTTACCATTCAGGCAGGGTGTTTGGAGGTAGTCTTGCATGTAATCATTTTGAACACCATTCCCCAGGTTTGCCTGGTTACAGGTCACTGTGTACCTGTGCTGTTGCAGCTCAGTTGTGTGTTCAAGATGTTTGTCTGTCTGAACAGTGACTTCAGCCAACAGCAGGGCAAGCTCCACTTGTGCAGCGACCGATGTGTGAAAAGATATTCCCGCCTGTCCTGTTATTTGTGGGAAGCTGTTTCACTCTCTGGCTGTATCCGTGTGTAGCACTTCAACACTGCCTTGCTAATCCCTGTGCCAGGACTGTCAGCATGTGGTGTTCCTCCTGGGGAGGGTCAGCTTTGGGACAGCTCAGCTGCGTCGTGCCAGGGCTTTGGGCAGCCGGGATGCTACTGGAAGTTGTGCTTTTAATGTCACTGTGTCAGCTGTGCCCAGGGGAATATCACTGGCAGCTGGAGGGATAATGCTCCGTAATTCCAGATGCCCTGAGCTGTGCAGTCTCCATGCTGCACATTGCAACCCCTCGGTTTACGGTCACAGCCTTTCCGATACACACCCATCCACAGTGTGTGCTGAGGCTCCTCACACCACACTCCTCTTTCTCCCTCAGTGACTTCTGCTGATAGCTAATTTTCACCATCCCAGAGAGCATATCTTCAGAGCAGACCAGTTTGTCGTGCTCATTGGAAAGCACTGGTGTGGACACCTGATCTTGAAAGGTGCTCAACAGCCACAAGGCCTTTGAATAAAAAAAGAGCCGCAGCATCCAAAATCAGGACCCCTCCTTCCAGGGGTGGTGAGTTGACCTTGGAGGTTGTGCAGGTTAAAAGGGGGGAAGAAGGTGGAAGCACGTGGTTGGGGTGTGGCAGAGCACTTCAGCAGGGAGGAGATGTTGATGTGATAGGTGCATGAGATGAATGGCTCCAGGGTCTAGATCTCATCTTGTTCGTGTTTCTTCCTCTCTGATGAGTGATGCAGCATCATGAGGTGGCTGTGGATGGGCCATCAGGTGTGTTAGGTTACATGGCAAGGAGCAGTCCTGGCCTTGTGATTCATGGAGATGGACACAATGAATGGCACTGTACAACCCTGCAGTGGTGTGGTATGTGTATGTGTGTGTATTTTTAGAGAGCCAAGCCCCCAAAACAGCACAGTTTGGAGCAAGTGAGACAGTGTGGTGTGTAAATGCTTGGCATGTAAATACAGAAAGTAGCAAGAGATGGTCAGAGTCCCATCTCTGGAGTTGTGGATGGTATCACCACCCTCATGGCTTGAGCCCTCTTTCCAATTCCTGTCTTCCTAGCTGTTCTTCCTGTGCTCCCAGACCTTCTTGCTTCCACCAGACCAGTGATGGTTTCCTTTGGCAAGGAGGTGATCCATCTCTTTCAGCTTCCCTGACTCTTCTCTCTCACCTTCCCCAGTAAAAACACGTTTGAGCTTCTGTGGTTTTGTACTTCATTTGCCACATTCTGGACCCAAATGAGATTTCTCAATATAGAAATACAGGCAATATAGACCAACCTCTCCTGCCAGCCTGTCATTTCACTCTGGGCCTCTAACTGAGAACATTAAACCTGGGTAACACCAAACACCCACTGATAAATGAGATCTTTCATGAGGCTAAATTACAACTTGTTCCCATCTACCTCCTAAACCTGAACTAATTTCTGTGTCACCTACCCTGGCAGTCCTCCTTGACCTGCTGAGTTGGAGTTTGTCTGCAGTTTCTAATGAGATGGGGCTGCCAGTTCCTTCTTCAGCAGCTCTGCCATCCAAAGAGGCCACGTAGACATCTCGATTTTGTAGATTCTCCATCTTTTAAGCATCCCCTGAAAGCAGGTGAAAGCAACCTGATCTAGTGGAAGGTATCCCTGCCTGTGTCAGGGGGCTTGGGACTATATCAGCTTTAAAGTCCCTTCCAACCCAAACCAGTCAGATTATGTGGCCATTGTACTGGACTGTTTGTGTCTATCCAGCATCCATGGGAGAAACTCCTAGCCATTTCACAAAAGCTTTACTTGCCAGCAAGGTACTTAGATACTGTGTTTCTGTCTCTACACAAAAACCTGCTATTTTTGACAAATTAAAGAGTGTTAATCTAGGTCTGTTTTCTGGAGTTTTGTCCTGCTTCCACGTTGGACCAGTATTTTATACCAACGGAGCAATGACTGCGTTAGTATTAATCAATGCACAGTGCAGTCATTTGGCTAGTCCATAAGAAGCTGTAGTTGAGCGCTGAAATTGTTTTAAGATTGAATTTACATGTTAAACTAACTGTATTGCATTGTATATTAAAATCCACTTAATTTGAGTCCAGCAGCTCGATGTTTCCTTTGTCAGCATTGGAGCTGACTGGGAATTTTTCACTAACAAGTCACCGTGTTGAAGTTGTACATACCCTCAGGAGGGTCACCTTCAGTAAATCCTCCTTTTTGGGAAAAGTATAGCAAAATTTTGGAGAGGGCTGGCTACTGACAGTACATCTCAACTGTCCGACTGTGTTCGAAATTTGGTTTGTACTCGAGGGTGTCCCTGCCCATGACAGGGGGGTTGAACCTAGATGGTCTCTGAGGTCCTTTCCAATCCAAACCATTCTGTGAGTCTATGAAATGACTCTTTGTTTCTAATGCAAGGTATAATGAAAAGTCTAAAAGTTTATGACACCAGAGGGAAAAATGTCAACCGTTTGAATGAAGTGCGTGAAATAAAAAAGAGTTTGAGTCTACCAATCCTCAGTTTCAAGGTTTTTACCCTTTTTTTCAAAAAAACACCCACCCTCATTTAGAATGGGGGAAAAATAATCAAGTATTTAAAACTTTCCAAATGCAATATAAATGTTTTTGGGGTTTTTTAGCCTTCTTTGTCATCCCTTGTTCATCTCTGTTTGAGTAGTACCTTCTGTTGACTGAATTTGCAGGAAAGAACAAGGTGTTTTTCCATCAGCACTGCAAGGTCAGGGTAGCCCTTGAAGCGTGAACCAGACGTTACTGTCTCGCAGGGCTCAACATTTTAATACTAACAGAAATCATGTATAAAGCCCAAAAGTTTGTCAGCCTGTCCCTATCCAGATGTTAAAATTGTATTTCCTTTATAGGGGCATCTGCTGTTTGGATGATGAAACTTGATGAGCTGCAGTTTGGCTTGGATTACAGTATTTCAGCAAACTTTCTGAGCTCTCCAGGCTATCCTCCCCAGACTTTGAAGACAAGTGGGATGAAGTTTGTGTCTCCAATATCAAACATGGAGAAAGAAGGGAGTTTGCTGCTTTGCACAAGTAACTGAAATCACTGCTGTGCTGCCATTGGGAGCGCTCAAAAGGAAAAAGAAAAGCCTGGAGTGTAGCTCTTGTTTTAGAGACGGATTTTGCCCAGGAGGAGGGTGCACAGGGGAAGATACAGGAGGAAGGAGGAGCGGTGATGCTACAGGCCAGCTTCCTGACCTCCAGAGTGAGACTGAAGCTTCATAACAGGTAAAAAAAACCAAAACCCAGAGCAACCATTTTCCCTCCTTCCCACCTCACTCAAATATCCATTAGACAAGACATGAGATGAGTCAAGGCATTGTGTTTTGTTTTTTTTTTTATTGAGGAATTTCTCCTACTGCCCCCAACTCTCTCCTATTCCCTTGCCCACTTCCCATGTCCTCTGTCACCCACAGAATTATGAATGGTCTGGGTTGGAAAGGACGGCAAAGATCACAGAGTTCCACCCCCCCCCGCCACAAGCAGGGCCACCAACCTCNTCCTTTAGCTTTAATCCATTCCCCCTTGTCCTGCCATTGTCTACCCTTTTAAAAAGTTGAATCCCCTCCTGTTTGCTCCCTTCAGGCACTGGAAGGCTGCAAGGAGGCCCCCCCAGCATCCTTCTCTTCTCTAGGCTGAACAAGGCCGGCTCCCTCAGTCCCTCTTCGTAGGGGAGGTGCTCCAGCCGTATAATCATCTTTGTGGCCTCCTCTGAACCATGTCCAACAGTTCCACACCTTTCTTGCTGTTGTCATTTTGCGTGGCTGGGTTCTGGTGGAGAAGGGGGGCTGCAGGTGTGGCAAGAAGCAGCCAGAAGCTCTCTGCAGGCCCAAGAGAGTGAACACCAGCCGATTTAAAGCTGGAGTCATTGACCAAAGCCAAGCCCATCAGCGATGGTCACAACGCCTCTGGGAATCACATTTAGGAGGAAAAAAACCTGCAGGCAGATGCTTTTTGCCACCAGAGAAGGCAGTGAGAAGATGTAAGAAACTTGGCAGGCACCAAGGCCAAGGAAGAAGGAAGGGGGGGATGAAGCACTCCAGGTGCTGCAGAGAGAGATTTCCCTGCAGCCCCTGGAGAAGACCATGGTGAGACAGGCTGTCCCCCTGCAGCACATGGATAATGATGGGGAAAGATCCCATCTATAGCCCATGGTTGACTCCACGCTGAAGCGGGTGGAGATGCTGTGACCTCACAGGAAGCCCATGTTGGAGCAAGCTCCTGGCAGCGAAACTTGCAGCCTGGAGAGACTGATCCGCGCTGGAGTAGGTTTGCTGGGTGACTTGTGACTCTGGGGGGGACCAGGCTAGAAGAGTCTGGGCCTGAAGATCAGCACCTCATGAAAGGGAGCCACGCTGAGGCAAGTGGGGAGGAGCTGATGCCCCGACGGAAAGGACTCACGGAGAAGTTGGTGGAGGACTGTCTCCTGTGGGTGGGACCCCACAGTGCAGCAGGGGAAGGGTGTGAAGAATGCCCCTCCCAGCTAAGATGGAAAACAACTCATGAAGAACTGACCGAAACCCTCATTCCCCCATTCCCTGCCCCTCCCCTTGCCACAGTGGGTGGAAGAAGGGAGCGAAATCATGGCTAAAGCGAAGTCTGCTAAGAATGGAGGTGTGGGGGGGAGGACTTTAAGATCTGGTTGTACTTCTCATTACCCAGCGATTGTGGTGTCATTGGGTGTGCAGTGTAGTGTAATAAATTAAGAGAGTTTCTTTCCTTTATTCTGTGTTGAGTATATTTTGCCCATGACACTGATTGTGGAATGATCGCACCCTGTACTTATCTTGACTCCTAAGCCTCTCAATATATATTTTCTCCCCTGTCCAGCTGACAAGGGGAGTGACAGAGCAGCTTTGGCAGGTGTCTGGCCTCCAGCCAGGGTCAAACCACCAAAACTGTTACAACATAGGTTGTACTGCCATTCAGAGGGGCCTCAGAAAACTGGAGAGGTGGGCAGGCAGGAACCTGATGAAGTTCAAGCAGAGGAAATGCAAAGGCCTGCACCAGGGGAGGAATAACCCCAGGCACCAGTACGCACTGGGGTGTGGGAGGACAGGTGACCAGGTGGAAAGCAGCTTGGCACAGAAGCACCTGGGGTCCTGCAGGACAAAAAGCTGAACATGAGNACCCCCAAAACCCCCAGGTCCTTCTCA
>VZTU01003976.1:0-20959 GCA_013400835.1 Zapornia atra
AAGATATCCAATATATTAAAGGATTTATAATATCCTTTTTTCTTTTCTCTCTTGAAAAATTTCCTCTGAATTACACCATTGTTTCTGTACCAAACTAATCCCCAAAGCAAGTGAAAGGAATTTAGGTGTTCTATGTAGGTCTACAAAAAGGATTTCATGCTACAGCCTGGTCTGTCTGCATAGCCTATTAAATTTTTCCTTCCAATTCCATCTAAGAGACCATCTGAAAAAAAGCCTGAGAAATGGTGAACAAGGTGGTTGCTGCTGTTGTTGCTATAAAAAAGCATGGGATACATTAGCTGTGTTTAATTAAAATAAAAGCTCNATTAGCTGTGTTTAATTAAAATAAAAGCTCTAGGTAGCAAAATAATGAAACCACATCTCCAGGAGCAGTTCCACCAGAAACATCTCTGATGTTTCAGCTTAGGGGTGAAGGTCACAAGGATTTCACTTAGTAGGAATTTTGTTTTGCAGTATTTCTATTACTGGCTTATATGAGTCCTCTTGGCCAAAAGAGCCAAAGTGCCAGAAGCGGATGTCCTGCAAAACCGTTTTTACACTCTGGAGGAGGGGACCCACACGTCTTCCTTGTCACATCTAACAGGACATTCTTAACAAAACATGTCAATGGGATGTGTCATATTGTGCAGTCTCTAACTCTTTCTTCTGCCCTTATGGTGACAACAACTAGCAGGCAAAATAAGATATGGACAGAGAAAACCACTACAATCGGCATGCTTAAGTACATATGCGCTGAGCTCAGGGTTTGAGTTCAGTTTATTCTACTTTTTTGCCTACATAGAGTTCTCTCTAAAACACCCTTGTCTTTACCGCTGTGTGAGAACAGGATTAAGCAAACTCATTTCACCTCAGCTAAACTGCATATGCTGCAGTTTCTGTTATTGTTTATACTGCAAAAGAAATGAAAAGTTTTGGGAGGTGGTTTCCTAGCTCTATTTAAGTCTGGAAGCCTCTGCTAATGATTTTTGGAGGGGCCAATATGTACCATCACCCTCACTGTAACTACTTGTAGACATATTTAATTGCAATTTAAAACATTGAGAGTAAATTATTGCCCCTATATCTACATGTTAGGTCATGCTTTTGTTTAGAAGTGTCTTCACTGAAGTGGTTTATCATACAAATTTTGCATAAGGCTTGTGAAACAAAAAGAAACATGCAGTATTCTTAACAACTGTGCTACCTGAATCGATTAAAAATTCATGAAGCGAAACAGAGAGTTATATAAATCATGAAGTTTAGGGAAACAAGTAAGAAAAGCCAGACTCACACATTTTTACATCAAGCAAGTATTCTGCAATACACACTATTAAAATTTATCTCCATATCATCATAGATTCTCTTCTCACACTGTTCCCTTAACCTACTATCTTTCTGCTTTTCTCTTGATCAAAATATAGAAAATATTGGGGGCTGGGGGAAGTATCATAAGTTCTTGGAGACTAGAATGAATACAAGACATCTTAATTTCACAATTCTTATTATGGGATGGCCTCCATAAAATCTCATATATATTGTCTGATTAATTAGGACTACCTACATTTTCCTATTCAGCCTCACTTTCATGCTTGCCAATTGAATTTTAATATTTACTATTATTTATTTTCTTCAATCTTTTCACAGTCATTAAATTTTCCCCCTGAAATTCATTATTAGTTTACATTTTTTGCCTATTATTTTTCATGCTCTGCCTCAGATTTAGATTTCAAACCCAAGTAGCTGGAGTGTAGTTTCCCTTGTTTAAACACATTTACTGTAGGACACTGATTTTAGAAACAGATTAGTAATATGTGTGAATCTGTTCCAGCCTTGCTTTTATTATTTTCTACTATTTTGAGAGTTAGGGCAGATAGTTCTTGGAAATACTCTAGCTCATGACCTTTGAACACAAATTCTAGATACTCTGTGCTTTTTTTTCATAATTAAATCTTTCTGCTGATAATGCTGACATTTCAGAATACGATTTCTCAGCCTCTGAGGAGGCCTTGTAAAGGGAATAGGACCCCATGCACCCTGACCACTTCAACTCTTTCAAAGAGCTGACATTTAAAGGCCTTGCAAATAAAGTTTTTACATATTGCATGGAGTATCCTCTTTCAGGATTTGTAGTCAACCTTTTAATTCTGTTGCTCTATTTCAAAATCATTTGGTTTAAAAGGCAACCTGCTCTCATTCTCTCTGTTTCAGTTTTGTCATAGACCAGTACACCATTTTAATTTGTTCTCCAAGAAATTTCAGTTATTTGTCTTCTGAACCTGTCTTTGCTCTGCTAGAAATCTGTACATAGTATCATTTCTTGTGGCCTAACTATTGAGAAAAGTCTGTAATTTCTACTTTCATGTACAGTGCTTCAGTTAAAGTATTTCAGTTTAAATGCACATTAACTTTTCTTTCCTCACTTTACTATATTTTTGCTTTTATGTTGAGATATTTTGGAATGTAAGAAAGCAAATGTGACTCCCATCTTCAAGAAGGCAAGGATGATCTTGGGAACACAGGCTGGCCACCCTCACCTTGACCCTTAGGAAGCTGATGTCATAAATAGACCTGGAAACCATTACTAAACAGATGAAGGACAAAATGACTGGGACTAATTAAAGAGGGGAAATTTAGCTTAGCAACCTGATATTCTTCAGTGATAAAACGACTGGCTTAGTGGACCTCAGGAGAGCAGCCATTGTCAAAAGTGATAAGAAGACTGGCTTAGTGGACCTCAGGAGAGCAGACAATGTCAAAAGCAGCAAGGCTTTTAACACTGTCTTGCATAACATCCTTAGTGTCAAACTGATGAAATATGAACTAAGTAGATAACAAATGAGATGGTTTGAAAACTAGGTGAAGTAGGACTCAGAGGGTTGCAACCAGCGGCACTAAGTGCAACTGAAGGCCTGTCACCAGCAGTATACTCCAGGGATCAGTGCTGGGGCTTAACACTGTTTAATTTAGTCTTCACCTGGATGACAGAATATAAAACTGGGACAAGTGGTTGATGAACCAGATGGGTGTGCTGCCACTCAGACAGACATTGACAGGCTGAAGGAGTGGTCTGACATGAGCCTCATGAAGTTCAACAAGGAGAAATGCCAAGCCCTGTCCCTGGGGAGGCATAACCCCAGGCTCTAGTAGAGACTGAGAAGTGACAAGCTGAAAATCAGACTGGCAGAGATAGACCTTCGGATTGTAGAGAACAAGTTAGACATGAGCCAGCAATGTGCTCTTGCCATAATGAAGACCAACAGCACCCTGGTCTGCATTAGGCAGAGCATGTCCAGCAGGTTGAAGGAGGTGATCCTTCCTTCCCCTTTACTGAGCTGTGATGAGACACATCTGGAGCGCTGGGCTCTCCAGTACAAGAGAGATGTAGACATACTGGGATAAGGAGGGTGAAAGGCCACAGGGATTATTGAAGAATTGGAGCATTTCATAAGAGGAGAGGCTGAAAGAGCTGGGGCTGCTCAGCCTGGAAAGAGAAAGCTCAGAGGGATCTTTACCATGTGTAAAAATACTTGATGGGAACTAAAGGCACAGAACCAGACTTTTGTCAGCAGTGTTAAGGGACAGGACAAGAGCCAAAAGCATAGACTAAAACACAGGAAATTCCACTGAAACATGAAAAAGATTCTGCACTATGAAGGTGATCACATGCATGAACAGGTTGCACAGAGATGTAGGAGAGTCTTCCTCCTTGGAAATATTCAAAACCTAATTGAACATGACTCTCAGCAACCTGTCCTGCTCTGGCAGCTGACCCTGCTCTGAGCAGAATATTGGACCAAAAAAACTCCAGTAGATCTCCACCTTCTTTTTAATTTTCAGCAAATATTTGCACTTACAGTCAGGTTTAGAAAGTCTGGGGAATTCCCAGAGTGTCCTGAGTAGTTAGTGTTTATGCAGCAGATGGGATGGGGGTGGAGTTGTGGGACATGCCTTGCAAATTGCACTGTACAACTACAGTTTATCATACAGATGTTCTGCCTGGTTCTATACTGTGTGTACAGACCCTCCACTTATAATAGCTGACATCCTGGCACAGGGGACTTCAGGTTTGTCTCATCTGGAATCTTAGCTTCCATAGCTTTTCTATTTTGTAAGATGATAGGAAATCAAGGTCTACCATAGGACATTAAGATCAAAAAAGTGACATGGTCCCTGCAAGGAGAGGGAGGTGATCATGCCTGAGTACAGTAATATCTGACACTTATTCTCCATTTGATGTATCAAGCTTTAAATAAAGCTCAGTTATACAAACCCAGTATGGCAGATGTTATATTAGCACATATCATACAGTTACTTGTCAGCAAACAGAGATTAGACATCATAAACATTTGGTCTGCAGAAATGTTACTATAGTTGGTGATTACACAAGCATAATATAATGCTTGGTGTATAAAAAGGACACCTAGTAAAATGTCTGTAAAGCAAGCTCCAAACCCAGAAACTCTTATAGAAAGTAACACTCCTATTCATTATTTTAAAAAAAAAAACACAAAACAAAACCTACAAAACAACCAAACCCAAAACCCACAACACAAACCCTACTCTTTTGATTACAAATATGTTGATTAAAATTCCAGGGAAGTGGTGGCTGCCCCATCCCTGGAATTGTTCAAGGCCAGGTTGGATTTGGCCTTGAGCAGCCTGGTCTAGCGAAAGGTGTCCCTGCCCATTGCAGGGGGTTGGAACTTGATGATCTTTAAGGTTCCTTCCAACCCTAACCATTTTATGATTCTATGATTCCCTTAGTTTTCCCAAAAATTGTTACTTCTTCTGAATGTAAGATGGAATTTGTAATGGAATGTACCTATTGTTTACACAGAAAAATAAGGGTTACTCAGGAATTTTCTAACTCTGAAATTTTCAGTAGAAATGTCCAATTTTCTTGACATAAATATTAAAAAAAAACCCAAACACGACATATTCTTTTGTTGGTTTTGGAGTTAAAATAGATGTGTTCATTTTGGATAAAACATTTAAAGTCTCATTAACATTATTGTTGTCTGCTTAGGTTTGTTTCTTGGTTCTTGTGGTAGAAGCACTTCATATTTCACAATATTTTTGTTGGAATCAAGGCTGAAATTAAAAGAAACACTACAAACGCAAATTTCAGTTGAGGGACTAGCTATCTATGTTCAAATTTGTTAATCTATCCTGGAGTTTCCCTACAAGGCACTATTCAGAGTCATACAGAGCTGTATGAGCCCTGCTAGAAAGAAAATATTAGGACACCGTTGAGTCTTGACTAAAATACGGTGTTTCAGAAGTTCAATGATCTGTGCTGGTGAGCGAGGGAAGAGTGCCCTGCTAACAAAACTGGGTTGCTTTTAGCCTGTGAGCTAGGTGCCACTGCATAATACTTCACAATAACATAACATTAGCAGTTTAGGTGCCTTAATCCAGTTTTCAAAGATGGTATAGGTACTTAGGAGCCTAAGTGTCATGCCAGTTCCCAAAAACTCATGACTCAATGTGAATCCCATTTGTTTAATTCCTTTGCTTTAATAAATCACACATGGTACCATAATCCTTGTGTAAATCTGGGAGCAGGAATCTAAATCCCTGGAAAGCAAGTGACTTGACTGAAAAGCTTTCTTTGGCTGAAAACCCAGTTTTCCAGCAAATTAGACTCTTTCCCAGTGGATAAGAAATCTGTAATGTATAGTCTGCATAGAAAGTATCTGCATAACTCATTTTGCAAACAAATGCTCTTTGCTTTTGGTTCGTATGACTGAGTTTCTGTGAATGTTTATAGAAGTGCATAACCTGCCATGCTACAGAAATGAGAAAAAATAGTTGTCACTTCATCCACAAGATAATAAAACCCAACCTGTTTAGAACCTAAAAATGTAGAGCTGTAGCAACCTCATAACAATTGAAGTTGGTTTTACTGGGAAATAGAGTAAGAAAAAGATTGAATCAGAAATATTGCAGCTTTTACAGATGCCAAATAGAATTATAGAGTCAATAGAGAAAGTTTGTTATTATGAGAAAATCCTCATTCTTATATTGATTGGGAGATTGTTCCTTGGAAATATTTCGTCCTTGTGGCTTCTGTGTTCAGTCTTGATAGCAGGGAACAAGTTTTCATCCCACAAACAGCTGTGGGAAGCAACTATTAAATTACATGGCTCCAGCTCTTTTAAGCAGAGAAAGAGGGAAGCAAAAGTTATTATCTGTCAGTGGTAGCCATAACTTTGCTATTTAGTGCACTGGTCAGAAGAGCTCTGCCCAAAAAAAGAGCAGTCTGGCACCTCAATTTAATACTCTTAAGTTCTCAATAATCAAACAGGCTTTGTGTTACTACTCATATTTAGGCAGTAAACATGAGGACATAGCCCCTCCCCAGACAGGACAGCAAGCTAATTGAGTCAGAGGACTCCATGATACTTTCTGCTCCTACATTACATTCCAAGACAAAGTAAAATAAACCCCAAAAGTAGCAATACAGAAAGCAAAACCAAAAAGACAATCTTAAACACTTTTTCTTATGCTTTAAATGAAAACAAGCATACAGTAATTTAACCATGGTTATATGGATGGTTTATGCTCATAGTGTTTATATGAGTAACTTCCATATATTAACGAGGGTGAGATGCAATGAACAAGAATTTTAAAGGTCTATTTTTCAAGTACTAAAATAATACAGACAGACACCTAGGTGGGTTTTCAAAGTCCTGGATATCACATTCCCACTGTAACTCACAGGGATGGGATATTTAGGAAAACTATGTATTCTGTATCATGCACCAAGGGTCAGAATACCTGCCGAAAGCACAGACTGTTCTAGTATTTTCTCTCTTTTTTTTGTCTCTGATTTAAGTTATAAATCATTTATGTATAGTCACAATATTTGTTGTTTTCTTCCACATAACTTCTCCCATAGAGGATCCAGAAATTATAACCTCCCTTGGAAGTTTAATTTACCTGTAACACTTGTTGGTGGCACATATGGAAGTTATCTCCTATATTGTGTCATACTACCATACAACTAAGATAGCACGGGTTTTTTTATTATTACAAGTAGCTTTAATTTGGACTTGAAAAGCAGTATTTTCCAAATTAACGGAAAAACAAAAAAGGTAATTCCTATTACATTTTTTTAGCAGTTTGAAAAACACCATGCTTGTGGTGTTACTCTGCTTCCTTTCCTTCTGTTCAGCTTCCCTATTTGTCTAATAGAAACCCAGTTAAAGCCTCATTACAGTTGTTTAGAGGTGATCGCTGGGGAACACACCATAAAAAGCAATGTAACAAGGAATGGTACCTCAGCTAGGGTGGTGGAAAGCTTAATAGGCTATACTGCACTACCTTAAATTAGTCATCGAGTGGACTAATCACAAATTGTAAATGCAAAGAGTGCTGCAATGGAAGCTCAAAAGAAAGTAAAGCAGCCCTCTGGAAAAAGGAAACCTGAGAGTAATTTCCATGTTAGGGTTATGTATCATTTTTGAGCGTATGCAGTGACAGAGAGGAAGAAAATAAGAAAGGAAAGCAAATCACTCCCAAATTCTCTTTGTGTGAGGTAGACTGGAGGAAAACAAGACACCGTCACATATTTCTACTGAAATTAGCTGCTTTGGGTATACATGCAGATCTTCAAATTCTTGCAGTTTTTCCCTATCATTACTTGGCTACTTATTTTAATAGAACCAAATTTATCAAATGCTTGCACATTCCCAAATCATGTCCATATGTATGTATTTATTCTCCATGTGTATTTCAAACCATTTATCAATATGCTACAAGTTAAGCATTGTTCAACCAAACTCACTTCAGATAAATTTGAAATTAATATATTTCATTTATGACAGCAACAGGAAAACAAGTAAAGAAACAGATAATAAAAATGGTATGAAGCCAGATATATTATTCTGTGTTTTAGTTCTGGGAGTACAACTAGCTTTAAAGTACAAGGTGGATTCAAGCTATCAGAAATCAATAAGCAAGAAATTGGAAAAATTTATGGTGTGGAAGAAACCTGGAGCCATGCCATAGTAATTTTCCTGGGGAAAATGACATGCTAGGAAGTCACAGCAAGTGTGCATCCCTTGATGTATGCACATCTTTTCTGGTCCCCTCTCCTTCTTCTAAATGGGAAGGTGAGAAAGGAGGACATGTAGCTTCAATACACACTTCAAACCGAACCCAACCATATACACTAGAGAACAAGAAATACAATTCAAGGAAAAGTAAAAAATAAAATAAAATTTAAAAAATAAACAAATCATGCTAGAAAATTATAATGTGCAACACTGGACTGCTTTCAAAAAACACATTTCAGAAACATATTGTAAGGATGTTAAAATCTGGCTGCAGTAAGTCTATTTGAACAGAAATTGTCACTGAAAGACTTTTAATTTTTGCAAGTATTTGGTATCTTTTTTGTATATTAATCAGAATGCCTCACCAATACATGGGTTTTTCAAATGTTCCAAAGATTGTGTGAAATATTAGAAGTACAGAATTGTTGATGTGGGAAAGGACCTAAACCTGGAGGTCATCTGGTTGAACCCCCCTGCTAAAAGCAGGGTAAATCAACCAACTCATGTTCAAAGGCCCTTAAAGAAATAATCTTTGCTGTATTAATACATTTTTATCTTCCAAATAATCTTGATGTATTTTCTATAATAAAGATGTCTTGGAAGAAGAAGGCAGGCCGTTTCATTCCCATCCACCTCTGCTTTACCTGCACCAGAACATCCTCAGCCTGAAGTTAGGAGAATTCACACAATAATGAGACTTACAAACTTTTCTAAAACAAGTTTTGTACTGCTAAACTCCATACAAAGAAAATAAGAGGCAATTTCTCTGCCAAGTGTTGTCATTTTTTGAAAAAAAGAAACAGACTTACTAAAAGCTGCTTGTAAGTGATAGCCAAGTTATTAATAGCTGAACATTGGCAGCAGACTTTGGGACATCTAAAATATGTTTTTAATCTCAAGATTACTTCATACAATAGACTTCCTTAATTTTGTGAATAAACATGAGGAAAAGGTACTTGGAAGTTAAGAACAATCAGATGTTCTCAGATAATTTTCACGCATGTTACCATTTTTACACTTAAAAAATGGATTTACCTCATTAATAGGCATTTCTTTTGTACTCTTCTGTATAAACTGTTGTCCTCCCAGTCTGCAGATGCATTTTAACTTCTCCATTCCCCATCCTCACAGATTTTTAAGTAGCTATAATGTGCATTTTTCTGGAGTTTTGGAAATACACAAATGGATGAAGACAGGAGTTGAACACAGAAAAGATACACATATGTCTATGTGCTAATTATAAAATAAATAATAAACTGATACAATAAATATAAGATGGTCAGGTAGGGTTAGCAACTACAATGCCATATTTCCGTAACCCTAGGATGGCTAGTAGACAAATCCTACTGACCTCAAATGAAAGTAAGCAATTCAAGGAAATTAAATAGCCTAATAGCTTCTGTCTATTAGCAGAAAAAACCCCAGTTGTTTTGGAGAAGGGAAAATTAAAATGTGCAAAATTTCCATCATCCTTCTATGTGCAGAGAATTCTTTGCTTATAGAAGTAGTATGCTACTCTGCCATAACGTAACTACTTAAATATATTGACTTTTCTCAAAGGTTGTCCTGCTGCTCAGCACTTTTGTCTGTATTTTACATTCAACCTTATAAGTATTCATAGCACTCCACACTGAACTCCTCAGCAGAAACAATTTCCACAGATTTTTACAGTGGATCTGGATGGAGGACCCACAGCCCAACCTGTGGCTCTTTGGACAGACCTCAAGGACTTTGCACTAAAATTACAAAAAGTGCTTACAACTTTCCTACTGATTTACAGACACTGAGCTCTGCCTCTGGGCCAGTTGGTCCAGTCTGAGACCATTCACACAATGTGTCACCTTGTGCAAGCCCAGCGGTCTGGTCTTCTTCTGTATTGTCTGTTGGTAACTGATCTTGTCAGCACAGAGGTCCACTCAAGTAATTGGTTCTTTCACTAGGAATGGAAGTCCAAGGTCCCAGAATGAAACAAAAAGAGATATGGATGCACACTCAAAACTTATTTTCCTATCTATACTGAAGGGGCGGCAGTTGAAAGGATGGATGGAGGAGAAGAAAAAACTTAAAACCATTAGAAATGACTTAAAGCCAGAGAAAAAAACTTAAGACATCAGAAGTGATTGCCTGAAGTTAGTCTCATTTATTTTTTTTCTGTTAGGCATCATTGGCTTAGGCATTCTGAAAAAAACCCTACACAAGAAATGAAAAACAAATGCTTAATTGAAATTTGAAGTGAAGAAGGATCATCAAGACATCCACATTTCCAAAACCTGTGAAAAATTGTGGGTGCAAAACTTAAAAACATAAAAATAAATTCCAAGTTTGGACTCGGTGAGAATACAGGAAATACTTCATAGGTCTTTTCTCCAAATTTCTGGATCTTTTTATTCACACAATTAACATGATTAAGTACAGTTTCCCCATCTGATTTAATTAGCTCTAATCATACTGAACTATTGTAAGTTGGACATCAAAGATGTATGACACATCTTTTCAAATACATGTACAATTATTGTGAAAATGAGTGTAATAGTAGCATTCACCAGCCCAAGGCAATTACAATTATGAGAAGTGCTTGTTTGGTAAAAGGTCACAATCTGATGTCTTGCATTTGCCTGAAATAGTCTCGTCAACTGCACAAGCTCGAACAATGAAAGCATATTTTTAACAACGGTGCTTTAGTAATTTAGCTTGAGAACTGCTTCCACATGCTTCTGAGTATTTGAACAGTGAAAATTCAAAAAATTTTATCTTGAAAGAAACGGTGGGCTAAACTTTTAAACTGGTTTTTTTTTTTTGTACTCAATTAGTTTATACCTTTACTTGTAGGCATATTGCTGAATAAAGTATGCCAGTTTTATGAAACAGCAGTGCTATGACCGTGATAATTCCTTAACGCTCTGTGAATTGCTAAGAACTTTTTTAATGACCCTTTCAAAATTGCATTAATCTTTCTCCCCACTATCTCCTGATTAATTCACTTGTATTTTGCTGGAGGCTGCTCACACAGAGCTGTTGCTTTCAGCTGAAAAGGCCGGGGAGGCTGCTTTCGGTACAGTTCACATCACATCACATCAATCAAGTACCAGCACTCTTCCTTCATCCAGCCACTGTGTATTAGTGACCTGGATCCTGAAGCCAGGATTCTTTGCCAGAAACCAGTTTTCTAGCCTGCATTGTAACACACTACAGCTGTAGAGGATGTAACGTAATTAGTCACTTTAACATTTGCTGCCAGCAAGTTGTCAAACAGTGTTTGGGGAGAGGAGAAGGGGAATAGTATAGGAACTGAGAGAAATCTTAAAGTAGATTATTTTGAAGATATTTCTTAAGCATCATGTGCCTTAAGAAGGAAATGGGATGAAAATGGAAACTGAGCTGTCTCCTGTTTGAAAAACGTGCAGAAAATGACAAGGCATAAAGTTCCCAGGCCACATAATTAATTAACCATAATAAACCTACCAAACATATTCAATATGCAAAGTCTGTCTGTGGGAGAAAAATGCGTAAATAAATAGAAAAGATAAAATTCTATCAAATCAAAGCTTCTCTACTAGAGTAAATAATGGTTATTTGTAATAGGTTTTGCCTACTCTACAGAGTTCTTAGGAGGTGGTTTCATTGCTTGCCCTTTTTCCCTTTTGATATATGAATAAAAAGCCAAATAGTATGCATAATTTAAAGACGTCATTACAAGCTGCTAGCAAACAGTGCTGTGATAGAGGTGCATGCTGAAAAAGTATCATTTCTCTCTTGTTTGCTACACACATGTGAAATGTAAGAGAGTGCTGTCTTTAAACAAGGCACAGTATACTGAGGCATAGTACAGATATTTGGAATGACAAAGTATCTTAACTGTATAAATAAGCAGAAGATAAGGAAGAGAAAACAATTAGAAAATTTGCAAACTAAGCAAAAGAAAGGAATCTCCAGCTTGCTGAATTAAAAATCTGTTGCCCTGAATAACCTGTCACACAGGTGACCTGTGTGACCATTTTAAGGACATTGTTTCATCTGTTTCACTCCTCCTTCATCTTTCTTTCCAGACACTTAACAAGTATATTGAACACCACCTGCATCCTTATGAAGTCCTGTATCCTTTCGAACTTCTGTTTGATGAAAAGCCATGCATTTCATTTTCCTTTGGAAAAACAGTTCATTACTGTCTGAAACACCTTTGTAGTCTTAAAATTTAAATTTATTCGATTTTCACACAAAGGAAGAAACTGTTTTAGAAATAAAATCAAACTGGAGATTTTGTTTACACCTATACTTTCTGAAATAGAACCAAACTGTAGAGTATTTGACATCATACTAATAGCTAACTTTCTCTACGATCGAACTGTTTATTGATTCACAGTCAGACACAATGTATCTAATAATATCCTACTTCCCTCTGTACTTTCCTATAAGTAAAAATAAAATCAAGTAAGTATTTAATCTTCTTATAAAAATAATTGGCAATGACATTTGAATGCTTTATTACCTCCACAAAAAGAACCCACCTTTTTGCTCAGCATATATTCTTCTGCATAAGAATTTATTCTCTGTTTTCTCTAAAAAATAGACTCAGTTCACACATTATTTACAAAGCTGGTTTGTATTTTGAAATTATTTATCTTGCTTAGACACCCTGGGACAAACAGTGAATAGTGTCAATGAACTTCTTATTCATAAATATATAGGGCAAATATTATAAGGCTACATAAACTAGAGGAGTTTTTGAGCAACATGGGAACGTCAGACAAAGCTACCTCAAACAAATTAGTTATTCAGTTTCTCTATATAATATCCAAACATCTGGTCTTTTGTGGATTGGCTGGTAGTGGAACTGGTCAAAACTATTTCTTAGAATTAAAGCAGTTGTCTATATATGCAACTTTTCCTCAGTCATATTTACTTTTCTGAGCACCTTAAGCTTACATGTTTTTTTACGAATTTAAGTTAAGCAGCAGCTGAAGATGAGGTTCTCTCATCTTCATCAAGTAATTAATCTCAGCACAAATTAATCCTCTCCACACAAGTTTTTGATGCAACAAACGTTACCAGATTGGCCTCTCTTTCTAAGCAGCCATGTAACAATCTTGAATGTACAGAATGCCCTTCTTTTGCTCAGAGAAGAAACACAAAATTGTCTTTTCTTCTGAAGAAAAAAAAAAGCAAAAATGTCCTGACTAACAATGTTGTTTCTAACATTGAAATGTCAAAGCTTATCAGCGTGCTGCTTATCACTATCAAAACTTTGAACTTATTTTCATAGGTATAGCAGACAGAAATGTCAAATGTAAATGTAAAAGTAAGTCAAAGCAAGTAAGCAACAGAAAGCAAACAAAGGAGGATGAAATCCTAATGCACTTCCTGCTCCACACAATATCCAAGTTCCATATCAGTGTTGAAATTCATAGTAATGACAGTGCTGGAAAATATCAGCACATGCACAAATATGTGCTTTTGGTGCACATGACAAACTTACATCAAAAGCTGTAAATACTTCTCTCTGCTTAGTAATAAACGTGGTTATATAATGGAAAGGACTCACTTATCCTTAATGTAGACAACTACCCTTACTTGACATGCAGTGAGGGTTTTGGAAGGTTGTGTTTTTAGTACCAAATTTATTTTACTGATAGATAATCCAGAGACCAAAATATATTTCAAACCCAAATTATACTATCTAGATTATAGGTGTTCCATTGACTGAATGTAAACCCACTTTTTCTTTTAGGAGACACTGATTTAGGGGACAACAGCAAGAAGACTTCAGTAAAAAACAAAGCCAAACCAACACTTTTAGTACCACTGCTGGGAGCACCTGTCCCTGGAGTGGTGGGGAAGCAAAGATCAGAAATTGTAGTAAGGGGATACGTGGGTACACACACCAGCTAACTCGGACATTTTAAGGGAGGGATGTCATGAATGGGTCACTGGCAGGTTCTGGAAGATGGTTAAATACGGGCTTTAAAACTAACATGGCTTTCTATCATCAGAGAGACATTTACAAATGTGCTACAAGGCACTCAAAGGAACTGCCCATCACAAGGGAAAACAGGAACCTCTCAAGATTTGTTCCACTGCACAGTATCTATGAATGCACGTATATATGTAGATATATGTATATGCATATATATTCAACAACATGTTTTCAAAGGTAGTTCACTGTAACTCAACCCACTTTCTGAACAAGTGGGGATCAGAGAGATTTCTGAGCACTGGAACTGCTCTGGATTAAGGGATACTCCAAAATTCTAACCTTGTGAAAGACAAAAAGCTCATTTAAAAAAAATAATTTATTTTTCCCAAATAAGATTATAGAATTAACATTGGAATACCTGGCACAAGTCTCCTTCAAAACACCTCTTAAATTTTCCTCTGTGCATCACCACCCCTTGAAATAAACACGCTTCTAAAGTGTAATTCTTTTGGAAGAAGAGAAAGAACACTCAAGCTCTTGCAAGTCTGAAATAACATATGATATGAATCAGAATAGAGCAACAAAAACAGTCATGCCTCTAACAGCCTGATATAATAAATTCTGAAAGTATTATTTGCTCCAATTCATCGCAACAAATTTCTCCAGGAAACGGAAAAAAGGCCATTCAAATATTAAACTTGCTACTATTTCACTACTAACCTCTATTAACTATTAACCTCTATTCTGTGATTCTAGAATGGTATCTCGGTTGCCAAATGCCCCCCGGTGTCCCCAGTTGCAGCTTAACTGATTCTACGTTGATGAAACTCAGTTTTCTTCTCTACTGCCTAAACTACAGCTAAATGTTATGAGACTATCAGCAGTTGATACATGTGACAGGAACAACTTAGGCATTTAAATCTGGGCAGTTATTTGTAACCGAGAACTATAAACTCACAGATGCACCCTGCCCCCTTCCAGGGCCAGAAGCGTAAGTCTCTATAGCAGCAAACTCTTAAATGGTTCACTGCCCCCCAGATGACCACTGGTAGCCCTGTATAAACAAGAATTAAATATGCTCGGTGCTAAGGAAGCTTGCTCCAAGTTTTATGGGCTTATAATATTCAAAACCACACAAGGTGCAATGGATGTCTGGTGGCAGGAGCTGTACCTGTGGCCTGAATCCCACAGGCCTTTCTGCCCTCTGACCGCAGGCTCTATGTGTGCATGTTAAAGCCAGATACCTTTCCAGCTCTGAGCAGGTCTGCTTAAAGACAATGGCCCCACAGACCTGAACTGTCCTGTTGATCAGGTTGAATTGTCAGTTCCTGTCTTAGGCAGAAGACTCATCTTTTTTCTAATCACAGTCAAACCATATTAAACCATTAAAATGTTAAACAGATGAGCTCAAGTAGTTTTAACCTGATGAGACATTCTTCAGATCATGATGTCCTCATCAAAAGCAAATGACAGCATTATGCTGTCATTCATTCATCAACACGTTGGGATGGAGACAATAGCAAATGTCTTCAATAAAATTTTCTTGATTGCTTTCAAATTTGTTGCTACATGCTACATACAGATCACATTCATTTAATCAGCTAATTAGGTGCAAGGAACCTTTGATGTTTGCTACAGATTATAAATTATTAAGAATACATTTGTTACTGAAATCTGTCTTTAATAAAGCTCTGTGGAATGATTCAGAATATCTAAAAGAAGAGTGTGATGTTTTTATCAAGTTTACCATGGAGACTGAATTTCTACAGTTGTAACACTACTATGTCCTATATTAAAGCCTGCCTGGTAACCATTGCCATGGTAACCAAAAAGCTTCAGAGAGCTTCTAAGAGTATTCAGATGAGAATTTAATAATAACAATTTTATACTTTTTTTTCCAAAAAAGTCAATCAGATCTAAGCAAACAGTTGATTTATATGTGTGTAGGTGTTTATAAATATAATAAAATATTTTTTTAAAAAATTGCTAAGTTAGGTAGATAGGTAAATTCTTCTTTGCAAGAAATTTAGATTTTGCAATAAAGTTTACCAAATTAATTTGTTTAGTCCAATAGGAAGCTACTTATAATGAGCTCAAAGTTATCTTGCACCATTGGTTACAGGCAGTTAATAATATGTACACCATACAATGATATTTGACTTAAATGTTTGTACTGTTTTTCAGTAATGATGTCAGGAGACTGTTGTGGGGTGGGTTTTTTTTAATCCTATCAAAAATTATTTAGGCATTCAGTATGAAAGTAAAAGGGATAAATTTGTATGTGCCTGCTGCAAACACTTTGCTACTTAATGTGACTCCAGTCGGGAAGAAGGAAACTTCCAATAATTTGATGTAAAGTTGGCTAGCTCTATAAATCATGAAATTCATTACTTCACATTTTCTGCTGGAACACTTTCAGACTCTCAGCTATGATAAATAAAGGAATAGACTAGTTCCAGCCTCTATTTAACTTCAGAAAATGTGTAAGCCACAGCTGTATTTTCAAAAATTATGTTTACTTCCATGAGTGGTTCTAATGTATATTCTAGACTACAATAAGCTAATTTTCTTTTTAAAGATCAACAAAATATCATAGGTGTCTAATATATAAACCCAAGTATTTTCAATAAAACCAACCTTGTGTTTCTTATCTATCATGCTTAGAGCTATAATAATACAACTCCTGTAAAGTATGTGTCATACATCGTATGCCTTATATTTATTTCCCATACATTCTCTATTACAACTATATGTTCCTAAATGTGATATATTCAGTTTGAAAACTGCAAGAATCAAGGCATAATTATTTATATTCAAGCTCAAATGAGTACACTAAAAATATCAGTGTCATACCTCAGATACAGATTATCTTACCTAGTACCCATAAAATGCATTATTATGCATAGGTAAACAAATGGAATGAAATTCCCCTAGAATCACCAACCAATGTTCAAAATGCCTGAATAGAATTCTAGAAATAGTTCCTCGCATAGTTTCAGTTCCACTTCTTATGAGAAGTGAAGGTAAAACTTTTATTAAAGGATTTCCACAGCCATGATGCAAAAGTGGTGGTTTAGAATAACATCCAATAAACATTCAATATTTTAAGTGTGCACAGCATCAGAAAGATATCTGAACTCTGTGAAAAGAACCCTAGCAATAATTTCTAAGTATGCGAGAGACAACTCTTAGCATGCAGATGAAGACAGACACTTTGCTTTCTTTTTTTATAAAGTCAACACTGTCAGTCAACAGTGTTAAAAGAGGATACACGGAAAAATCATTTAACTGCTCTGTGCCTGCCTTCAAGTTCTTCATATAGGTTAAAAATGAGAGCTCTTTCAATGACGTGGTTTTGATGACTTCGTAGATAAACAGTTGAACGCTTATGCTCTAAAATGATATGATAAAAAGCATACTGAAATGCTGAAATATTACAAAACTATGGCTCATTTAAAGAAGAATAAGCTGAAATCACACCATCATGAATGACAACCACAACTAGAGATTTCCTATATTTTGCTCATAAAAAAATGATCACTGTGTAACATTAGGAGCCTAATATAAATGTGTTCCTTATATATTCATTAACCATCATATATATGGAAGTGGAAATGAGAAGCATTTAGAAATATGACCATATATCTTATTCTATTAGAATCCCCAGAGATTTCCCTCAAAAGTAGATATGGAGGATTAACTGTTTCTTGACTTCATGAACCTCCAGCAGAAATCTCCCAGCTACCAAACAATGATTGCCAATGAAACCTTCATCCTCCTCAGAATGGTTTCCCAGGGGCTATCTTCACATTGGACAAGACATACAGAACAATTTTTCTCTAAACTTGCCCCCTCCATCCATTTCGTGTATATCTTACTGTGCAAAAAGACTCAGTGGACACTCAATCCCAAAGTCAGTTGTTAGGGCCTATTTTTAGGTGTCTGAACACCTGACTTTTAGCAGCTCAAATCAGCTATGGTCTGACAGAATTGTCAGCGCAAAGGTGGTAAGGTGTCTTCTCTGCTGAACAGAAAAGACACACAGTCCTTACGAGTCATTCTTTCTCCAGTCATTCAAAAAATAGGTCCACAGACAGACTAACTCACAAAGGCAGAAAAATTAAAGGTGAGAGAAAGCAGAAGCAAATAGAAACTCACCTTTTTTTTTTTTTTTTAAATATGGGGGGATGTTACAAATTCAAATCAAGCAAACAAACAAGAAAGGTTTTTCCCCAAAATGGCTGGACTCCAGTAGGTTATTAAAAGCTGTATTTTAAAAGCAATGGGATTTACCACAGAATTTGTTCTTAACTTAATATATGTTTATCTCATGCCGAAAAGCAAAACATCCCTGAGTGGCTCAACACACTCCCATTACATTTGTGTAATGTTGCTCTTTGTAAGTACTCTGCTAATTAGATAATAATTCTGAAGTGTTTTAAAGTGATATGAAATAGCCAATTACCCGTATAATTATATTATTATATTATGAATCACTTAAAATACACACATATATACACCCATCTTTGTTTAAATTTATCTAGTGTTTTATCTTTCAAGTTCTGATTTGCAATAAGAGAATGACAGAAGTCCCTCTAGAAACCAATGAACCCAGTTCTGTTCCGACAACAAACCTAATTATGGTTTTCTCAGTGTATTTGCTTAACTACTTTGTTGTAGTAGACATATCAGAAAGGGAATGATATCTTTCTCTTCCATGTCCTGCATTAGGCTGAAATCCTACTATATTTGAAATTTTGTGCGATAACAGTGCTTGTGCTAAAGGCAAAGATACATAGTTAGATCTACTTCAGTAGTAACATATATCTAATAACTAATGCCATGTCTAACAAAGGATTATAGACAATAGTCTAGTTCTCAGTGCTGTCCTGCTGGAAGCAGATTTCTCACTTGTATGTCCAGTCATCATAGGAACAGGGGTTACTAATTACTCTTCACTATAATTCCCTGAAAAATTGACTTTGACACACTGATATCTTTGATCTTGGCAAAAAATCACTGCTATTGGACTCTTGAAAGAGAAGAACCATTTTGTTGAGATTCTACTGCCAGGTTTGCCAAACCTGGACAAGGGTACAGGACTACAGGTGACTGCACAATGTCCAAAGATTTACTAGCATGGAAGCTGGCTTTCAACCCAAAGAATACAGTAACTTTTGTGACTGTAATCACTTACACCAAACAGTATAGTCAATATATTCCCTGCCACCAAGGCATTAACTCTCTGTGTACAGACCAGGATATATAAATCCCATAAATTCCTCTGAAAACCAACTGTTATTATCAATACGAAATAAAATATCATATTGTTTTTAATTGATACTTATTCTAATTTTAGTTCTCGATGGACCAAATGTAAAAATTTATTTTTGCTCTATATCTTTTCAATTTTCTTTCTTTTTTACAATCTAGTTTTATTCATGAGCATTGCCCAGCAGCGTTCAAATGAACATTAACAGTAGAAACATCAATCCTGTATTTAGATTTTCGTAGAAGTTATCAGTCTATATTTCCTGCTGCTTGGAAGAAGCATCCTGCTTCTGAAAAGCATAAAGAATTGAAAACTATTGGTGATAGTCATAATCATGGCAATCCACACTTTTCATTTTACAACTCTAGTATGGTCACAGTGTTGGTGACCACAGAGTATTGTTAGCATATCATCTGCCTTGTTCTGAATCCCCTACAGCAGATTTTCTGTGTATTGACTGCTGAGGTGATTAAACTTCTTTCTACTAGACTCTCCATCACATGTGTAAAAACAAACTGGTTTGAAAAGTAGAAAAATGCTATGCTTTTCCTACTGTTTGGGCCAGTTTGATCTTAATCCTTTAAATTGTTCACTATATAAACAGTTCATTATTCACCTCCCAGATAAAAGTAAAACTGTAAACACCACACCAACACCTTCTTTCCACATTTTTACAGTTTCAAGACATACCTAAATCCAAATCAGAAGCAAGAATCCTGGACAGTTACAAAAGCTATGAAGAGAAATTTTCAAACATTGGCTTTTAACATCTAAATGAAATATGTATTATATTTAAACAAACCTGTAATGCTGGATTGCAATTTTTACTGAAGAAAGGCATCTAACAAAAATATTCACTACTCAAACAGATGTTACAGGTGAAGATGTTTTATTAGAGAATATGTATGCTATTTCCTGTTTCCTACTTACATGTCCAAATCATTCCCACCTAATAAGAGTCATTTCCGACTTAAGTTAAAAAGACACATTTAAAGCATAGTATGTGTGTAGATGGAATAAACCAAATAACCCACTTTTGTGTTTGTTTTTTTTCAAGTACACAGTGACCAGTAAATGTGTAATATAATTAAAATTATCATGCAGCTGTGGTTTACTTTGAAGAATTAGAAATACATGTCATTACATGCTTTTGCTTAATAAAATTATATTTTTGCACTAACAGAATAACATTTGCTCTAGTTATTAGTTGTAGTTGAATTAGTTGATATTTCATTCAGATATCAATATAAGTGATTTGGCACAATGAGATATGAGCTGAAACTAATAATTTGGAGGTCAAAAGTAAGGACTTTTACACAGCAGCATTGCTGGATTTTCTTTGTGAAAAAAAAAATCACTGAAAGTTATATATCAAATTTCCTAGGACAGATTTGTATTTTGTTTCACACAGTTCACAGTGACAGGAGCTTGTGTCATGAACCACATAGTCTATTTGTTAAAAGCCTGTATCACTTAACAATTGATGTCTCCTAGATGTAAATGTCTCCCATGTCAAATACTCAATAAACCAGAAGTATTTTCAGAGTGCAATATTCATCCTGTTGAAGTTTTGTAGAAAATAAATAGTAATTTCTGAATTGTATTTCTTCCTCTCTGAGGAGCTTTAAATAGATGTTGTACAGCTTCTCCTATTTACTTGGATTGGAGTTATTGATATCAGCTGTGAATTAACAGTGCCAGGAGACACAGGGCAGT
>VZTU01003977.1:0-71956 GCA_013400835.1 Zapornia atra
GGGCTGGGCAGCGGCCGCGTCCTGTTCGCAGCCTCCCAGCCGCCTCCCCGGGCCGCTCTTCGTGTTCCTCCTTCTTTCGCAGCGTACTCCACCGTAGCGCTCCTCCCCCTATTGCTCTCCCCGCGGCCGCCCCTCTTCTCTCTTCCCCCGCCCGCCCCTCTCTCCGTGCTTGCCCGTTACCTTCCCGCGACCCGGGCGGGGATCTGCCCTCGCTGTTGGCGGGGTTGACGGAGCGACCTCCTGTCGTACTGCGGTACTGAGGCCACAACCTTAGGCCCTCTCCAGATGGGGAACCCCAGCAAAAGTGGGCGAAACAGCCCCTCGGAGACCGGCGTTAGTCGCGGGGAAGCGAGTCCTGAGAGCTAGGTGCCTCCCTGCCACCCCACCCCCCCCGTTTATTTTGGTAAAAATTACGAGAATTTAGGTTTCTTTCACTTGATCCTTGGGCCTTTAGGAGAGCTTATTTTGTGCTTTACAGCTCTCTTGCGCAGGTTTTAATTTAAAATGATTACCAAAACCTTGAGTTGGGATTCCTGTTGCAGTCTCTTTGTCTCAGAGCTAAGGATTTAGGGGGAAAAAAAAGCATACCAAGTATTGAAAGAGTTGGCAGCGTGGAAGATCAGCCTATAAAAAGGCCAAATATTCTTACGTATACTTAGAATGATATTGTTACATATGCGTGCAAGACTGGATGATGATGAGACAAACGTACAAATCTATAAAATCTGACAAAAGTCCAATATGTAAAACATATGTTTCGCATTTTGCTTACATATGTTTTGGTTTTAGATTGGAACAAAAGACAGGTCAGGCAGTTGCTACCCTTCATTTTTTCATTGTAATGAACAGGAAGCTTGCTTGTCTACTCAGAGGTAACTGGTTTCCTACTCTTTCTTTGTAAGCTGTTTATTTTCTCTAGAGAACATCTGTTTTCCTCCTTAAACTAATTTTTGTGCAAACAGAAAAAAAAGTCAAACTACCTACTCATTAAGAAATCTTGAGTCGCAGGAGTAGTTGAAACAGGGTTGAAACCCAAACTCTTCTTGTTTCTAAAGAATAACTGAGGTACAACTTCAATTTTTTGACAGTTATTTACATTTGCAAGGCTAATATTTGGAAAACCTTTGGAACTGCAGGAACATTCTTATGGATACTTAAATTTCACAAAGGTTAATAAATCACTAGGAGGTTCCTGGTGAAGCATACTAACACATAGCATCTCTAACTCTTGCTATTTGAATACATTTTGTACTGCTGCTTAACTAATACATTTCCCTTATTTTCCGTAGGAGTTTGGTAGGAACACTACTCTGTTCTTGTGTTACTCCATTCCGTGGTCTGTTTTTATTGTTCACATGACCCTCTAACTTCCAGAGCATTCTACCTTCTCACCGCTGTTTACTGCACTGGTGGCTTAATGTCTTTGAACACTGGCAAATGTATTCTGTTGCCCCTTCCTGCATGAGTTTAAGATACTACAACATCAGCTGTTCCCTTCTGTGCTAGAGGATACCAGTCCACTGCTATATTCTGTTGTCATATACGTAGGCAGCAGAACACATGTATCTGCACCTCAGCTGTATTGATACATAATCCAAGACATTTAAGGTACTGAAGGGCTCTGGTTTCTGAACGAGTGTGGTGTGTGAGATGTAGGCATGAATTTTTATCTGGTAGTCCTGCTGAAGAGAAAGACTCAGAACTGTGCTTTGAATTAGGAAAAGCTATTGCAAACAGAAGACAGTAGAACTGAGAACAGTTGATACCTGACTTAGAGCCAATTTCCTGTTCATTTGAGGTATTAATTTGATTTCTGAAAGTGTTGAATGTTACTCTCAGGAAAAAAACGTGACTTTCTTTTTTGATGGAAATAGCTTGATCCAAGTCATACTCTTACAGTCGTGCAGGCATTTGTGTGGAACTCAGATGCTTTCTGAGCTGTACCTTTTCAGTTTCCCTTTGTTTCTTAGATTGCACTTCTGCTTTCTTAGTCTTGCAGTCAAGAAGTCAGTCTGCAGGGTCACACCAAGTTAAAAATGCATTTTCAGAAAAGGTTTCCTTCGGCACTGTCACGGGAGGTCCCCTGCCCTCCTCATATCACTGCAAGTGTTCAAATAACTGCATAATAAAATTAATTTGGAAACTGATGCAGATCAAAAGTGATCCAGCTAAAGTATATGGGTTTTAACCTAGACCAGGTCCCTGATCTGTCTCATTGCGTAGGTGTGTGAAAGCCTCTGCTTGCACAGTGGAGGAGGCAGTGCAGGGACTGAGTTTGAGTATCGGGAATTAAAAAACACTTCTTCCAGCAGTCTTGGCTTTTGTTAGCTTAAGTTGCTCTCTAGTTTAAATTGCTGAAGTCTACACGTTAGTTTAACCCGTATAGTAGGTGACAGACACGAAGCCTGTTCCTGGATTTCCTAGGTTTCAGCTTGTGTATCAGGGTTTGTCTTGTCTTATTTGTTGTTCGTGCTCATGCGTGTATGCATCTACTATATATACATTTTTGGGTAGTTAATCCTTTATTACTTAAAAATGATGACATCCTGGGATGTCAATAATTGTAAAAGGAAACATCGTTAGAGAGCACTACCACCATTTTCACTGGTATCCCCAAAATCTGTATGTACTCTAAGGTTTCATCCGGTTTTCTGCTATAAAGCAAGTCACCCCCTTTCTCTGTTCCTCCCGTTGCTAAGCAGCAGCTGTTCTCCCCATTACCCAGCCATGTATTTGCATGAAAATAATGAAAATTGAATATATAACTGCTTCTAGTCATGTACAGTTAAATGGTCATACAATAAAAATTTGAGTATTAATAGTATTAGTCAAATGACAACTGTCTTAAAAATTAGAATTTCCCTATAGAGTAAAAGCAATATAGTTGTTTGGTTTTTTTTTAAAAAAGGCACATCATTTTTTCTTTCTCTTTACCCTTGCTGTGTACCTACATAAAAATAACTTCACAAAATGATATCTGCAGTTCACAAAAAAATTAAAAATGCAGCTATGAACATGTATAAATCATCGAGTGAGTAAACATGATGGGGGCCAGGGAAAAGCCACATTTTTCAAATATCTATAGTAGCAGAGTGCAACAGAATTTAGTGATTAAAGTTTAGACTTCAAACTGTATTTCAGAGTGAGGCCTGAGCATGGCCCACATATTCTCAGGTGTTGATTTTTCAGGTGACATTAACATGATTTCTGCATGGAGAAAGCCTGGCCATACAATTCTGCAATAATATATGGTCCACCCAGATTGTATGCCAACCTAGACAGACCATCTACATTACATAGTATTTCCCAGTGTGCCCCACAGACTAAGTGAATGAAGAAAGCCTGAATCTTCAGACTAACATACTTGGCGCTGCACTGTGCAACTTTGGACTGCCAAACCTGTACATACTTCGCCACGTATAAGAATCGATAGTCTCCTGTTAGGTCCTAAGGCTCACAAAACACTCAGTGCAAGAAATAAGTCCTCTTTTTCCACAAATGTGAGCACACTGGATGAGAAGCTGTCCACAAATACTGAGAAAGCATAAATAGAATATTTCCCTGCCCAAAGACGTGAGGCTGACTTCTCTCAGGACTCTATAGTTTGGAGTCCTCTCCTAGAGATACGTACCCAAGCAAGTACAACCTTTATCTTATTTGTGAGATAAAAGAAGAGGAAAAGATAGCTCTTTCTTCCAAGTCGAACAGATCTGGGATTTGAAAACAGATCCGCATTACATGCGTGAGTGCCTTAACAGCAGGTTAACGGATGAACTAAGGCAATGTACACAGGAGGATTCCTTATATGAGAGTCCTGACAAGCCTTGCTTACAGACCAGGTAGTTAGGCTCTCTTACGACAGAATTTGAGGCAACTTTGTGGATGCCCATCATATCAGTGGAAAGTCAAGTACCTCTGGGTGTTATCAGGTAGAAATCTAGGGGCAGCGTGTAAACAGCAAGGGATTGAGCAATTTGCAGGATACCAAACTGTCTTAAATCATAGAATGTGTTAGGTTTGAAGGGACCTTTAAAGGTCATCTAGTCCAACTCCCCTGCAGTAAGCAGGGACATCTTCACTAGATCAGGTTGCTCAGAGCCCCATCAAGCCTGACCTTGAATATCTCCAGGGATGGGTCATCCACTACATCCCTGGGCAACCTGTTCCAGTGATCTACCACCCTCATATTGAAGAACTTTTTCTGAATATCCAACCTAAATCTCCCTTTTCTATTTTAAAACCATTACCCCTTATCCTATTGCTACATTACCTCGTGAACAGTTCCTCCCCAGCTTTCTTACAGGCACCTTTCAGGTATTGGAAAGCTGCTACAAGGTCCCCCTGGAGCCTTTTCTTCTCCAAGCTGAGTAAGACAAACTCTTAGCCTGTCTCCATAGGAGAAGTGCTCTAGCCCCTTGATCATTTTTGTCGCCTCCTCTGGATGCTCTCCAACAGGTCCATGTCCTTCTTGTGTTGAGGGCTCCAAAGCTGGACACAGTGCTCCAGGTGAGGTCTCACCAGAGCAGAGCAGAGGGGCAGAATCACCTCTCAATCTGCTGGCCACACTTCCTTTGATGCCGCCCAGGATGCGGTTGGCCTTCTGGGCTGCAGGTGGCTTGTGTCCCACTTTTCATCCACAAGTACTCCCAAGTCCTTTTCCTCAGGGCTGCTTTCTAACACATCATCTCCTAACCTGTATGGATAATGGGGATTGTCCCAACCCAGGTGCAGGACTCTGCACTTGGCCTTGTTGAACCTCATGAGGTTCACCTGCGTGCACTCTCCAGCCTGTCCAAGTCCCTCTGCATGGCATGCCAACCCTCCGTTGCATTAACCTCACCACTCAGCTTGGTGCCATCATCAAACTTGCTGAGGGTGCACTCAATCCCCCTGTCAATATAATTAATAAAGATATTAAACAGCACTGGTCCCTGCGTAGAACCTTGAGGAACTTAAAGTGCCAGGCTGCTTAATTCATTTACACGGGTAACTGTGCTTTGGAAATAATGCTTAACATCCTAATTAATGAAAATTCTTTTTTACATTCTCAGTGAATAGATACAGGCTCAGGAATAGGCTCTGAAGTGTAATGGAGACAGGTTGTGTCAGAGTCAGGGCAGTCACATTTAGTCAGTACCTTACGCCAACAATATCTTACCATTAGAAACCTGATGGGAAAACTAACCTGGGTCTCAGTTAGGAAAATACTAGAAGCATCAAAGCAGTCTTTTACCAAAGACTCTTAATAAACCTATCAGGGCAAGAATGGTGCCATGGGATTGGAAAGTAACAAATGTGTTTGAAGGAGGGCTGGAGGAAGTATTGTGTGGAAAGGTTGCAGTATATGGACATAGGAAACAAATTATACCAGGATGAGCAAAAGCATAGAAGTAAAAAACCCAAACTGGAAACTAACTGGCTATTAAAGTTTCTAACTAGTGGCAACATTAATTTCTTCCCTCAATGCAAGCAGCACAGCAGAGTATTTTAACAAGTTTTAATACAGAGGCAGATGAGATTATGAAAAGGGTGAATATGATGTTTGCTGGTTAGCACACGACTGCACCTGATGATCAAAACCCTAGAGGAATTGTATGTAGTTGACCCAGCCTTTCAATAGTGGGTTCCTCTAATCTATGCAGGCAGTTTAGCCATTGGGATAAATGCCTTTTCAATACCCTGTACAAACCCATTTTGTACCATGGATACTGTATCACTGAAAACCCTGACTGTAGCACAAAATGCAACTTTGTTGCAACATGTGGCATAAACATATGTATATTACTCTCTCTGTCAATAAGTTATATGTACTGCTTTATATACATAATGTTTAGATGGAAATGCAAAGCCACCTTCAATTTTTTTTCCTGGATTGTATTTTCATTTAGCAACAGAAGTTTTGATTGAAAATTACTCAATTTTTTGTTAGTTTTGAAAGTAACAATTTCTTTTTCTAACAATTTCAGGTCTTATGTTGCCTCATATCAGAAGAACCTACCAGTGAATGGACAAACAGGAAAATACATAAGTATTCAAGAAAACTATATAAACCAAAATGCAAAAATAAATAAAAAATTACCCACGTGACACTGTAGAACTATACCACTTTTGTTTTATATTGAGAAAGTGTATTTTATTGAGAAGCAGCGTATACATAATTTAAGAAAATGTTCAGTAAACATTTAATTTTAATTGTAAATATGAGATTCCTGATCTGTTCTGTGTCAAGAAGGGATTGAGGTTCCCTCCCAGGCATGGACAATGACCTATTGTCAAGAGTAAATATTTATATGATTACATAAGGAATAAAGTTTAGTATGACAAGAACACACACATTGTTGAGGAACAGATAACTGTATCCTAATAAGTGAAGTTCAGTGATTGGATGTACAACAATGAGAATTTTGTAGATGAAATTATTAAGTGAGGAATGGTGCTAGAGCTGTTTGTATGAGCAGCATTGCTGAATCAACGTAATTAAAACCGCCACTGTCTTGTGCGTGACTGTAAACATCGGGTATGGAATTAAGAGAGAAAATTATGTGTAATGACATACAACATTTAAACAATAATTCTCTTTGTGGGAATGGTATGGTCAACAGAGTTACTGGCAAGTAATGGAGTACAGGGGAAAAACAGTTGAGTGTTTGAATAGCTTTTGTTGTAAAAATAAAAGTAATTGGTTTATTTTTACAACGGAGTTGCCAGTTGAGGCTGCATGTGGTTGATCCTTCCGTCTTCCCAGGAGAAAGCATATGTGACCGGGTGGGGCTTATTGACCTAAAAAGTGTATTTAATTTATATGTACACTTATCTACGTGGGTACATATCCCTATCAAACTCTGAAATTTTTGTTCCATACAATGCAGCTCAGGTAAATGGTTGTAAGAATTGTTTTTAAACAGGCAAGTGAAACCTAATTTTTCATATGTTAGTTCTGATAAATAGCTGAAGCATGTAATTGAAAATCTCCGTTGAAAAATATGTCTAGGTCTAGCCCAAATGGTTCAAATAGTAATTAAAAAGATTTCATAATGGAAAATTTTCCAGTATTGTAAGTGCTAAAAGCCCCATCAGTATCCTATAACTAATGTCACAAATATATATGGTTATTACTTGAATTTTTGTTGCTTTAAAATGTAAAATGTCTTTCTGTGAATGAGTCACAGAAATGGGGCTGGATGGTAAGTAGTGAAATCCATTTAAATTTAGATGCTTTTTTTTTTTTTTCTGCCATGCAGTCTAACTTACACGAGGCATTCCTCATTCATGCATCAAAGTGAAGGAAGCCTCAGTCCAATATGTAGATCACAAATGTCTGTCTGTTACCCAAAAAGAGAGAGGAGTGTCACAGTAAGAGTAAACTTAAAATGGTTTAAGATTAAATTAGAGATGGCAGAGCTCCATTAAATGCTTTGTCCATCTCTGTTGGTATTGGTCCCTGGAATACATGAATGTGTGCATTATTTTTCAGTTTCAAATGCCTACTTTTTTTTTTTTCTGATAGAAAAATTATGTGTAGCTTAGAACTTGGTACATGTTTCTTGTCTAAATACAATCTCCTAATTGTATTTATTCCAAATTGTATGTATCCTATTTCCTAATTGTATGTATTCAAGTTCCTAATTAAGTATATGTATATAACCTTTTATTGCCTGAAATAATTATTTTCTTTCTTGGGGTTTGCTCCATTGGAATACTTTTCCATAACAAACTGAATGTTAAGATAAAAGCATTTTGAACTTCTTACTTGCTTACCTTCAGCAAGTAAGATAATGCTTGTTTAGATGTGTAACATTTCCTCTTGGGTGTTTTTAGCTTCCAAAGAATTTCTGTTATTTTTATGTGAATTCCATACAGTTTGTAGAGATCTTTCTTGTAATATGCCTAGAACTCATTGCTGAATTCCAGGCGTGGTTGTAGAGTGTGGATGAAGAATTTATGGTTTATGTCCAGATAGAGGGGGTTTTACTGTGTTGCAGGCATCCGCATGACCTCCAAGTATAGGGCGGAATTAATTACTTGAGGCTATTAACGTTTGGTCCACCAAGAGTCTGGAATGTCGCTTGTCCACAGATGAAATGTGCTACAGTCAGTCTCTATTTAGAGAAACTGTTACCTTCCTGCTCCACAGCACTGTTCTTACAAATATGCAAGTCAAATCTAAATTAGTTTCTTTGTTGGTACTCTGTTACAAGTATATTTGTAGTTTCTGCTTGCTTGTTATCCTTAAATCATTTACAAATATTATGCCTTTGGGGTATTTCCATTCTCTTGAATATATTCCAGAATCTGTTCCAGAATATTTCTCCCAGTCTTTTCCATAGCAGTAGCTTGTTTTTTCTTGTACTCAATTTCATTTTACTGTTTTCTGACTGCATTTTAGTCACACTCAGTTACTTTGAAGTATCTTGATGTCCTCAAAGTTGTCCACATTGTGGCCTCTCAGGGATTAATGGAAGATGTCAAATAAAAAGGGCCTCGCAACAGTTCCTGTGGCACCACACATATAGATAGGTCGCTGCTTGCCCTTTATCATGGGATTCTTTTATTTGCTGTCAGTTTTATCTTGAGCCTTACAATATTCACTGTTTTCCTTAAGTTTCAGAATTTGTACACAGTCCTGTGTCCTTGTACCTCTCATTCAGTATTGTAACCTAGCCAACACATTCTGAGTGATTTTTGAGGTTTCATGAGAGCACCAAATGCTTTCCTAAAATTGAGTTACATGATATCTAAAGATTTCCTTTGTACTGTGTGTTTTCTCCTGGCTTTTGGGGAAAGTGTTGGTTTTTTTATTGTAAGCTAAATAGCTCCTAGTATTCTGTCATCCTTTAAGGCTAACGTTTTCAGGCTTCCTTGGCCTGAAATTAAGTTTAGTGTAATTTAGAATTTCAAACACAGTGCTTTTGTCTCAAAGTTTAAGAAACCAATTCTATGACTACAGCACCCAGGTTTCAAGATGTTGGTGGTTTTTTTGCGCAGTACTTGCATTGATGGGACCTTTCAACTTTTTTAAGGGGCTGTTTCTTCCAATGCCAATCTTAATGGGAATATATAAAATGGGGGGCAGAGGGGGGAATGTGTACATTCAAATGCATCCTCGTACAATGCAGAAAGCCAGAGAATACCATGGAACGATGTACTAGGTATATATCAGAAATTAGTAGCATTTCTACATTTCGCACTTTAGTGTGACATCCAACAATTAAACAGTTGCACTTCTTCCTCTTTCCAAAATCAAAAACCACCTACATTTTAGATGGAAAGATGGGTATTTATGCTAATTAATAATACTGTGTTTTTGTAAGATCGCTTCACAGAGTGCAGACCTTTTTTACAAACAGTGCTTTACAGGTAATCCCAAAAAGAGATCACTGGAGCTGAAGTTCATCCAGAATATAGCCTTCCTAGATATATACTCCCTCTGTACACTTCTCTCTGTACTTATTGTTGTTATACCAGTTCTAGTAGTATCAACTGAAGGATGACACTGAAAATGGAGGCCCCCATTGTTGTCCCAAAAGTGGGGTTGTTATCCTGTGTGCAGTATGCCAATATCCACACAGAGCAGAGGGATTTGATTTATTCAATGCCTGTGCAGAGATGGGTGCTGGGTTGTAATCCCACAAAACCAGCACACTACACACAATTTACAAGCTATTTATCTTGTTACAGGATTAGAAAAACACAGCTAAATTTACACTAATTGGTTAGTAATTACCACATCATTTACTGTTGGTCAAGCATATTCAAATTGGCACACATGCTCCTTGAAGTTGTGTGGGGTCATTTGCATAGTCCCTTAATTGGGTGGGTGGTCATGAACTACCCTGCCACCTTTACCTTTTCCCTAGTTACTGCTGATTTTTGTTGACTTTGGGCCTCTCTGGCCATGCCCCAGCTGTGGCACCTGCCACCACCCAAACACATTTCTGTCTCTGTAAAGTGGAAAATTCTACTTTATACATACCACTATCAGCAAACAGATCTACTGGAACGATTTTAGAGTCTTGCAAGTGAAATTAGGTTTTGTACCAGTATATTGATCATTTTATATCTCAGAGCATGAGAGAGGTGCAGTTGGAGATAGAAACTTGGAAAGAAAAGATTTATAGAGGAGATCTGCTAATCTAACATGGTATATTACTGAAGTTAGGAAAGACACTGTGGTTCTGTTTCCAGATTCTTGGGAGGAAAAAATACGTGTGTTGCTTTACAGACTCCCCAGTCAAGGACAGCAGTTTGATGCGTTGTCTGTGGAAGCTGTGCAGTTAAGTGACTGAGACTGGATTCTGCTATAATATGGTGTGTATTTCCTCCTCTCTCCTGACTAATCTTGCAGCTGCTTTAGTTAGAAAATCAGTGATACTTGTTTTCATCCAAAAGCAGAAACTTGATGGTTTGGCTAATGAGATTAAACAACACTGCCCCCAAAATCTGTAAAGCATTAAGCACTGTGCCATGTTCCAGTCTCCCCACCCACTGCACCGCCACCTTCCTTTTCCTATGCTACTTTTAAAGCTATTTTGTGTAAACAGTATTTTGCATAGCTGTTTTTCTGAGGACAGGACTTAGGCTTTTAACCTGTTTTTTTTTTCTTTTTTTTTAATCTCTCTAATAATGTGATGTTTTTGCATTAGGAGTGTGCTTTTTTCAAAGAAAGTGATTGCTGTGTGAAAGTGCTAATACACGGGGAAAAAATAGGAAATGATCTTACTGTAAAAATAACGTTGAAAGAGTCTCAGATTGTTCAGAGAGGGAAGAGCTTTCCAAAAAGTGATCACATTCTCACACTCAGCTTTAAACACATTCTTTATCTTTAAAAGGAAACAGAAGAGATTCAGTCAATAAATCAAATTTTGTTGTGGGCTTCTGTGCAAAACTGTATCAGTCTGAAATAAGGTGTTAGGACTAGGCATTTGAAACAAGAATTTAGTGCCAAGACCTCTTCTACTTTGAGAGAAGTGGGTATGCTTTTCATTAGACAATACCTTTTCCACATCCCCTGATTTTTTTCTTCATCATTGCTTAAAGCTAGCAGTTATGGTGGCCATTCTGGGTGAATCTTTAAGTACACATTTAAAAGCGGTCTGTATTTTTGTATTGTAATGAATAAACTTTTAATATCACTGTGTGGTGTTGGGTTGGTTTTTTTAAATAACTATTTGAGAAGGAATTTTAATTTCTCTACAAGAAATCTCCCCCTTAGTTGTTGCTGGAGGAAAAAAAAATCTGTGTTTAAAAACACAGATTATTTTAGCTGCAACTTTTTTAACCTGTTCTATGAGAAAAATTTCACTGCTAGTAACCTGAGTTTCTCTCTGTTCTTTCAGAAGGAGATCACTAACCAGTTCTCTAATTTCTTCTTTTCCTGACTGGCACAGAATTGCTTTTTGTCTGAAGTACTTCAATAATGGCTTCTTTTAAACAAAAGAAACCAACAGCTTATGTAGAGTAGCTTTAATTTTTTATCACCTTTTGAAAGCATTAGCGTTTTTTAAATTGAATAGTTTCACCCAGATAAAGTACAGGAGTAGTTGCCAAAAGGGATAAAGTGTGCTACCTGGAAACTTATCCTTTGTTTGCTATGTTCTGACAGAAAAGGAGACTAACAAGCATGTTAGTGACACAATGTTTCTGTAAATATTGTCAGGTTGCTAGCAGAATTTATTTCTGTGCCCCTAAGAAAAACAAACCTTTTTAAGGTCTTTAATTTTTAATTTAACCACATAGAAAATTACAACACTGCTACTTCAAAGGTTTAAAATTTCTAAATGATCTGGCATGACCTGTACCGTGACAGTAGGCTTCACAATTTTCTTGCTGTCTTCTTCATAATGTTCCTTGCCATGTATTACAGCTACACAGGCAAATAAAACAGGGCTCAAGAGACCGCTGTGTCCCTCTCTCTCCAAATGCTGTCCCTGGAGCAGAGCGGGAGGACTGTTTCAGATGGTACTTAGTTGTTACGCGCCTAAACTGCCGCACAGCAAGCTGGCAGCGTGGGTGATGGACAGCCCGGTGCGCAGGCTTACTCCTTGGTCCTGCTTTCCTAACAGCATAGGCAGAGCAGCAGGGTCTCCGATAAGGCTTTTTAAATGTACCAGTTTGCCAAATGCAGAACCAGACTTCTAGGGGTATTCCATTCTGATGGGTTTTCTTTTCTAAGTGCTTCAAATACATGAATTATCTGCTCCTTGCACTTGCTTAGGAGACTTCATTCCCTGCGCTCAGGACTGTGTATGCATGCTATATAATTACTGTTTCATGAAAAAACATAAGTTGGCCCAGGATTTTAAAGCTTCTTTTTTCTGTTTGTCCTCTAAGTCTTCCCTTCCTCAGTACTGACTGACAAAAACCCAAGCTGGAGATGAGGTTCTTCACGCGGAACCACCTGCTGATAGGGGCACTCTCATGGGAGGCAGGAGACAGTTTGGTGTCCTTCAAACAATAGAAGGCCTAGAATCCAAGCTACTGTTGCCTCTTCATCTGCTATTGAATAATGCTGTGTCCTAACCACTCTGCTGCTACGTAACAGTATGCCACACGGGCCGGTGTGCCTTGGTCTCTGACGAGACTTGGTTCTAGAAAAGCTCTTAGGCAACAGATGGAAATTTGTGCCTGACGACTGACCTACATTTCACCAAGGATGGAGACAGGCTGAAGGGCAATAAATGGCCTTCTCTAACCTGCTGTCTAAGCTATCACAAGTGTGTCTTGGGTTAAAACTATTCAGGGTACAGGAGTTCTGGTGCATTTCTGTTGCTTGGTACTGTTGGCGGACAACTAAATTCTAGCTCACCTTCATCAGTTGGGTGGTGTGCTACTTAGAATGGTAGTGTTGTGTACGCTGTTCACGTGGGCATAAATGGCTACATGAAGGACAAGGTTCTGAAGAATTAGGTCAGTAGGTTTTATATCTAATTAGGCCTCTAATCCTACAAACCACTCACGGTTTTGCATTATTGTATGTTCATTGTGTCTTAAGTGGAACTACTCATCTGAGTGAAGTTCTGGCTGTAATTGCGTGCAGGATCAGATCTGGGCAATCATATTTTAGCTTATTATTCATACTGTAGTACTGTTACAAATCATGTATCTCAGATGTTACCCCTTGCCCAGTTGGGGTGAAGGGCTATCTGAAACTGAATATGTTTGTGTGTAATGGCTTGTGCTCCCATTTCCATGCCTATCCAAACCAAGCACTGATAGAAAGGCACATCACCGAGTATTTTAACTGTTGAGTTAAGAGAGTCATAAGGCATAGATTTTCAATGCAGAAGGTCATGAGGCTGCAGTTTCACTGGGTTACGAGCTGCATTTTCATAGACAGATATTCAGACAGTTAATGGTAGTGCAGAATGCTTTAATGATTTTCATTTGCATCAAGCTGTTCTCACCTCTTAGGAACATAATGGATAAATAAAAGAGGCCTTTTGTTTGCTCTTCATGAGCGGTACCAGTGATTAAGTGGTGCTGAGGGAACAGACTCATGCTCTCATTTACGGAAAAAAAAAACCCCAACAAAACCCAACAACAAAACTGTCCATCAAAGCTGACTTCAAAGTGACCTACTTCATTTTGATTTAAAATGGCACTTGAATAATTTTATTTTAATGTTGTGCACATTTCCTAACTCAAAACACAGAACTGGTCACTCCTAACTGAAAATACAGTAATAGTTATTACATCAGACACAAAATACTCGTAATTTTTAGGCTACTCTTTATAGTGTTGAATTACAAAGCAACACATAGACTTATATCAGTAGTTCTTCTGTGATTCCATATGGATTCAGCAGTCAATTTTATTATCAAAAATTGTATCCAGAATGTAGTTCTGGGCAAATTGATACTTTTTTTGCATTACACTGTGGTGTTTCATAGGAAAGTCCATGCCAGGTGCTTGCTAGAGAAAATCTTGTCATAATTCCTTAAGGTGTTTCCTCTAAGATTTATTATTTATATAGAGCCTCCCTGTGAAGATTGCCCCAAACCTTCCTGGAACATGGCATATGCTCCAAAAGGTATATAGATTTCCATGCTATGTCTTGGCCCCTTGCAGCTCAGCATCAGCTCCTCTGCCATGCACCAGCTCGAAAGCCCATTCTTGAAAAGGGCTCAGGGGAAGTTAGTCTGTGACTATGTTACATTTTTAGGCATTTTCTGAAGGATTTCATGTGCAGTTCAGTCTCTTTCAGCGTAATCTTGAAAAAATCTGAGCAGTCTTCACAGCTTGTTGAGAAAAAAATCTCTGTTCTTGAATACCTTTGTGTCACAATGGTCACGCTTAAATTTTTGTTCCTAAATTTACAGGCAGGCACATCATGATTCTGTTGCCCTGATTTAAGCATTTGCGCCTCGGTTTTTTTTTCTTCTTCTATTTTTCTAAATGTGGTAGAATTCCAACTTCATGTGTTGCATTGAGAAGCACAGCCAAGGCACTCCATATCCCAAAGACCCACATTTCAGTGGTCTCCTCTTAGGGTACAAGGATACAAAGTCCCTGATAGCAGCTGGGATGAACAGGCTTTTGAGTACTTGGGTCTCCTGTTTGCCATTAATGACTTCCAGTCCTTTCAGTTTCTAATCTCCTGCCTTTGAAGCGGTGATCTTGAGTACTTCTTCTGGCATTCAAATCCTCTCTCTCAAGCCTGTGTCATTTAAATCAAGATACCGAACTTGACTTTCTGTATTTGGAATACCCTCCATTTTCACAAAATTAATAGGATATTTGGGGAACACAGAATATGCAAATTCAGACCTGCTGAATACATAATTTTTATGGCCCTTCTGTTTTGTATTGGCTTTGTAATTTGTCCAGTGTTTGAGGGCTAATTAAATTACTGAATTTACAATGAGAATATATTAGTCCATCCTTCCCTTCACTGATTTTAATTCTTTACTCCCCCGGTTAATTTTCTTTTAAATCTGCCTTTGTGTTCTCATCGTGGCATAAAAGGACTAGTCAGGGGCCTGAATGCAGAGGCAGTTGAGGGGAATTTCCGTCTGCAATCAATCTCCCCGGCGCAGGAGGAGCGAGGATGTGCTTACATGTACAATAAAGATGGGCGAATTCAGCAATCACTGCCTGACTTGCATAACAACTCCTTAGCGATTTATGGCAGGTTGGGAGAGCAAGGGTTTGGGATTACATCTAAGATGAGATCTGTGCATGTGAGGATATAATTCTCTATCTTGAGTTAAGGAATAAAAGGCCTATTTGGGTGTACGTGTAGATAAAAATGTATCTTAACATGTATTGTCAGTGTAGGTTTTCTACATGTGTGTGCTTGCAGCCTCTCAGTAGCCTTGATCGTCTTAATCTTGGGGTTTCGTCGTGCACTTTCCTCTAACACATGGAAGTATAACTTACCAAATATATATGACTAAGGAGATACTCCAGAAACAAATCGTAGAAGTGAAGGTGAATTGTAGCTGATTCTGACAGAATTACAGCAGCTCGTTGCTGTAGTGGGAAAACTTTGTTAAAAACCAAGAATGTTCTTATGGTTTTAATTGAGTAGCAGTAAATTGCTTCTGTGTGGTCATCCCTGCTAAGAGATTCTTTAAAACCAACATTTTCCATTTTTCCTCGTTTATTTACTTTTTTGGCTAGTAGTTGCCTCCCTGAATTGGAATTATAAACTGTGACTCTAAGGAGGATAAAATGTTTTCTGGAGAATTTGATCCAGATGTATATTGCTGTTTCAATAAGTATCTTTTAAGTATTTGGGGTGAAGAAGATTTTGGGGTTTTCTGGGGGGTGAGGGGTGTTTTGGGTTGGCTTTTTTTTTAATTATCCTGGTTAACTTAAAAGCAGCCAAATTCTTGCTGTGTAAACCTCAAGAAGTCAATAGTATTTCTGTGGGGATTCATGTGGCCCTTGCGTCTTGGACTGTATCGTATTGCAGGCTCCTAAAATAAGACTGTTTGGAAAGCTGCAGGCTTCCCATCTTTTTGTCTGGAAAAGTTATAAAATGGAACAGGCAGGCTTTTCACTGAGCTGCTGAGAGTGCAGTTCTGGCTATGCAATCAGGACTAAATAAGGAGCAAGATCTGCACTAAAAATAGAAGTGGAGGCTGATCCAACTGCAGCGTGAGTTATAATCCTTGCACAGCAAAGGGCTGGTAGGTTCAACTGAGGACGCTCAGTTACAGAGAATCAAATAAACTTTATCCCGCACGTAAAAAGCTACCATACCCTAGCTGCTCTAACCAGATTTTTACCAGTCAGCAGAATTATTAATCATTCCTGCTAATTATTTAACATGTTATTTCAGATTCCAATATAGTTTTTTAAAAAATTCTATTAGAGGCTTATATTTGCCACATAGTAAGAGGGAAGCGTGGGTTGGGTTTATGTAACTGTGTTTGAAGAACATGGGGGGAAATGGCAGAGAGAGAGAGAGAGAGATGCTGCACTTCCCTTGTGGCTGGATAAACACATTCTCATCGCTCCTTTGAGCGTTGAGCTAACGTGCCTTCTAACACTGCGGGACACCCAAGTGGGCACACTGAGCTGACCTGGGGATCTGGACAGGCCTGGTACCGTGTCATGGACTGTGCTGCTCACAGTGCATACTTCAAGGGAAGTTAACTCTGTTTGTTTCAAGAACAAAGTATGGAACAGTGTAGGTTGTTCCTGCCCACTCCCCTCCCCTTCATTGGAAAAATAATTCAGCAAATGTTTTATTTGTCCTTTTTCCTTTCAACTATCACATGCCTCATAAGCTTAAGCCCAGACTTGCCCAGGGAGTTCAAATATATTCTTTGATACAAGTAGATTATTATTGCTTATTTTTTGTTAGGAACATTTGGCTATTAAATATTTGGATTACCCGAGCAAGGCCAGCTACAGCTATATTCTGCTGTCCTTGTATGTTTGTCTGTTCCTGTATCTCTTGAGGCAGTGATACAGCAGGCATGAACAAATTCTCTGTTACCCCAGTGAGGTTCTGGAGCAGATGTCGGTAATTCTTCATACGATTTAAATTTCTTTAAATATTATTGCATATGAAAGTTAACAAAACTAGTAGAGACCAACTCAATCTCTTATACTACCTGAATGTTGCACCTTTACTAATTTTTAGTTTTCAGTGAGGTGCAGAATTTGTTCCTGAAAACACACACTGTTCTTCTTGTGTGTTAATCACAGGAGTGGCTCAGTCAAATTGGAAGGCAGTCAGCGGAGGAGAAACATTTGGGTCATTTGACACATGGGAAAGCTTAGGCAGCAGCGGGAGTATGTGGGATGCAACCAAAAGACAGAGATCATCAAACTTGCACAGGCCAGGAAAAAAGCAAATAAAATATACCGTGTCAGTGAGTCCCAAATCAATTGTTTGGTTGCATTTCCCTTCCTCTCCTCCCTCCCCCTGTAATAGGAACACCAGGATTCTCTGTTCCCAGACTCCTGTGCCAGCCCCCTGCCTCCTCTCTTCCACATCCCATACTGAGCGTGCAGCCTCACAGAAAGGCAAACTGATCAGCAGCACCTTGTTGGTGGGGAGGAAGCAGCCTCCACCTCTAGCTGAGTTCAGAGGCCTTTTCTTGTTTTGTTGTACTCTCATTGCTTGTGCTTGGTTTTGAGGATGAGTATTTTCTGGGGTAAAAAGGAGTGTGCGCAGTCCAGGAGGCACAGAGAAGGGATGGTGATCGATAATTGCTGTGAGTGCTGGACAGTGAAATATGTGTTTCATTATATTTTGGTCACATTCAAAACTTACACTGATTAATTATTTCATCTACCAACTAAGCTAAATCTTTCTAAGACGTTATAGGGCTTTGCACTAGTTTAACTGTGGGCTACATACACCCAGGTTTCGTATACCCTTAGCAACTGGGAACAAATAATTTGGTGTAATAAAAACAACATAAACCTGCAGTGCAGATACAGTAATTTTAGGGAATTTATTAAAATAAGCTAAATGCTTTTATCAGCTTAATGATTCTGCTTAAATCGCACCCAGTCCCATGAAGAATTGTTAAAATTATATATGGAAAGAGAGAAATCATTTGAATAACATATTTTAGGTCACCACGGGTTGTACAAAGACAAAATGGCATTACTTGAACTCAGTTTTACAGCTCAGGTAGAGACTTACATGAACATCAGATCAGTTCAGTTCACAGCGAGCGTGGTTCTAGATTAGAAAACAGTGGTGGTGAACCATAACTGAAACGTTAAGAGATAACTCCAAAACTGAACAGAACAGGTGTGCGATTCTACGTTAGCTGCCTTTTCACTACTAATTTTGGATGTAATGAAAAGGTGGGATAATTCTGTGGGTCCTTATGCGTGCAGAATGAATTAATTCAAATTAAGATTTTTTTTTTTCTTAAGGAGGATTTGTTTGGGTTTTTTGTCAGAACCCTTTGGAAGTACAAGGGGAGGTCACAAGCTGTTCTTTCATTCACATGTAGCCTAATAAAACAAACAACATATGTATGGGGCATAGGAGTTTAGCGCTCAGAACACAGGGATTTGTATATGACTTTGAAAACTGTAAATAACAGATTATGCTTAACCTTTATCCTACTGCCCATCAACCTGATTTGTTAGTAAAGATTTATGTTGGAATCAAGGTTTTCATATGTTAATTGTTCAGAAAAATAAAACTTCTCTCACCATATGCAGGATAGCAAGGTCCACATTTACATTCTCAGCCTAAATTCCAATTGTCCTAAGCCTTTTAGATTTACATAATTACTGCATTTACATAATCACTTAAGACCTTCATCTGTACTTCGATGAAAACAGGCCTGAAACCTTACTGAAAACCACGCTTTGCTCACGTACTGTACTGCAGGCATACGGGACTGACCTCAGATCACCTTTTCTTCAGGGCACGTTGGCATCTGGCTACCTGAGCGAGCTTGGTGGGTGGCACTGGCATGCTAATGTTCACCAGCAGTCTGCTGGTGCTTCTTGCTGCCAGGATGCATCTGGAGTGGACAGGGCTTGGGGAGGTGAGATACAGAACATGCCATGCTTCCTTCTGGTCCGAAGGACTTTGTTCCGTTGCAGTGTAGGCATAGCTCTGGTGGTCTCATTTGCCCTGGGAGATGGAGCTTCCAAATAGCGAGGATTAAAAAACCAACCCAAAATACATCACTGAGTTTCTTGCAAGTCAAGTAGGAAGGTTAGCTGAATATTTCACAAATACAAATCAATTCACCTTTTTTTTTTTTTCTTGTTGGAGACAGTGAGCTACAGAAACCCACCAGTTAGCACATTGTTACAGAGATCTGCCTTTGAATCAGACACTGAACTTCCCTTTGATTTCCTCAAACACAGAACCCTTACCTTTTGTTTTACTCTAAAAATACCACCAATTCAGGGAAATTACCCTTGCCAGAGTGAAACACCAGAAAGCAGACAAATATTTCAGTACAGAATAGGTGGTTGCTCTTTTGTTATATGGTAGTAGCAAAGATTCATTTCCTGTGGGAAACAGGTAACTTGCAGGATATAGGTTAGCTCTTGACACCACACAAGTCATCACAGAAAGTTTTTGTCATCTGATAGGTTTTGAATGGCCTCTTTACAGCTGAGTCAGACCCTTAAACCAGTGTTCAGTGGACAAATATCCGAAACAGCAAAGCCATCATGATAGTTAACAATCTTAGGTGGCTTCATGTCAATAGCGTGAGAATGTGGCATTGCTCCCTGCGCCAGGAAGAAATTACATTATGGCTCTTGCATGAAATCTTTTTGTGTGTTGTGCTTAGTCTGCAGAGTAGCTGGGTAAGAGATTTCAGCGGGCACTCCCCTTCAAAACACACACAGGAAATCAAAAACATTAGAAGCCATCTTCTCAAAATAGTTACCCTGAATAACACAGCACAGGTCAAGAAGACAATTATTTCCCTGTTCCAGGGAAAGTCAGACACTTCCATTAGCCACTTTTTTAAAAAATGCCTTTTTTTATGACCATCATGCCTGATTTTGGAGGTTGGATGTCCTGGGGTGTTCTCATCACTCAGGACTTGACAAAAGAGTCCTGGTTTCTGGATATCCTGAGTACAGTATCTGCCAAACTTAGGGATTTCCGGCATTTGGAGCCACCAAACAAGGCAATGGTTTGATGTCTCTTCCTAAAGTTGTTCCCTCTTAGCCTACATGCTGGATAGCTGTTGTCCCACCTCAGACTGGGACCTGTGCCTGGACCTATTAGCTCCCAGGAATCCATATCCTTCACAAAAATGTTGTGCTCTTGCTGACTTCTGTCAGCTAGAGTGACCTCCTGGAGGCCATCGCTTCTGTCACAAGGGTGAGAGAGAAGTACAGCCTATCCCTCTCCTCTAAATGGATACACCCTCCAATTTCTGCCAATGATGGTTACAGAGCTCCATCTGAAATAGAAAATTCACCTTTCTGTATTTTTTCCCTCAAATCTGGAAACATCTTTCTCATGGAGACAGAGTCATCTCTCCACACTTGGGATGTAACAGGCACCCTGTTCACTACAAAAAATGAAGTATTTTAAGATATTCACTTGACTTTTCCTGCCTAGTTATACTCCAGACTGCATGTCTGTTTCAAGATTGTTACAGCAGTTCCAGGTAAACTGTTAGATCATATGCTGTCAGAGCAGCATCTGTGCTGGCAATTTCACCGAGAAAATTATTTATCTTAGACATCTACAGAGCATCAACCTGAAGCTCTGTCTTCCCGATTCAGCAGATGTTAAGTAGAATATATTAACAACTCTTGATGGAATACAACATAAAGCGTTGTTCCCACCACAACCTCCCAAGAATCTGAGTCTGCCATGGAAGAAACTAATGATTGCTCTTGACTACGCTGAGGTGGAAATATGGGTATATATTGCGTACAGATAGCTGCCAGGAGGAGAGCAAGCAGGAAATGAGCTACCTCTGAGCCATTGATCAGTGCTAGATGTGTGCATACCCCCCATTTTCTTTTCACTGTACTCCTGCGCACTGGGACTCTCATACCCACAAGGTGCACTATTGCCCAAATTAAAATCTGGAGGACCCTCAAGGCTTACATGTGCCGTATAGGTATGTCAGGTCCTACCATCCCATAAGCAAATGTGCAATGCCAGCAGATGTGCATATATACCTCCCATCGAGCTCCTGTTGCTGTATCATAAGTGACTTTCCACTGGGGCTGTGAAAAGCTTTCCTACAGGTTCTTTGTGCAGGTAATGATACCTGATAGCATAACGATGTTCAGTCATACCTAGGATAAGGCGGTTTTTAAAAGTACACACAAAGCAACAGTACCTGAACAAAAGGCATTTGGAATAGTCTTAAGTCACTACTTTAAAGGTATGATCCTTAAACACCAAATTTTAAAACTTTCTGATGAATTTCTAACAAATAGCTTCTTTTAGAGCTGTATCTGCACAGGAAGTGTGCAATTCTGCTGCCACATGCATTACTTAAGAACCCAAGCAAAATTATCAACACATATCAGCAGGCAAAGTGTTCTAAGACAACAGTAAGCCTTCATCCCTGAAAGCAAAAATATGGCCAGCAAAAACTGGCAAGAACACATCACATTTGCTGTCGAGGAATTCTGTACATCTCCAAATTGCAGCCGAGCAAAGCGCAGGTAGGCATCTGTCTACAGCCTGCACAGTGGCAGGATATATCTTCTACCAGTTCTTCCCCTAAGTAACAATCATTTCTGTGCAATCATATTGTTGTCATAGGTTATGTACAGTGGCTTGAACTGATTCAGTGTCTTACTCATAACAGTAAACAAAGCTGGGGACCAGATAGTGCAAAGCCTGATAAGAAAGTAAAGATAAGGGACACTACAAAAAAGTAGAAGAGACTGTGAAAGTGGGAGAAGAGCAGAATGGAAGCAAAAGAGTAAGCTCTGAGGAAAGACTCAATGCCAATAATGGCAGTATCCTACTCTCAAAGGGAAAAACCCCAAGGGTAAAGCACCGATGGGAACAGGAGGGCATGTTCATCTAAACCCATTATAGGAAAGGAAGAGAATTATTCTTCTGTTCTTTACCATGTCTTAATGCTACTTCTGTGTAGAGTCATGTACTGGGACTGTTGAGGGAGAGGTATACCTAGAATTTAGGCTCATAAGAGCAAGCGTATGCCACAGAAAGAGTCAGGAAATGCAGAGGCAGGAACTAAATGATGGTGGTAATTTCTAGAGAATTCACGGGCCTTCTGAAAGCCAGGGATCACATTCAGACTTCACACTCCCACCCCCCCCACACACCCAAGTTAGTTACATAAGCTACAAGGGTTACCAGCAGGTTTGTTTTCTTGTCAGTCAAACTCTGGTTTTACCTTTGGCCTTTTGTTTCAGTGGAAGACCAGCACGTACACATGAACACAGAATTATTTTATTTTCCTTAATGATCAAACCCAAATGTTATTTTACCTTTGCCAGCTTTGTGTAGAGTGATGTGCCATCTTGCATATTTATTTTCCTGGAGTGATTCCCAGAAGTATGCTATGCTTTTTCTTGCTCATGTCTCACTAGCTTTATTTATGAGTTGTGTACACCAGGTTTTCAGTCCCTGGGGACGGGCCTACCCAGGAAATCTGTGGATGATATTTAATACATACAAGTATGAGGTAGTAAAAAAGCAGCTACTGAGCGGTACTCCAAATTGATCTAATTCAAAATTTCAGCCTAGATGGTGGACAGGTTAGCACCCATGGTTTAACCCACAAACATCTTTATCTGCTTTGTCATATCGAAGGAAAAGACATTGTAAAGATTAATAAGTCAGAAAGTAATGTTACTTAATGCTCACTGATGCTCTTCAGCTGCTAAATACTTAAAGTCTCACAATAGACTTTTGTAATAGGATTATGTGGTGCTAGATGAGTGAAAAATGAAGCATCACAGCCTGATTTTCCATTTGGAATACCTAGCCTCAGCATGCCTCACATTTTCAGGTCTCTTTTAGTTCTTGGGGGATTCGAGGGGTTGAGTTTTTTTTAAAAATGGGCACACAGAGCTTGGGATACACAGATCTAACATAAAAACCATACTAGTTTTTTTCCTTTTCGGTTGCTTACTAGAATGAAATTATTTTTACCTGCATTATTTTAAGTGTGAAGTGGGTGAGAAACATCCTTTCATGTCCAACATCCATGCCTAATCTGAAACACCAAACTTGCAAGTAGAATTGAAGGGAATGCTTTGGGGGAGTATATTCAGTTGAAAATACCAAAATGCAATTAAGGACAATGAGCCAACATTTCCAGAAGCCTTCCTTGCCAAGTGGAAACAAAATAATTTAAAGAGCAAATTTTCACTCGATTTACAGAATTAAAACGCCGTTGTTCTCTGATGACTACGTGGAACAGCAACATTGTAATGTTACAGGTATTGATTCTTACTGATTGCAGAGAAAGATACCTTTTTTCTCTCTGTTTGATGCATGAATTCCCTTTGGCTGTAAAATAAATCAAGATAAGGCCCTTTATCTCACATGCCATCACAACTGATGAGAACTTATTGGTACCATTTGATTACACCTGTGCAATTCCATTAATGGAAAAATAACATGGCCTGGGGAAATTCAATGACTAGTAATGGTGCGTAGGGAAGTGGATACACAAAGCTTGATGTGCATTTTAAACTGCAGTTGTATTTACAGGCTGGCTGCTTGAGAAAAACAGAGTTTTCATCATTCCCTAAAACTTCTGTGAGAGGCCATAACCACTGGACTGTTCCTCAAAACAGAACCAATAGATAATTATTCTGATGGGTCAAGCCAGGGAGCAAGGCATTACCCTCCCTACCCCCTCAGTGCTCTGATTTATTTGATATTCGTGTCTGTGTTTCTCACCTGGCAAATGTTTCATCCCTAGCTCTCTTCTTAACAGCTGCACTAGGTGTGATGAGTCTGTCATCCCATGCAGCATGTTTATACGTCGGTGCTGTACTTCAGGGGCACTCCTAGGCTTGCCTCTGGGCCAGCTCCAGCCTTCATGCTAAGCGCAAGCACAGGGCCTCTCTCGGAAGGTTGTTTGCATACCCGTGCCCTGATGTAACACGTGGGTAGTCGGTGAGGTGGCATAACAGACTGCTCAGTGCAGCGGGCAGGCGGTGTGGGGCCGCTCGTGTGCTTGAGAAGCAGACGGAGTGGGAAGCACAGTGAGATGCCAGCCGTAACCAAGATGGCTCCCCAGAGGCTGTGCAAAGGCAGCCCTGTGGCCATGCGGGCTTTCTCGTGATGACGCAGACGCGACTGCACTTCTCCCGGCCAGGCTGCAGAGCAGGATGGAAACGCAGGGGCTGTATGTGTGGTAGAGGAATTAGCACTGCCAGTACATCACTGACAGGTGTCAGACCTACTGGTGACATGCAGGACAGAATTGCTGAGGTGACTTGCCTTTTACCACCCCTTACCTCCTTGTTTCTCCTGGTACCTGAACTCGCAAAGCAACTCCCATTAAGGTGATTCACCCAGTGACCCCAAAGAGCCGATTACTCCGTGGGATGATAGGCAGGGAGGCAGCCTAAGGACAGGCATTACCAGGGGCTGGCTTTGCAGCTCCTGCCATCTCAGCTACCACTGTGTAAGGTCTGGGACCCCGACTGGGGGAACCCTGTGTCAGTAAGCAGCTATAAGGGAGGGTATCATCCATGCCCCCACCACCCCTTTGCTGAATTGTGGGTCCCAAGTAACACCAGTTGCCTCACTTAGAGCCCAGCACATGTTTGTGTCTCCACGTGCTTCCTGGCAGCAGTACCATGCCCAGCTGAAAGAGTTGCCCCTTCTACCCTGGCAGGTGGAAGTGTCAGCGGGGCTCCTAGCCCTTTTCTGCGTAGCAGAGCTCTTACAGGTATTCTTGCTGGGTGTTGAACCAGCCCAACATGTGTGTCCCAGTGCAAACAGATATTGTCCACTGTAGCCGGAGCCACCATGGGGTAGCTGCCATGGGTATTGCTGCTCCCGGAGCCAAGTCTTCTGGGGGTCTTTCCCTCTTCTCAATCCCAGGACCAGGAAGAAACTTCCTTAAAGGCACCACATCCATCACACGTGCTACAGCCAAGTCAGGGATACAGCACTGGCCTCAGACAATCAGCACCATAATGTATGCTACGTGGCAGGGCAGAACAAGGCCATCTCATACTTCACCCCTGAGCTGGGATGCCTTTTGCAGAGGCTTGTTATCTGGGGGTACCACTTGGAAGAGCGGGGTAAAGATGAAAGGCCTGCTGAGGAGGAGAAATGATGGGCCGCTGATGGGCTGAGGAGGGAGCATACATAGCAGGAGCTGGTAACTCACCCTGTTCAGTGGTCCTAGGTATCAGCCCAAACTGCAAGGAATGCTCTTGAAAGTGGTCTGCTGTTTGACCTCTCTCACTGGTACATATGAAAGGAGGTTTACCTTGTGGTGATTCACGTTGACATGGATTTATTTTTTTCTTTAAATAAATCAAACTGACACGTGTTACTCATCAACTTATGCACAGTGTTTCTTTGGCTGCAGGCTTTTGGTTTTGTTTTCTTTAATGAGAAAGAAATCGCTGAGAAACACGCCTGGACTTGCTCGCAAGTGGTTACATTTAGCTGTAATCTGCCTGGTGAGTTGCAGGAGGAAAATTGCACTGGTTTGAACTGGATTTAGTAGCAAGGATATTGTAATTTGGGGCAGCAGAGAGAAAATTGTATAACACTGTTGTGCTGTCCTGAGTCGGAGAAGCAGCCAGTGAATTGCATGATTTTTCCAACTTTGTAATCAGTTTGTTATGCAGAGAGCGATGCCATGGGATTCAGCATTTTATCTGCTGGGTTTCCCCTGGCAGCATCTGAAGAAGTTCATTATAAGTGTTTATCACATGATCCACTTAATCAATCCACTGAAACTCAGAGAATAAGTCATTCTAACAAGACCCTTCAGAGCTGCCTTATAAGCTACTTACTGATATACTCTTCCTTGGTGAGCACACAATGACTTTCCTTGTGTCCCGGTCCACGATACAGGAAGTTCATTATCCCCAGTCCAAATTCAGACATAAAGAAAGGAAGCAGGGCTTACAAAGAAGTGACAGATAATTTGCAAAGGATTTTAGTTAGCCACTCAAATCCCAGATAGAGTCAGACTGTAAGCTCTCCGTAAGAACAGCCTTCTGGTTTCCAGCATTAGGCACAGAGCCCCTATCTGCGTGGCCGCTTCCAGTGTTGTAAAATACAGGCGACGCAGGAGAAATTATTTGCTCCTTTTCATTAGGGGTCAACTAACACAGAAATGTGTGAGAAGAAAGAGAAATCAGAACGGAAACCATGCTTTTAGCTGAAACCATGTTTTTAGCTGAGCGCTGGCGCAGGCACTGCTCAACGGTAGCAGAGCCGCTGAGCTGATGCGAGATGCCTTGAAAGCCTCCTAAATCCCAGCGTGCGCTAGGGCTTGAGATGCTGAGCCGTGTCTGACAAGCTGGGAGCTCGCAGACGTGCTGTTTGCAGCCTGTGTTTGTACACTGTACGTCTGGTAAGACAAAACATGTTTCCCTGTGATGTAGCAAGGAACACTTCTGCTCACAGGGAGCAGGTAGGTTGAGGGCTGCTCTGCCTCCTCAGTGAAAGCATTGATTTCACTGAGCGCTGTCACAAAGCTTCGTGATGCCAGGTTTTTTGGCGCTCATGGTATTTTCTCACTGATGCTACTTCATGGGCAGTATCTCCTTAAGGCTTGCCTTCTCGCTCTCTGCTAAAGACCAGCTTGGGTACCACCACAGATGTAGGCTTGGACTAACCTTAGAAATGCCCTGGGTAGTTTTCCCAAGCACCACCCTGTCTCCGTAGGATGGTGCTGCTGTGCTCGTGTGAAGGCAGTACAAGGTCACACCAGACCAAATGCTGATTTTGTGTAGGGACGTATGGGCTGAGCCTGACCTGGATCTCCAGATGAACCAGACACTGCCACTGGGACGAAGAGCATTGGGCAGTTCCAGACAAGCTACTCTGTAAGACATCAGAAACAGGGAAGTGGGCAGTTCTGAGAAATACAGGCAACAGAAACAAAAACCCCCAAGCTGGTTTGAGGGGGATGATGGTTTTTCCCTAGCGTAGCTCCAGCGAAGAAGACCACAAAATTCACACCATTGTCTGTGCTTTGAGGTGACCATGAAACCTGTCTCTCTGGTGCCAAAGTCTATCCAGCTCGGAGCTGTAAAATTCAACCTGTTAATTACTCCTAATTAACTCCATCCTGGAGTGAGCAAGGAATCAGAACTGAATCAATCGACAGATGTGAGAACCTGAGATACACAGTTCTCATTCCTTGTGCTAAAGGAAACCTCTTTGTTTTCCATGTACTTTGTACCTGGCTGTCTGCTGTTGATGCAGCTGTCGAACCGCTGGTGAACCAATACACCAAATGGGCACAGGTATGGCTCTGTCCTCAGGAGGGACCGTGCTGTGTTAGTAGGTCGGTTTCCAACTAATAAGTTAAAACAGGACACAAAGGCCTGGAGGAAGATGCTGCTTTGTTGTCTTTTCCCTCTTCAATTTACAAATAGTAAATGCAAAATTACTGTCCCTCCTTTAAAACAAAGCATGACGCCAAAAAAAGATGAATCTTTGCTCGCTGGTTAGTTTTGCTACTTCACACAATTTTATTGCAGTACAGTTCCCTTCCTCTTTCTCACTTGTTTATCATGCTCCTTGCCTTGTCTTCTCAGTTTCTATTGTGCCTATTTAAAGAGCCCTCCTTCATCTCTCTTCTGGGACGTTCTTAATGCTGGCTTTGTGCTGTTTCAGCTTCTGCACAGCTGGTGCTTCAAGAAAAAAGGGCTTTTCGTGTAAGGCTGGGAGGAGAATGGGCCCATAAAAATAAATATTGTTGGTATGCACATAGTACTTTAATCAGTGTGTCTCCAGCAACTTTACCTAAGTGGCCAGTTTGCTATCAGCTCGGCTTCTTAGGTACGGAGACCGGAGCAGAGCAAGTTGCTGACTTTCTGCTGCCTGCAGCAAGGCAGTAGTAAAGTGGAGAATAGAACTTCTGCTTTCCGAATGACTTTTCAGTGCCTGACCCACTGCCCTGTACGTGGGGAAAACCAGTACCAGGCATCTGGGCACATCTGTGGTTGGTAGGGTGACCTTGAGTCTGCTGTAAAGAGAAACGGTCAGTTGTCTGCCACATGCTGTTCGTTTGGCACCCGGGACCCACCAGTGCCCATATCGGTGCTGAGGGTGGATCTCAGTGTCTCTGCACCACCTGCCTGGAGGGCTCGCCTGGGAGGAAGGCTGTGGTGGGGGTTGTGTGCATCTGGCTGTGTGCGTTCACACGTGCAAGCGAGATGAGAATCGGAGTGGTGCTACCAGACACTACCCTGATTGGCTTTGGTCAGCGCCAAGCTGGGCTCAACTCTCTCTCCCAGCCTGGGGATGAAAGACTCCTTAATCCTGCTGCAGGGCTGTTCATTGCAATCCCCAGTAGTGTCATCTGTTCAGGAGTCCTTCTCACTAAGTCGTTTCCTTTGAAGACCACAGGCTTTTTAACCCAGGACTGCAGCACCTGCTGCTTGCTGGAAATCCCGAGGCCGGCACATGAGCACGTTGCTGTGCCGAACGTGCCAGCCACAAAGCATCACATTTAGCAGATTTTCACTGGAGGTAGCTGATGGATACCAGAACAGACGTGTTGTAAGGACTGTAAGCCCAAGGAAAGGAGGGTAGCTTTGAAGAAAGCCTCCAAGATAGTATTTCCAGAATACACTTCTTTAGGAAAAGAAGTGAAAAATGCAACTGAACCAGAATGAGCTCACTGCAGGTCATGCTGGTCATGAGGTTTGGGGGTTTTTTTAATCAGTTTTAAGGAACTACTTCAGTCATTGTTTTTTTGTCCCATATCTGCTATTACTGACCTTTTTCTGCAGCCGCAGAAAGGCCACGTTTTTGTGGTTCTCTGGGGCTTTCCCACAGCGTGCATTTCCCACACACCGCCTTAGAAAACTGGTTCAATACAACAGAGAGGACCTCATCTGCCCAACCTGCAAACTGTGCTGGGAACTCCCTTACTCCCTGGCAGGATTTGGGCCACAACAGCTGGTCCTGCAGGGATTTACACCCACTGGGTGCAGCCATGTTTCACCTGAGATTCCCTGGATCTGTTTGGCAGCCCCACGGGCTTGGCAGCTGCAGAAGCTGCTGACCCGAGGGTCAGGTGGGTGAGCGGATGCTTGCCCTCTCAACCCTCCGGAAACTGGAGAAGTCCCTGATACTTTTTAATGAAGAACAAATGTATAAACATTCCCCACCTTTGTTTTTAGTGGTATTTCTTCCAGTTTGTGTGGATCTGCACAGCAGCACACAGTGCCTGGAGCCATGTCAGAGGCATATAAAATGCATTTATATTTGCTGGTCCCATCTACACCAGGAAACCCCTGAACTGTAGCCTCGCTGGCAGACCAGGCTGGGAAACTTAGTTTTAGATGTTTTCATGTTTGTTTACAAGTGCTGTTGGCCACAGATGGGGACACACAGCTGGTGGTCTGTGCAGGGCTCTGTGATCAGGCTGAGGCAGGGCTCTGAGCCTGCGAAGGCTGGAGCGGGGCTGAGCTCTTCCAGCTTACTCCTGGCTTAATTTGGAACCAGCGCTGGAGAGGCTGCTGCTCCACTGTCTCCTCCTGCGGGCTGGCATCTCAGGGCCTGGCCTGGCTTTGCCTGTGTGGGCAGCAGCATCCAGCACCCGCCTGCCACCCTGGCTCAGAGCAGACACACGATGGGCGTCTCTGCTAGCTCCAGACGTGCTTCTGCAAACCAGAGCACGCCTCTCACTGTCAGCAGTAACCGGCTCAGCACAAATGCCGCACAATACAGGCATCATTCTTCCTCTGCTGATTATAAAAGCACAAGGCGGGAGAGGCATGTGTCTGAAGGCCTGGTGCCTCAGAGGGCTTTGCAATGGCTGTTGTGAGACATGCCTGTGCCAGTGCAGTTCTTGCTGGCTGCGGGGACCCGTGGGAGCAGCTATCGGCACGCCTCAAGCAGAAATGACACGGTGGAGATCTCTAATGATGCTGATGTGCTGCGTGCTGGCCCTGAATTTCAGAAGACCCGTGTTGGGGAGCAGCCCATCAGTACTGCCAACACAGTAATACAGTGGTACTTTCCTGCAGCAGAGCCGTGATAAAGCGTGATGGAGGGGGGAGCTGCTGAAAGCCCCAACCTTCCAGGCAGGATCTGTTTCCCAAACACGCGTTAAGCAGCAGCAGGCTCCCCAGGTGTGGGCACCGGGGAACCTGTTAAGCCGAAGCGTAACAAGAGAGATGTTTGCTTTGGAAGATAACGTGCACCTGTTCTGCGCGCTAAGGGCGAGGAAACTCTCAGAGATGTGGTTTCCTTCTTTACCACAGTAGACCTTTCTCACTGTGAGGCCACATATTTCCCCCTTACACCCCCCCCCCCCCCCTTCCTTTTTAGGACCAGGTATCTCCCTCAGCTTTACCAGTTTACACCTCCAACCCAACGACCCAGAAGCACAGTGAATGCTGGCAATAGCTCCTTTTCCTCCATCAGTACCTCTCAATGTGGAGGTCCCCTGACCACACTGCCAAAGGTTGCTGCTCATACTGATGCCGTTACGAGGATGCGTGGGACTCCAGTATGGAGCCTGTACCCAAACTGTAACACATTGCTGGCTGGAGACAAGGAAAGAATGTGCTCCTTGCTAGGTGCCCTTTGTGGGGCTGTTCTAATGAGCCAGCTTCATTATCTGCCCTGCTACTGGTCCCAGAGAGGCTGCAGGGATGTCTGCCACTTTATTTTCTTAAATGGCACCAAATGAGGGGAGTTAAAAGCCTACCAGGAGAAAACGAGCTCTTAGGGCAGCATTTCATGTCTTGTATGCAGGGCTTTATTGGATTAGCTTTCTACTAGATGCACTGTACACTTCTTTCACCAGAGATGCTGGCCGAGCTTAACTGCGGGATAAAAACTTTACAGCCATGTTTTTGTCAGACAGGTGACTGGCACAAAACCAACCTTTACGTGCATTAATGCCATCTGCGCTCCGTCAGGCCTGCAGAACAGGCCCTTCCTCAGCGATTTCCCTCTCCATCTTAATGCAGCACTCATCCCAGCCTCACGTACATAATTCTCTTGCTTTGCTTCTAATTTTCCACTTTGGGGACAGTGTATTTCCTCCCCCCCCGCAAATGTGCTATGCTAGAAGCCCCCAGTGCTGCTGCCCCTGTTCAGGCAATGCCTTTTGCCTCTGTAGGTAGCTGCCAGCCTGCAGGAGGGGTACCTGCATACTTTCAGCTACTTCCCCATTATTTACACATCAAGTTAATACCTGACTCAAGAGTTTGTCTGCAAACACGTTTTTAGGGCTGCTCTTGGTAAATTCTCCCCTCTCAGCCACAGCGCTCTCGTTTTCTGTAATTTCCTTCCTACTTTCCCTTAACACTAATCCATTTTCACATTAACGTGTTAGTTCTGAAACAGACGGTGTTTTCTCAGCTTCTTCTTCTCCCCTACCTGCTGATTAGTTCTTTTTTTTTTTCTTTCCACTGTCCTCTATCCCTATTTTTGTTGTTTGCCAAAACAGGCTTTTCTCCTCCCTCTCCCTCTTCACAGCTCCCACCATCTGTCTCTCTACAAATACAAAGCTTTAGGGGAAATGATTCACTAGGCTGCTAGCTCATTACTCACACTTTCCTCATCACGGTTTCTGTCCTTGCAGGATGCTCTAACTAATGTAAAGATCAATGAATCCTGGGAATTGTTATTCAATTAAAAAAAAGAAAAGAAAAGAAATATATATATATATAAAATGCCCTAGCAGTTAAATAGCTCGGGCTCTTTGTACTTCCTAAACACCAGTGCTTGTTTTTTCCTTCTCACTCTGCTAGCTGTGTGTTTTCAGAAAGGGATCGCTGAAACAGAAGAACAGAAATCGTCACTGGACCATTTAATGCAACCTTGTGCGTGTGTCACATGCTGCAGGAGTTACTTAATGAAATTCCCTGGCCGAAACCGAGCAAATCTGTGGTAAATCTAGAGCCCGTATTTTAGGATGACAGCCAAAATGATGAAAGGAATTTACTACCCGGCCTCGCTAATCATTTTGAAAGCTTAACTGCTCTCCCTAATACGCTGCTTTGCAAGCAGCAAAACCAACACAGCCTCATTCCCTGCAGATTTCCCTCCTCCAGCCCTACCCAGGCTGCGCACCCTGAAAGCCCTCCCAGCCCCATGCCAGCCCCGTGCAGGGGCAGGGGCAGGGGGGCTGGCCGTGACTGCTGTGAGCGCTGGCTGGCCAGCTGCCCACCTCTGGGAAGAGGCGTCCGCAGCCCTGAGCATCCACTGCCCTCCCTCCGCAGCGTGCAGGTTTGGGGCTAGCTCTTTGCTCAGGGAATTACCGCCCCGAAACTCGCAGAACTTGACACCTTTGAGCTTCTCCACAATTAGAAGTGGCAGAAATTGGCTAAAGGGCTTGGAAGCCGTTTCAGACAGACCAGTTCAGTGTCTTCAAACACTTCAGATAGATACCTCAAAATACCAGGGACAGCCATATTGGGCAGGCAGATTTGCCAGTGCATTTTAGAAGACTGCTCATCCTGGAGGCTCAGCTTAATACTGTTGGGCACTCCAAGTGACCCTAAATGTTGCTGTTCAGGCACCCACTTCTCACTCCCTCTGCCCACCCTTTGTTGACCTTTTAAGAAGGATTTCTGACCTGGTTTTAGGCTTGTCACCACATAGTGGAAAGCTGTTTTCTTAATTGGAAGCTTTGTTTTTTCATTTTACCACATGGAAAATGGATGTCCCCTCCCTGCACCCAATAAGCAACACAAATCACCGCTGCCTAACACGGTTTTATGGTGCCTTGCCAGGAAGCTGCTGGCATGGCCAGAATCAGCCTGCTTCAGTCATCCAGCTTCCCTATAGAAATTGGAGTTGTGAGCAGCACAGCAAGTTCCACAGCCGAAACTGCAGGAGTGGACACCACTGGATACACCCTTCTGCCAGCTCTCTGACCCGGCCGCAAAGGCCTGCGAAAGGGACATCTGAGTGTGCCTGCAGTGGGGCTCTTCACTCCGTCCTCACGAGCACCGCACCACACTGGCACCGCCTTCACAGAAAGCTAATTCAATACCTTGGGTAATGTAACAGGAGTATCGGCCTTTCATACACCAAACAGATGTGCTGGTTTATGGAGCTGTATTTGGTCATTCTGCAACGGATAATAAAGGTGAGGAGGATCTTGGAAAGAGCCTGCATCCTGTACGACTACTCTAAAGAGTAAGGGCTGCAGAATTCAGTCACTGTTACCTCAGAGAGGTTAAGGCAGTTTTAAAACAATGAACCCTCACCAAAGCCAAAGTACTTAACGTGTTCCGTTAACAAAAAAAGCTCAAATATTAGCAGATGTGATGTTGCCGAGCCCTCCTGGCTGCCAACAACCCACGGCTCCCCAACATCTTTGGTGATTTTATTGTCCCGTGCTGCAAACAAGTTGTAGGAGTCGATGTTACTTCTCTTAACAATGACTGGCTTTCCAAATGCCAACTGTCCTTGGACATGCTCTGTTGTTAAGTCTGGGCTGAAGAGCGGCAATGAAACTCAAGCCCGCCATAAAACACGCCGTGGCGTTCCACAGCACTGACAGCACACATGTAGCCAGGCATTTAGGTCTTCTTTTGTGGCCTGTTGCTGCAACACACTGAAGGTGTTAGGGGCCGAGCTGTAAGGAAACAGACCTCCAGAGATTTCAGATCTGAGAGTCCTCTAATTGAAGACAGCGCCTTTCTGCAAGACAGGCAAAGGAAAACTGGCCTTACCCAACAGTTACCATTCCTCTGCTGTTCCCAGGAATAAGAAGAGCTGATGCAGTGTATATGGTTGCTGTACAAAAGGCAAATATATTTAATAGTGTCTATACAAATCAACTGCTCGGTAATGCTATACAAGGCAGGAATGTCTTTAAAGGAACCCTGAGCAAAAGGGAGGACGTAGTTTTTGTTTTACACTTATTGCAACATTATTTCTGGTATTTGTTTGCTCTATTGACTAATAAAGGAACATGTTAAGAACAGATGTTAAAGTGAAACTGGGCTTCCTTTCCGTTTGCAGCTTCTTTAAAAACCTAGGGAAAAGAGTTCTGCCCCATCAGCCTCTGAAAGAGATGTTTAACATGGTAGAGAACAAGCCGAGCCTGAGTTACCCAAGACAACCAATTCCTGTAGCAGAAAGAGTGTCTTCTGTCATCAAAAAGAGCCATCTGGAAGAGTGCTGGCTCCCTGCCAAGAACAACCCTTTAACAACTGCTCGTGGCGCACTGTAAGGAGGAATGTTCATAACGGCACAACCTGGAGTGTTGGTAAAGGTCCTATTGGAGGAGCAACGTACTCCTCCTCCCTCAGTAACCGCAGAAGGATGTTCTTCTTGTTCTTTGGCCAGTTATAAATGTGAGTGTTCTGCAGCCAGGTAGGCACGTGCTCCTGGAAAACAAGGAGAAAAAAAAACCCAGCAAAATCCCATAAATCCTCCTGAATCTGTCCCAGAACCTTGCAGATTCCACCGGAGCCTGCCAAGCAAGATTGCATTTTGTCTGTTCTCAGCACTTCCCGTAACAACAAGAAATTTTAATTTGGCTTCAAAATTGTATTTGGGTTCCTAAGCAAATGAACTCGGTGTGATCTCACAGCTTGCCTGTCTCTCTTTCTTTTCTGCCATCATGTTGGCTAATTTCACCACGTTTCGAAGGGATTCTGATCTCAGTGACAGGCATCTAAAGGCTGGTGAAACTAAACACTGAGAAAAGGGAGGCGTTTCGGTGCCCCTCCCAGGATCCACACTGTGTGTTCAGCCTTGAGAAGAGAATCGATAGGGAAGGAGCAGGACCACGGGAGCACCTGGTAGCCTTCTCCTCCCTCACCTTGCACCTTCCATCACCAAGCATGGTGGCTCCTGGCCACCTCCTAAGCTGGAGGCTGAGGCTGATGCTGAGCTCGAGGAGAGGCTCCACATCATTCATGGTCAACCTTCTGCCACCCACAATCTGTGGGAAATCCAGCTTTTCAGAGGGGTTGGTTAATGCCCATCAACATAATGAATATGGGACCACCCTGGCCCTGGACAGTGACAGAGATGCAGAGAAGCCTGCCCAGACCTCATGGTCCTGTATCACCACAGCCTTGGAAGGTTTCTGTAGGACAACCTGGATGTGTAGGGCTGAAGGGCTATATTCATTCCACTAATTAAAAGAGGGTCCAAGACTGATTCTTGACCAGAACCAGCTCATGGCCACAGTGGAGATGGAAATTTCTTTTTAGAGAGGTGTTGTTGGACATGCCAGAACACAGCCAAAGTGCGACAGTGGGTAAGCAACATGAGCAGTCAAGACATCCAGCACTGGACCTCCTATTTAGCAGGACACTATTTTCCCAAGGTGGCCCCTGTTAGGAACAGCACAGTCCCTGTCAAGCCAGTGGAGACAGCTCCACAACAGAGCAAAAAGCTGTTGGCACGCACCATGGCTCTGGTGTCTCGCCAGGGGATGCCCTGGCATGAGCAGCACATGTCCTGCCTGCCAGCAAACAGCCTAGCTGCAATCCAAATCTTTCATTCCCAAGCCTCCTGCTTCTCAAATTGGCTGTCCTTTCCTGGGGCTGTACAGCAGTAGGAACCAGGCATCGTCACTTCCACTGCTTAGGGAGCAATTTGTGTTAATTGGTGGGGCTGCTTTGTTAGATCTACAGGATTTACATCTAAGGGGGAGGTAAGTGACTCAGGCGCCTACAGACCCGTTAGGCCGATCCCACACAGGCTTCCAAAGAAGCAGCTTGGTGAGTGGCAGAGGTATCTATCACGCCTGGCTTCCTGCTTTCTCCAGTGGCAGAGAAGGCAGAGGCTTTGGCAAAAGGTCTCCCTAAAGAGGAGGTTAAAAATGTTGCTCTTCAAGGTGGACACCCCACTGCCCAGTGAGGGTTAGGTCCTGCAGCATTCACTTTGGTAGGAGCATGAAGATTCCTTGCTTCCCTCAAGTCTGACTTTGCATAAGAATGGCTTTTAATCTTTGGGAACTTAACTCCTTTGACAAAGCTGTTTGAAATTGGCCAGGGGATTCAAATGTTACTAGGAGAAAGATAACGATGTGTGCATGCTCGTTATTACCTAAAATTTGGGTTTTTACTAAATCTTGTTGAGCTGCCGAAGGAAACGCGGTAAGGTACAGCATGGGTTTACAGAATGAGCCCTCTCTCTCTGTGATAAGAGGCTAGATTTTTGTGGGGAAGGAAGTGCAGTAGACCTAGTCATTTTGGGCTTCAGCAAAGCATTTGATAGAGGTCTGTCCACCTGGGAAATCATTAGTTAAGCTTGAAAAGATGGAAATTACTGTGAGAAACGTACAGTAGGTAAGAAACCAGCAAGTGGGGATGTAACGAGAGAGGCATTATACACTCAGAGATGGGCTCTGTGCCTTTCTTCCAGAACTGCTCCTGCAGCCAATTTCATTTAATATCCTCCATCAGGAACTCAGTGCAAAAAGCACCTGCATGCTGGTCCACTCTGGCAGCAACATTACCTTGAGGGAGGTGTGTAGGGGTAACTATGGCCGCTGTTTTGGTGCAGGAAGAGAGCAGAGAAAGCAAGAATGGGGCTTTCCCTTGCCACATGGTGCTGGCTATCATGGGTGGGAGTAATGGGAATAAACAGCCCTTTTAATTTTTTAAATTTAGCTGTGTATCTGTAAGCAGAGAGGAAATTCTCCCTCTGCCACACAGAGAGTATTTGATAACTGTGAGGATCAAACTAGTAGGATGAGGACGGAGCACATTAGTGCAGAGCCCAGGGCAGTGTGTTCAGGTCTGTGCCGGCAGAGCCTGGTTTGAGCTCCCTGCTGCCTGACACCAGCCCTGCTCACCTCACCCCTCCCCTTCCCTTCCTTTCCTCTGCCAGAGGAGTCTCCAGCGTGAGGCAATCACAGACTAATGCTTTGGCCACTGGGTGACCTGACCAGCAGGACACGTTTCTGTGGACTGACTTGATGCAAGCCTTCAACCAGCAAGGCCCAGGTTTCCTTTAGCAGTCTATGATGGGAAGCTGGAAATGCCAGTTCCACTTTAACTGCATGTTGTGCTTCTCCCCTCATTATTTAATTTCCAAATGAACATCTGTTGGACCACACAGGTCCCTTCCCATTGGTGGTCGACTAACTTCCACATGCCAGCAGTGCTTTATGATGTGCTTCCCATGAGATGAACTCCCCAAATGAGACCTTCCCAAGCTTGCTCCCCTGTGCTTTTCCACTGCCACCTACAGTGGTACTTGAACACATAAAGGACAGCATAAAAAAGACAAAATGAAAGTAATTTGCCTGCTGACATCATCCAATTGTACATATACCCGGCACTTTTCAGGTACCTCACCTACCCTGACTGCCCACAGACTTCATTACTGCAACTTGTTCAGGCTCTGGTGCTCTCCTTCCACCCGTAACACCCTCAGTTACATTATCATTAACTACTTTAGATGAAGGTAGGTGATGTACCAAAGAAATGTGTGGAGAGGGAGCGCAAAGCTTCACGGCACTAGAACATGCTGATCGGCAAAATTCAGATGAGAAAGTCACCTCTCAGGAAATGAAGGGTAATGCAGACCAGAGGGGATGGGCAGGAAGGGGGCCTAGAGCCCGATGCTTTGATAGGAGCAGCTGAATAAACCAGCCCTGGAAATTCCTTATAGATCACTGTCTGAGAGGACCACTGCTATATGCTAAATAGTGTTCCAATGCGCAAAGTTCAGCCAGAATTAACCGAGTTAGTTGTTCTTGTGTCTGCCTCGCAGCCCAAAGGCAGCCATAGCGCCTGCTGGGCTGCTCCTCTCCGCAGCCCTTCAGGTGCCGGCTGGCTGCAGGCTGTCGGGTCCGTTTGCACGGCAGGCACCGGAGGAGCCCCCAAGGCCAGGAGCAGTCCTGCTCTTCCCCCCCAGAGCAACCCGCAAGGGCAGACTGGAAAGTCTGACTGGTTCCCTGCTGCTGGGTCTGCTCAATCCCCACCAGTGCCACCTCCCAGCTTCTCACACTTAAGGCAAGCGCCGGGCTGAGATCATTCAGGAAGGGAGCTGAATGACACGAAATACCAGCCAGAGGTACTGTCCATTCCAAAGGACCTCAGGTGTTTTACAAACTCCTGGATGTATTTTCTAATTCCTGTGCTTACATTACAGTGGTGTAAATGCAATCAAATCAAGCGCTTCGTTACACCACAATCTTCAAGTGTGGTGGGACTCCCCACCCCCCGCATTCACTGAGAACATAGTGCTTAAATTTTGACTCATGTTCCAAAATTTGGGCACCCAAAGAAAGGCAAGGAATTTTTTACATGCAAGCTGTAACTAGGGGCAACACGACAGCTACCCAAAAGTCCACACAGCATTTAGCCAGGAGAAGTGAACACGAACACAATACATCCACTCTACAACTGGACAAGAATGAAGCTGCTGAACTTCTCTGGCCTTGTGAAAATCCAAGAGATTCTCTCAGAGCGAGAAAGAAGAGATGGGACTCTGCTGCATTACTTACTTCTTATTCTCAAATGAACCTTCAAAACCAATAAGGAAGGCAGATGAAAAAAACCCTTACAGTTTGCCTTTGATGGGCCCATCAAAGTTCAAGCAATGACCTAGTACTTTAATATTTATTATCCTCTTTATTTTTATATTCTCAACCCACCCTCTTCCTGATCCTCACTTCACATTAGCCATAAATCTCTCCCATCTCACTCATCGGCATCACATCTGGACAAAATTATAAAAGGGTTAATATAAAAAGCATGCTTGCCAGATAGATTGTCTCTCTCCATTTAAATTCTTTCAATGCTCAAGACAGTTTGAGTTTTAGCTGTACATTCATCATCAGAAATACATTTATGCACTGACTTATATTGGGGATGAAATGTTTTTTATTTGTATGTACATAAAGCTATAAACCTCTCATGTAAAATGGAGCCATGGAATATTACTGGTGGGATATTGAGAACCAAAAAACTGAGGGTCTGGGGTTTGAGATCACATCTGGTGCACTGTGATCAAATGAAGGTGTGCTTAATGATGCGACATAAGGGGGTGTGTGTTACCTTTTTGGCATTTGGAAAAAGCACGGGGATGAATCTGAAGTTCATGCTTCCTTGCTGTATAAACTCGATCTGCATCTGGAATAGAACAAATTTGCTGGATTAATTCTAATGACACGTTCATTTTTCTTTGGTGAATCTTAATCCTACGTGTCAGAACATTTGTTGCTTCCTGAAACCGCTCTTCTGGGAAGTGATCTGACCTATTGCTGGTGGGCTTGGTATTGTTCTGTTTGGCCACTGAATCCGATTCGTCATCGTCACAGAAAGGACAGAGGAAAGACCTGCCAGTGTTTCTTAAGCATTGAGCTCCGTCGCCTGAAATAACTGTGGGTTTAGATGCAGCTGCAATTCCATGAAATCCGTCTAGAACCGATAAAGCTCGATTTGACCAAGGCCCCTGTTCAGTCTCCAACAGGGTGAAAGATTTCAGTGGGAGGGGGCAACTCTGTGTCCAAACGAGGTCCCAGCTTGTTCCCCATGTCCCCTGGACTCAGGCATCTCAGGGGCTTTGAGGGTAAGGACAGAAAAGTGCTGCTGAGAGCTCATCTGTTGGCGACAGCTTCTGAGAAACATGACTGCAGGATCAAACTGGGGAATCAGATGGGTTACTGGGTGAGAAAGGCAGCAAACTGCAAACTCGGGGAGAAAGGATGAGTTTCCCAGCTCTGTGGGCTCTTCCGGGCTGAATGTCCATGCAGTGACTACGAGGATGGCCATCTGTGACCCCTGATAGTCCCCTGCCATGCTGGGGAGCCCCCTTTTGCATTTCTGCCGTTCACTTTGCAATTCCACCTTGCAGTAAGCTTTACTGCTGCCCAAAAAGAGACCTGTTACAGGATGGGTGAAGCAAGAGGGGCTGGTTATAGAGAGGAAGGTCAGGCACTGCTAGGTAAGATTGTGCTCAGGCCTTTTGACAGGGCAACAAGGGCTGAAGGAGGTGAAGGAGGGGCAAAAAAAATCCAACAATAAAGAATATGGAGAAATAAGATGAGCATGTTTAATAGGATTTTTCTTCCTTGAACCTCTTAGCAGATGTTAATGAGCATACGGAGCTGATGAGAGGGAGGATTAATGAATTCCAAAGGGGGGTGTTTAACTATGGGGATTAGGGAAAACAAAGCAAAGAACCTGCCATTTGGAGACAGATTTGTCTTTTGAGAAGAAGAGACAGAGTCTTTGTAAAACAGCAAATGCATGTCCTTGCTTACCATCCTGTGGATGTATTTAGTATGTAAGCCGTGTTCATCCCTGTCCAGCTGGGATTCAGCCCCTTCCACATCCTGTTTGTATTTTGGACTGATTGCTATGATTATCATCACCGTCTTCTGTTAGGGAGAAAAGCACTTTCATGAAACTGGGAAACGCGGCGTGTTTGGTAGAGGCAGATCGGAAATCTGCCAGTTGCTGTTTTAAGTGATCTTTATGTTCTTGGCAAACAGGAGAGGATCTCATTCATTCTGGCAGGAAATACAGGAGAACTCGAGCACTCGTCCTCCTCATTATTTCTTGAGATCTCATAATATAGAAAATCTAAATGTCAAGAGATATATTAGCAGCTACCAGGCTGCAGTCGGAATCCCTGCAATAAAAAGCTACTTTTTACCAGTGCAGAGTATCTATGTACATACACAGAAAAGTTTCATCTTCAAATTCAGACCTCAATGTTTTCCAACAGCTTATGCAGAAGTGCATCTATTTAACCATCTATGGCTTTCCTGACATAAACCCGCTACAGGCAGTTGTCTATGGAAGCTCCATCTAGGGCTCTTGGCAACTGAAACGACAACTTGTCTTGCCGTCCCTAGCAGCGAGGTGAGCAGAGAGGTAGCTGTGCAGAGAGCTGGGCTTCTGCGGACAGCCTGGGCAGGTTTAGGGGTACCTCACAGCAGTGGGCTGAAGGTAATATCCCTCACTTTCCCAGGACAGCTGGGATCCTGTCTGTGACCTGATTAATCCCAGCCCCCCACTGAGCTCAGGTTTCCACAGAGGGACCATCCTTCATTTCTGGGAAATGTCTCTCCTTAATGGCAGGCCAGGGAAGAGGCTCAGGAGATGAAAGCCTCCTGCTTGTGTGTTACCTAGGGCCTGTCTTTTATCCCCACCACATCAGGCTGCGTAAGGCTTCCAAGTCTGTGGCTCACAGTCAGCCTGGCACCTAATTAACTCTTTCCTTCTATGCAGTATCAAGGGGATTTGCCCCTCTACAGGGTCAAATACGGAAAGGAGCCATTATCCTTTACACCGACTTAACATACTCCAGAATTACTTTTGCTGGTGCCTGACATGCTTGTAAGCACTTACAGATGTTGAGAGTTTGCAGAGACATGCCCAGTTGCACACATCCCCCTGCCTGTGTCCGAGCAGTCCCTTCTTCCTCATACATGGAGAGGTTCTGAAGTTGGAAACTGCCTCTACAGCCAGCAGAGGAAACCCCCATTTCCAGGGCAGGCAGGGAGAGCAGGATCCTCATGTGGAGGTGGGGAATCGCTCTCTGCACATACTGGTCTGTCCCACTGACTGCGCAGGAGTCCTGGGGGACATCTGCCAGTTTGTCTTTTAAGTGATAATGATATTCCAAAGCAAATCCACCCTGGCTCCCAGTTTCAGTACCTCCATTACACACAGTAAGTCCAAGCCTAATTTGTGCTGACACACACTGGCTCTGCATGCAGTAGGACCATGTCTGTGTGGCAGCACAGCTAAGCTAGTGCACCAGTTTTAGGAAAACTGGGTGGTGCTGTGTCAGATGATTGAGCTTCCTTTCTGAGGTTGGGGAGAGCCCACCACTTTGTCATCCTGTCCCCCAGCCATGGAGATCTGCTCACAGTGAATTTGGAGGCCTGGTGGCTACCCACCAAGGCACAAATCAGCCACCCCATGATGGTATTTGTCTAGCTATAGAATCACACTTGTGTCCGACTGTGCTGGTATAACAGGACCACTTGGCTCGATCCTAAAGGAGATGTGCACTCACTGCTCCTTTGAACTTCAGAGGAAGCTGCTGCTGCAGGGGATTACACTGGCACCAATATGAATCTCTGTTTTACTGATTAGATACCTACAAAGTGATGAGAGCAAATCTATCACGCGACTAACAGAACACCAACTTCCAGTTTACATATAGGACGGTTTATCAGGAAGAACCCTTTCGTCTTTCAGATAGCAACATAAAAGGTGAGAAGGGGGGTGAATATGAGCCGCTACAGTGCAGCCTGGGATGAAACACAGCTATAATTTTAAACAAGCATAGCTAAACCCTACGATTTAGAAAGGAGATGGAGGAACAACTTGTCCAGTGGCAGCTTTGGGATGAATGTAACAGCCAGCACTGGAATTCGGCAGGAATGCCAGGATTAGCACTTCATTTCTTTGAGAAAGAGCTGTGGGATCATAAGATGCAGAAGCGAGTGAGATATGCCTATGCTCCTGCTGCAAGGCCTCTGCCATTTCTGTAAGGGCAGGGGAGATGACAATGGGCTCTTATATTCTGATTCTGCTCCTGTTGCTACTAGAATAATTCAACCATTTTCCTCAGGTCACCTCTGCTGTGAACAAGGTTAAATTGCCTTTACATACATCACCTAGGTAGCGCTCCATCCACTTAATGATGTCAATACCTCGTACCGTGTCCTCAAATATATCAATCTGCAAGAGAAGGGAAGTCTGTGGTGAGCATCCTTTTGCCAGTCCTCCCCATTTGGCGGCACTGAAAAGGTGCCTGCTCTTTCCCCTACTTTCTAACATGTGTGCCAAATTCCCCCAGGAAAGAAACATCATACAACCCTGTCTGTGTGCCTGCACAACTTCTCCCCTTTCCCCACAGGCCAGAGTCAAGCTGGATGGGCACTCCAGGAAGGCGGAGGGGATCTGCTGCAGGCAGCAGCACCTCTAGGCTCTCACTCAGCCAGGCATTTGGCCACCGTGCCCTCCCAGCTCCCAACTCCTGGGCGTTTTCACTCACCAGAACAAGACACAGCCACTGACAGTGTGTGTTAGATATTCAACCTTTGCAAATTGGCTTTTTTTGTGTCTCTAAAAACCTCAAGCAGGCGGATAGCTGCCCATCTTCCCTATCTGTATAGCTACAAATGACCACTGTTCTCTGGCTGGAAGGGAATACACCCAGTGTCAAATTTTAGCTTTGCACTGCAATCAGTTTTCAGTGTGGTAGGAAGTCAGACAGTAACCCAAGCTTCACCGACAGCTGAGGTGGAGGACTTCATAGTACTGAATATGACCAACACTGTTCCCTTCCCTGCACACTCACTAAGCCCAGAAACTGGCAATCAGTGACTGTGACCAATGGCATTAGTATTAACCTCTCCAATTTTCTGACGGGAGAGTCATGTTCTGCTCTCAAGGCTTTCCTTTTCCCTTTCTGAAAGCAGAGACCACATTGTTTCCCTGCTCTGGGGCCACGTTACTATATATATTATTCTGCAGCATGCTCCAAGAATTGCCCGTCCAGCAAAGGTGCTATTAACGAGCCTTCTGCTCCGTACCTCCATGGTGCCCAGAGCTTTCCTTATGAACTGGTCATAGCACAAAACTGCTGGAGAGAAGTACAATTGCAACCTCTGGAAAAGAATCTTTGATTGGTGGGAATAAATAAGCGTGCGCAAAGCCCCCCGCTGAGCCTCGTTCAGCTTAACGACAGCCACTCGCTTCAACGCTTCCCTGAACTGCAGCCAAAGAGCCAGGGCTGAGGGGTCAGGTAGCGTGTGCACTTGAAATAAGGAAATATGAATCGAGATTTGGATGAGCACCAAACCCCTGAGCCTCTGTGGATGGTTCCCTTAGAGGAGGCTGTTAGGATGAAGCAGACTCACGAGAAGTTAAGTGAAAATCTGGATGGCTTATGGGATTAGACAGTGGGACAGAGGGGTTTTATTTCAGGCTGGTGATTTCAGAATCCCTTTTAAAAGTGTAACGAAGCAAATGAAACCATGAGAAGGGCTGTCTCGTTAAGTTGTGTGAAACACACTGATTTTAGATCATCTTTTAGGAGGAAGGTATTCACATCTGAAGAACCAGAAATGTAATAGCATTGCAGATAAAAAGCTGGGATGGGATGAACATGAAAACTGACCTTTTTTTAATACTGGTATTACAGCTCAAATATGACACAATGTTAATGGAATAGCTCACAAAACCTCAGACTATTGTCCATCTGGTATCTGGTGTCACTAAATGGAATTTTCCAGTGTCATTATTAAAACATATTTTAAAAGATAAAATTCAGTTAAAATGTGGGAAAACAAAAGGGCAAATTATGTAAGTTAAAACTTGTAAAGCCAAGGCTAGTTCAATCTATTTGTACTTTCTTTAATGTACAAAATGCAATAAGAAAGAGAAAAATATTGAAATGGAGCACGTATCGCCTCTGCTTTTATAAATATTCCTCTTCTCTTCCCTGGTTGCAAGGCATTTTCTCCAGAAGGAATACTTACAGCAGTTTGAAATCCATTTACAAGCAGGAAGTTTACAAATTTCATAACCTCCACCGCCGTGTCCACTGAATAGGTTATAAAGACCTTGCCTAGGAGAGAGAGTCCGTATGAATATCTGATGCATTAAAATACACCACTTGGAGGGGGAGACTTTCACAGCCCTCCTTCTCCACCGTGCTGTGGGTTCTGCCCACCTACAGCTCACCCTTCAGATTATTTACAAAACTGATGCAGGGTAACACAGCAGTTTGGGGTTGAACTCAACGCCCCATGCAGAAACCTTGGTCTAGATTGAAGTCCCTGCTGCCTTAACGCTGGCAAGTGCCCCCGTGGAAGCTGGAGAGGGTAACACCACCCTGCTGCTCACCGTGCCCTGCTGCCCCCAGCCCTTTGGCATTCGTGTTGTACCACCGGGCTACCAGCACTGGCTGGAACCAGCACAGCTTTTCGCCAGATCTCAGCACCAGAGGAGCTCTTCTGCACACCGTACCGCCTCAGCTTACGGCAGCGTTAACCTCCCAGTGTAGGCACAATGGATGGCTGATGACAGCAATGTCTTCAGCTGTCCTCGCCATCATGGAGTTTTCTTACTAATTAAAGAATTACGGATCCATAAATTTGGGTAAACCAGCTGGGTAATCTCATCCAGCTGTTGTGTGTGTCACAATGACAGAAGCCTATCCAGTAATTCCTGTATCTAGGACATGCTAACTGGTAATGTAGGATTTACCCAAGAGCGGTGTCTGGTGTCTAACTCACTCCTACAGGCCAGAGAGGTGTGACTCGCTGGATTTGAAAGGTGATGCACAAAATGGAAGATAAGGGGAAAATCAAAACCTCCGGAGAGATGTGGAAGACTGAGAGCAATGGTGTGTCTCACCCACTAGCCAGCGTAACATTAAGAAGGAAGCCAGTTTTCTGAAACATGACTTCACCCCAAGAGTTGAAGGTGAAAGAATTTCAGGGGCAGCCAGTGCCTGTGCCACCCTCAGCCCTCACTATGGGCTCCTGGCTCACAGACCTCCCCTACTCACCAGGTCAGAGAGAAGCTGAGGTCAAGAGTTGACATTTTTGTCTGGTTTGGGACAGGCAAAAACACTTTACCCCCAGGGCTTTCTTTGTTATTACTCTTTTACTGTAAGCTCCAGTGCCTCCTGCCTCAAAGGGACATCCTGTTTAGCAAGAAGTCATGAAACCAATCTAAACAGTATTTGCTTTTTGTAAACAAAATAACAAGCAATTAATGACAATTATGTTTTCAGGATTCAAGGGGGTAATTCCACCCCACCAAACACGAATGCTCACACCCTACAGATGTGATGACACTCAGTATTTTCTTTTCTTGTTGTCTTTGTGCCTTAATGTCGTTCCTCCTGCCTTGTCTCCCCTGGAGCTTTCCCACCTAAAGCTGTCAGGCTGTGCTGTAAAATCTTGCACAGAACAAATTTGCTAACCACTTACGCAACTCCTCCGGCAAGTTGCTGGTTCTCAGCGTTCCTCTGGCTGCAGGGTTACTGAGACGTCTTGGGACGGCAGCTGGAGATGGAAAATTGTCAGAAGGACAACAGCATGCTTCATCCAGGCCACATGCCTTGGGGGGAAGCTGACCATTAGGCAGCTGGTTGTATAGTTGGTTTCTACAAAGAAAAGCAAGCGAGGGTTTAAAAAATATTTCTTTTCAGGTAAAATTGAGACTTGTCTTCCTTTTAATAACACACTAAGATCTTTATCTGCCTATCAGCTAGGAAAAGTTCTTGTAGAAATGCTTGGCTTAGCATTTCTACTTAGTTATTACAGCATTTTTTTAACAGATACCTTCGTGACAGTCTACCACAAGGCACAGTTTATTGCAGAAGCAATGTTAGCCACAGGAAGTAAATGCACCTCGTAGCTGACAGCTGTTCAGTTTACAATTAGGAGAAGCAAAGGTCATTTCTGAGTGAGAAGTAATGCTGTGCTGTGGATGTTATTATACACGTACAGAAGCAGGGTGGCACTCAGGTAGCCTCTTCCCATTATCTAAAGGATGCTTTGTGACACCTCAGGTGCTCTTGGGACATCCTGTCCAGCACAGGAGGCATGGCGCGAGGTGGGGGTAAAGGGTTCTCCAGCTTCAGCTCTGGCACAGCTTGGAGGATCTCCAGTGCTGGACAAGACTCAAAGGTTTGCTGAAGGGAACAATATTCATTTCCTGACCAGCAACACCAGACCAATGAGGATTTCTCACGTTAGGTACCTGTGCTCTGGACCTGCAATAACCTAACAAACAGAGAGAAAGGAATGGCTCTAGGAAGCTTAGCAGTTCTTGTCCTGCTCACGTTTGCCTTCAGAGCTGAAGTGAATATGAAGGGGAGCCCAGACAGCTTTTTACATGAGGTGTGCTTTGAGCGTGTTGGGCTGAATCTGCTGGACGGGCGTTAGGTTTCTCTGAGAGCCTTTCCCCACACAGCAGTGATGTTTAGTCAATCAAGCCCACTCTCTTTTTTTTTTTTTTCCCCCTTTGCCTTCCTTAAATGAATGATGACAGCCTGGTCACAGCATGTTTTCTGTTGTCACATTAAGATTCGGTTTATTCATTTTTGTACAGATGTTTTCTGTTACAAAATACTCTATAGGCAAATATTAACAGCATATAACTGCCGTTCCTGAAATCAGCATGCAAACAGCAGCCACAGGACAGGCCCCACGTACTCCTGACTTCTTTTGGCAGGAGAAAATAACCAAAAAAAGGCAACACGTCGCTCATCAACAGCCACAGCCAACTCCTCAGTGGCTAATTTACAGCTCTTCCCAAAACTTCACCTTACCTAACAAATGCGCCAGAAATTTGGAGTCTGCTTACAGATCTTACTACTGCAAAGGATACCCACCATTCCTCAACATCTTTACATCTTCATACAGACTCCAGTACAATTATCTCTGCTGCAAGTACTGCTTTACCTTGCTGCTCCTTTTCTGTCACCCCCCCTAACTCTTCACAGGCCAGAGCAGCCCAGTAATTGCAGTCATCCACCCTCTTTTGTCCCATCTGTTCTCCCAGTTTCTTGCCAAGGCCGTGTCACGTTAAGTGGACATTTTCAGCACCTCTAAAAGTATTGTAGCACTTAAGTAAAACCGATCTGATTTCAGATGTCCTTAATACCTGAAGCTTCAATGCATGGACAGTATTTCCCATCTGTTAATGACATACTTATAAGGAGGGAGATATAAGGCCTGGTAAATTAATACTTGAAAGCTAATCAAAAAGCCCTGGATGGAAAGTGCTAGGCATGTGGGGCTTCATTACTACATGACAAATCATAGAAAAGGCCGCAAACTGCAGTGTAGAGATGTGTCAGCAACAGATGAGACCTTCTCCCTTTTTCTCTGAGCTACAGAAGAGTTGAGAAGGAAATCACTGGAAGGCAATGATTGAGGCGTCCCAGGCTCGTGCTGCGTAAAGCTGAAGACTGCAGTGAGACGCCGAATTGACCTTTGCTCTTGAGCAGGAGAGCTCTAAGGTTTCAACTGAGATATTTTTTCAACCCCTCATCCCTTTAACCTTCAAGCATTTATCTTCCTTAACGTGTGCATTTAAGGGTGTGCTGCAACAACATATCAGGTATCTGGCTTTGAAGTTCTCTCCACTAAGGTCAGGCCCCTGCTGGGTGTAAAACAGCAACTAAAGAAAACTACCCAGCGTCTCGCATGTACCCCCGCAGCCAGGGCATGCTAGCGTTGTTACCAGGCTTCAGAATGACTGGTTGAGAGCCCACAGGATCAGATCAGAGGAGCTTCCTCCCCACTCCCCCCCCCAACCCACCTGCCCTGAGGCGTACTTACTGGAATCGAGGGGGACCAGGGGAGGAGCACGTCCTCTGGGGTGGTCGGTCTCCTGTGCCCTTGGGAGCATGGAGTTTTGTGTAATTTGGGATGACTTGCTGGGCTGGGCGGATAACTCTCATGCAAGGTCCAGGAACAGGAGGAAGCGGTTGCGATGGATGTGCAAAGTGTTGGTAAGGCGCTCTGCCATCTGGGAGGGGGAGAAAAGAAAGGCAGCAACTATCATTTCAGCCAACACATTTTTGCCTCGGTTCGTGTTTAATACTTTCCAGGCACGTCCTCCTTCACGTCTGGGGAAACTGAGCACTCTGGAGACATTTGCAGGTAGCTTGGCCTGAAAGAAGCCGGATTAAGGAATGTTTTACAGTATGAAGGTTCCTATTTCCAGTTGCATACGGCACAATTCAGATCCCTGCCCTGGGCTGTTGGGACAACTGACAGTTAAACATTCAGGGCTGCTTTGTCCCTGCACTTCCCATGCTTCAGTGTTCTTTGGGTTTTGTTGGGGGTTTTTTTCTTTAATTTTAATTTCTTTTTGGCAATAACTTCTGAAAATGAATCATCCCAACGTTCTCATGAAAGCAGATGCAAAGTCCTGGAACAAATCAGTTTGCAACACTAAGGCTAAACAGACTGTGATTATTGTAAATGAAAAGAGAAAAAAATAATCTCTTGGTTTGTTACTTCACCCTGTATGAATTTTCTGCCTAAGTGACCTTTTAAGGCCTTGCTCCCACTCCTGTTCCCATCCAGGAGGCTGCAGGGGAAGCCCAAAGTGACAATTTTTCCCAAGTAATTCTGAAAAAACCTTACTGCTGCTGGCCAGGCACACGTAATGCTGTTTAATAACCACTGTAGAGCGGAACTGTTGGGATACACTGTAAAGGAAAGCAATGTAAGCTGTTTGTTTCCCAATCGGGGAAAACTTTATCCTCTCCCCGGGTCTTTCTGCTTGTAGTTTTCATTAGGCAGCAGCTCTGTGCACTTTCAAGCTGCTGTGTGCAGATCAAAGTCCAGCCTGGCAGGGCTTATTAGCGCTGCATGATTACGGTGTTATGAGCTGGCTCTGAAAACTGCAGTACTCAAACACTCTCCTTTCCCCCACCCCGAGTGTTTTTTTTAAATCCTTTTAGTTATTTTGGGGTCCTGCTTTTCCTTGCCCTAGCAGCCATGTGGACTAATTTATATTTTTTTTTAAAGGGGAGGGGAAAAAAACCTCACCAAACATCACAAAGCTTTGATGAACTAGTCCAATTCCAAGAGTTAATATTAAAAAAACACCAACCAAAGAACAAACCAACCAGCCCCACAACTGCAAAGAGATTCCTGATGAAATTGTGAGTGGACAACATTGTATTTGCTGAGATTATTTTAGGAGATTTTCCTGCTCTCCCTCTTAACTGTTTGCAACAGGGCAGGGAGAGAGAGGCTGGAAGGACAACATTGAAAGTAAATATGGTCTTCTCATTGGTTCCCATGACCAGCTCTAGGGAAGCTGGCAGGGCTCTGTGAGACTCAGTTTAGTTTACAGGTTTTTAGGCCAGCGTTTCACTAGATTCCTTTGGATCTACCTGGTGCTACTGTATTTTAACAGATGGAACCATTGCTGTTCAGAAGCCCAGCATGGCTAAGCGTGCGTGACCGCTCACACCAACAGCTCTCATACATGCCTGTCTCATACAGCGGTCCCTGGGCGCGTGGCATTGCTGTGAGGATTTTTTTGACTTCAGAAGCAGTTCTGCTGTTGTATCTCAAATAGCAGGTGTCCGGAGCCAGCTCAAAGCCTACGGGCATGATTGCTGTTCCCTGGGAGAGGCGTGTTGCAACACACAAACTGCAGAGCTTTGTTGTGGGTTGCCACTGCCCAACAATTATCTGAAACTCAAGGAGCTGTCAGGGGGAGATTTACGCTGTATGGGGCATGTGAGAAACAGGAGCAGGGTTGCCAGCTCCTTGGTCCTGACCAAATCTGCTCCAGCCATCTGAGTTTATTTTATTCTTCTTGCCCTCTGGATATGGTTAAAACGGCAGTGATTTTTCTAAAGAAAGCCTTTCAGAGTTTCTGCTTGAAAACAAAATGGCCTCATTCAGTAAATGTCCTACTTCTCACGACGCCCATGTGCGGAGGAGAAAAATGGAGGTAAATAGTGAAGGGTGTTGTGCAACCAGCTCTTTGTTTGCTGAAAGCTGAACTGAAAGGAGAAGGTACGAAAAGAAAACCAGAGGAGGTTTTGCAAATGTTCAGCAGTAGATGCTGATGAATGTCCATCTGTAGCCCCTTCCCCTTTATAAAGTCCCAAGATGGGAGGTGCAAACCAAGGCTCTGATACCCTCTGTTTTTCCTGTACCTAATTATAGAGCATTGTTAGAATGACAAAGCTCCTTCACCAGATGTAATATAAATGCTGCAGAGTCAACAGAAGATTAAACAGGAAAAAAAAAAAAGGAAGGAAAAAAAAGGGTTATCAGAACAGGCCTACAGCTTTTTATTACAAAGCCAGCCCAAAACGGGCCGGGGTCTCCTGAGTCTAATGTAATATAAATTATATTAAAACAATGATATTGGTGTTGAATGTTCAAAGCTCACTTCATAACAGATAAAAATCTCAGCGACTGTAAAGGAATACTAATTAATAGCAGGCTGTAAACTGCATTGTAGTCTCCAAGAGCTGAAACACCCATATTGACGGAGTCACATCAGCACTCGGTGATACAATCACCAGCAGCTGAGAGGGCTCCATTTTAAGTAATGAGCTTTCATTTCAGCTGACAACAGGGGAAAAAAAAAACCAGGGGGATGATGGATGTCATGCTCTTTTCACACAGAAATAAAACACATGGGTGAGTTTGGTCATAATGCTAGGAGATACTATTTACAGAGATCAAGGGTAAACTCCCATCCTGATTCTGGCAGGAAATTCTCAACTTTGGGGACCTGAGTGGGAGCGAGGAAATCCACGAAAACAACAGGCATTAAGTTGGTATAGGAGGCTGCTGAATGACTGATGCAAGGAGGAAGGAAATGACTAGAATATGAAATAACAACAGGGAGAAGGCTGTGTATGCTCAGCGTGACCGACAAAGGCTAGTTTCTAGGCAAAATCATTAGCCTTCATTTGATGAGTAACTGTGAGGTCTTTAACTTTTCATCTGGCTCAGAGGTTCTGCATCAGAGAGCCTGGCTGCATAAACCGAGAATACGAAATGGACTGCAAATAGATGTCTACAAAGGTTAATAACTGTGTGCTGTGCATGGCCATTAAATACAGTAGGAAAACACCAGCTTGGTGAATGATGGCTGTGATACACCCGGAACCGGTGCCGTGGGGTGAGCAGTGCTACTCACATGGGCCCTGGGCGTGCTGCTCTGCTGGGCAGCAGTGCCCAAAGCAGCCGTGGGCTTGCGAAGAGGCATTGGGATGAGGCAAGTGCTGGCAATTAGGGCACTGCTGGTGCTCGGGTCCAAAAAACTCTCTGGAGATCAGTGGTCCTGGGAGGTCCTGGGAGTTCAGCGCGGATACCAGCGGGAAGGGGGGCTCTAGGTGCCTGATGCCCATGACGTCTCGTGACTGGGAGTTGTACCCTGTGTCCGCGGTCCCCAGCTCTGCTGGGGGTCTGTTTCCTGAGGGTTGCTGTGACCATGAACTCCTTTGGCTGTTCTCCTCCAGCGAGTCCTTGTGAGCGTCAGACAAGCTCTGCTCTGATTTACTGGAGTTGTGCCCAGTGTCAGCTGAAAGCTGTGATCTTGGCTGCACGCCTGGCTTGTCCACAGCTACAGGATGCATCTTGGAGGGAACTACTCCAGCTATCGATTCACCAGGGGAACAGAAGCGTCCATCTCCATTAGGATGAGTATATTTTGCCCACAAGCTGCTCTCCAGTTCCACGGACGGTGCCGACTGATGACATGCTGGTGCTCTGCGGAGGCATGATGGATCGGTCACAGGCTGAGGCATCTGAGTAACACACGGTCTCTGGGACTCCTCATTCTCTGTATTCCCTCCAGAAGGCTGCAAAGCCTTTTCCAAGACATGTTCAGGAAACGGGGACCAGGGCATGGATTCATCCACTTCGACTGGTATGCTTCGACCCACAAAAGTGCCTGAAAAAGCAGGAGAAGAAACGCTGTAGATGGACATCCATGCAGACAAATGCCTGTCATCGGTCATGATTCAATGACTGTGAGCTGGAATACTGAAAAGAAGCATGTATTCTTTATATTTGTATGGTTTTTAAAAAGACAGGCAGAAAACAGCAAGAACGGGTTTGGCTAAATGTTGGCAAAGCAAGAAAGCAGAGGGTGAGCTGGGGTGTAGCTAGCAGGGTCATCATTTGGACTAACCTGACACAGAAGCCATTTCCAAGTTTTGTAGTCGTGCCGGAAACGAGAGTCAGCTGCCTAACTCCAAGGCCAGGATTTTCCAGCAAACTGGAAAACAAGAAAAAAAAAAAGACTCTTGTGAACATGGTACAGTTCCACACAAGCAATAACCCTAAAATAACTCTATCTGGAGACCAGAAGAGAAATGCCGGTTAGAGTTCTGGAAATCCTATTGCACAAAACAGACGCTTTTATGGGATTTCTGGAACTTACTGCTCCTGCTGAGACTGGAGCGGGGGAAAGCACATGAACTGTCTCTCAGAGGTAATTTCTGCACCTAACAAAAGAGCAGGCTGCTCAGGCCTGGAGGTTTGGCTCAGGCATATTCCATGGAACACAAGCACTTGCAATTATTTTACCCCGGACTTTCTAGTAATTGCTTCACACTGATCCCTCAGATCTAAACTTCACCACACACCTAGCTGAGTAATTGTAGCTCCAAAGCTCGTCTCCAAGTGCTGCTGCTTATTATACCAAACCACTTCACCCGGCGTACTAATGTATGGCTGTTGTTCTTTCAAATTATTGAAAATTGAAAGACAATTTAGAGACGTTAGTTACTGTGGGGAATTTTTTTCCCCTCTTCCTTCAGCACGGGCTTGGGCTCAAACATCAAACTTGTCACTGCCTTTTGGGGGTGCTGCCAGTAAATTCAGTCCAGCCAAGCAACCCCTGATGATGGACACCTCTGCTCCACCTCCACTCAAAATGTCAGTGGCAGCGACAAATGAATGTTGAGTGGGATTTGGTGGTGCAGCCATCTTCATTCTCTTATACAGGGGTGCAGATTAGCCTACTCCCCGCAAATTTTATCTGTTTCTGTGGAGTACAGAGAAACAAGCCTGGTGCTCATCTCTTCCCCAGCCATTTTCCATCACACTGGACAAGCTAAAATCCCAAGTAGGAAAGTTACCAGAGAAAAAGGGACTAAGCACTCAAGCAGCTTGAAAGTCTGGTAAGGAAAGTCAAAATCATTGCATGTTTGAGGAACTTCTAGTGATCCAAGGATTTCTCCCAACTTCAGTTACAGTAGCTTGAACAGGAAGGTCAAATGAAGAACATTTTCATATCACCACAGTAGTGAAAAGAGTTGAACAGGATCACAGAGAGGTATAAGGCAGAGTGTCCCAATCTTTACCCTGGTCCCCACAGTGATTCTGTGAAAGCAAATATATACCTCATGCTGTAGGGCAAGAGTGAGGCTTCATGTTCATGCTGATCAGATTAAATGACCTGTATTTCCCTCTGAAAGCACCTCTGGCATAGAAAATTCTGGGTGTAATGTCTGCTGGGAAGTAGGATAAAAAATGGGCTTTGCTGCTGCGCTGCAATGTAAATATCCCTCCTCTGTGTAACTTAAAACCCATCTATGCAGAAGATTTACCATATACTCATACACATCCTATGTTATAATAAGCATGTCCACAGGGAGAGTTATTCTGGGATAATTACAGTGGGATAATTACGCTGGTAAATTTTCCCATGTAGGCAAGTCCTCAGAGCAGCTATTAGTTGCACCAACACAGTGAACCCACTGCTGCTCTGACAGCTGCAGCCCCCTCTCTGCGTGAGAGCAGAGCACTGGGTCTGGTGCCAAACCGGCTCCTTCCCGTACAAGCACCCAGGCTTGAAATCCTGCTGGTCAGCTCACCACCAGCACACATCCCTCCCTGCAGCCTGCGGCCCTTTTTCCCTACGCCACATCGCTAAGGCCAGCCCTGCTCGCTGAGTCACGCTTCTCTCACGGTCATAACCCATATGAGGGGAAAGGGAAAACTTCAGTGCTCACAATCAGCACAAGCCTGCAGCAGGGACTTGTGCTGCGCGGGCCTGTGTGGTGGCGGTGGCAAAGTGTCCTTCCCCTGGGGCCTCTGGTCAGATGGCAGTGTAAACGGTGACGGCCCTGCAGTGGTGACACGCCAGGAAAAGGACGGCACAGTCAGATTTACATGAATCGGGGTGTAAAGCTGCTGAGTGATGATGCCCTGCCAGACTGAGAGAAGCGCCTGTGAAGGTCAGGTGTCAAACTCCCTGCGAGGCATCAGCCTTTTGCTCATCTCAACAGCTTTGCAAACCTGACCCCTGGCTCACCTGGCCTCAGAGTGCCCTCTCAGATGTGCTTTGACTTGTGGATATCTCTGTCCATTTGCTCGTAAGTTGAATGATGTGCACTCCAGCAGCACAAATTGTACTGCAAACATACGTCCCTGGCTGAGCATCTCCAGAAAACTTCCATCAGAAGAGGGGTGGCCAGCAGGGACAGGGAGATGACTGTCCCTCTCTACTCTGCCCTCGTGAGGCCCCATCTGGAGTACTGTGTCCAGATCTGGGGCCCCCAATACAAGAAAGATGTGGAACTGTTGGAGAGGGTTCAGAGGAGGGCCACAAGGATGATTAGAGGGCTGGAGCACCTGCCCTACAAAGAGAGGCTGAGAGAGCTGGGCTTGTTCAGCCTGGAGAAGAGAAGGCTGCAGGGGGACCTCATTGCAGCCTGCCAGTGCCTGAAGGGAGCATACAAACAGTAGAGGAATCAGCTTGTTAAAAGGGTAGACAATGGCAGGACAAGGAGGAATGGATTAAAACTAAAGGAAGGAAGGTTTAGATTAGATAGTAGGGAGAAGTTTTTACAAAGAGAGTGGTAAGGTGCTGGAACAGGCTGCCCAGAGAGGTGGTTTGATGCCCCATCTCTGGAGGTGTACAAGGCCAGGTTGGATGGGGCCCTGGGCAACCTTGTGTAGATCCAGGCCTGGAGGTTGGTGGCCCTGCCTGTGGCAGGGAGGGTTTGGAACTCTATGATCCTTGGTTCCTTGTGCAAAATTCACCTTGGTGTTCACAAAGCACAAACTCAGTGGCAGGGTACCAGGGTACAACTCCATCTCTTCAGCCACATGCATTGTCTGAGCATCCCTCCCATTAGATACAATCCTCAGCCAACACCAAAACATGGCTTTTCCGAAACAAATTTGCAGCGCCTCACACTTTGATGGTCTCTGAAGTAGTCACATCAAAATGCTAGAAAATACATTGAATTCAGTTCCTCTGTATTCAATAGCCTTTAGCTGAGCACCGTGACAAGAAGAAGAGATTTCTGCAGAGAAATCAAGAACTCAGTCCAAAGTTCAGTGAAGGGAATGGCAATCCCTCTGTTGGCTGCAACAGGCTTTGGATTCGGTGTCAGATGGGATTTAAAAGTTACTGAATTCCTTTGCCAGCTACAACCTCCAAACATTTTGGTCCCTTCCCTTTAGCTCCATTGCTACCACCTGGCTATCTGTGAAGTGGATCTTACATGGACTGTGTGAACCTAACGAAAGGTACAATGTGTGGAGAAAAAAATTCAGGCTTGGTTTCTTCCAGTTTGTTATTTTGTGTGTTTGCTCTGTCTTTTGGAGGGTGTCCCTGCCCATGGCAGGGGAATGCAACTAGATGATCTTTAAGGTCCCTTCCAACACAAAGCATTCTAGGGTTCCATATTATGAGTTAATTAAACCGCATTGCAAATGATCAGATACCAAACTCTTCCAGTGGCTTATCTCAGAATACTTTAAAAATATCTGTCCTATTAGTTAAGCCCTCTGAAAGGGTAAATGCCTCTTTATCTCTCAAATCAACTTATATATTTAAGTGACAGCCTTATTTCCTTCCTGTGTAACATGAGCTAAATATGAAAATTACTCCAAATATCTGAGTAAATATAATTTGGTCAGACAGAAGGGAGACCTGGTTTCATCAATTGTGTTTTTACCTGCAAAAGCTTCTAGGGGTTTTTGGTTTGGTTAAATATGATTTTGCTTAGACCCTGCTGCAGAATAGCTGAGCAGCAAAAGCTGAGCTTCGATACTCACACACAGCCCCTGCACCCATGGGGTTGAGGCAGGAGGTGCAGAGGGGCTGAGAGCTTTGATGTTGAAACAGATACATCATTAAGAAGGAGGAAAAGTGACTTCCTCCTCCTCCTCCCTCAGTAGCCCTGGTTGGAAAGAGAAGCTCTTACAACAACAGAGCTTTGTCTGTAGAGATGGCCCTGAGGATAAATTAACCCCAGGACATGCTGAATGCTTTTTGTGCAATGCTGGCAATGGCATGTGGATGGGAATTCCCGAGAGAAATCCCCACGCTGATTCAGAAGCATCTTCCTCCAACAGCAGTGCTTCAGGATGTTGTTCCTGCTCTGCTGAAGAGCCTCTCTTTTGGAAAAAGACCCAACGCTGAGCCGATCATCCTGGTATTTTATGTTGCTTTGCGCTGCAGAGTCTCATTAGGTTTCCTTTGACTTTTCTAGTTCGCTTTTCCTGCAAGCAGAGTTATATGCACAGGACAGAAAAAAACCACTCGCTGAGGTCTCCCGCGTTGAAGAATTAAAGGAAAGGAATGCTTCAGCATATTGAAATGCCCTCAGAAACCTGTAGCCTGATCCGTTTTCTGGCATGGAGACCGCTGGAGAGTGTAGATCGTGCCCAATCTCATTTCTAAAGACACTGCAGCTTCAAGTCAGATCATGACATTGCCAGAAAGCTTCGAGAATTTAATATCCCCCCTGCACCTAGGACTATGCAGGAGATTATGGATAATCAGCTGGAGCCGCTGCATATATTCCTGCTTGTAGTAAAGGGGAGAGGCCCTCCCTAAAGGGACCTGGACTGCTCTCAAAAATATCAAGGGAACTCCTTAGAACCCTATCTCCTTTCCTTCCTTCCTCTGCTCATACACCCAGTTCAGTAATGCGCATTAATTCAGCACATAACCTTCCCGGGTGGGTGCATGGTGACCCAAACTCCTGGGAAGAAACCCCATCCCAGCTCCCTTGTGAGGCTTCCCACACCTGGAGAGGTTCTTCCACTGCTCCTGCCAGGGAGCTGGGAGAGGCTTGCCCAGCCCTCCTGCTCATGGCCAGCCATAAATGAAGGGGAAAAAATTCTTCTGCAAGTCAGGAGAGATGGGCCTGAGCACCTGAGCTGGAAGCAAGGGGCAAATCCCCCTTAAAAATGTCTGATGGAGGCAAGGGGCTGGCTAGGGAGAGGAAGGGTGTCATCTGTGCAGTTTTCTTGCGGCTGATTGTGAAATCCATCAGGTATTTCATCTGTTTCCCAGCACCAAGACTTGTCAGGCGGCGATGTCCCAAAACACACACGCTAACCACGGATCTGCTTTTGATTAGAAAACTTCTGTCATGAAGAAGCAGGAGAGAGACTCTGCAGCATGAGCACAGCTGCGCTGCCCGGTACTTCCAGAGAGGGGGAAAATAGCTTTGCTCTTTTAATCCGTTATACCTGCCCACACTGTTAAAAAAGAAAACACTAGGATGAGAAAGAAACCTCGCCTTCCTTGGTTCACAACACACAAGGGAAGGGTTTTCTATTCACCAGTCATGGCGCTTCTGAAGTGGCATGGGTAGAGATTAAGGCAAAGCTGAGATCACAAAGGGTGGGGATGGACAGGAATTCCTTCATTTTCCAAATAATTCCGGTGTACTTTGTTGGCCGAATCCTTTAAGCTCCTTGGTGCTGCTTGATGTCCATCTGCAGGACGGGAGTAAGCGGGTGTGGAATTTGCAAGGTACTGTGAAGATGCACGCGTTCAGCCCACAGCAAATGCTGTTGCCATGGGGTCAGTGAAGCCCAAGTACCTAAGCACACTTAAACTTAAGTGCAGCTTTCTCTACAGAAACACTAGACACAGCTTTCCTCCAAAAACCCCTGACAAATCCTTTTACGAAGCAAGTGCAAATGTGGGAACTGTTTTGGGTCTATAACCTAAATAAACACAGCCAGAGAAATCCAAGCTCCAGAGTTTCACACTTCACCATGAAGAATTTTGGCTGCTGTCATCACGGACACTTACCCTGTCCCTTGGGTACCTTCCACAGCAAAGACTAAGGCAACTTGTCACATTCCTATCCCAGATTTCAAGCCCTCTAGGGCAGGTAATGTTTATTTTTACAACTTCTGGAAAAAGTAGAAAAAGAATATGAAAACAACATTCCTCTTCCACACTGACTATAGGGTTGCTCTTACGTATTTTCTGCAGCCGTATCATGGAAGTTGCAGAATCACAAGGCTGGAAAAGACCTTTAAGATCATCAAGCCCAACCATTCCTGTCCTATGCTAAACCATATTCCTAAGTACCTCATCTACCCTTTTTTTGAACACATCCAGGGATGGTGACTCAACCCCCTCCCTGGGCAGCCTGTTCCAGGCCCTCACAACTCTTTCAGCGAAAAATGTTTTCCTAACATCCAATCTGAACCTGCCCTGGCACAGCCTATTGCCATTTCCCCTTGTCCTATCTCCTGTCACCTGGCTGAAGAGACCATCACCCACCTCTCTACAACCTCCTTTCAGGTAGTTGTAGGTGATGATAAGGTCTCCCCTCAGCCTCCTCTTCTCCAGGCTAAACATCCCCAGCTCCCTCAGCCACTCCTCATAGGATTTGCCCTCCAGCCCCTTCCCCAGCCTGGTTGCCCTTCTCTGGACTCACTTGAGGACCTCAATGTCCTTGTTATGGTGAGGAGCCCAGAACCAGACACAGCACTCGAGGTGTGGCCTCACCAATGCTGAGCACAGGGGCACAATCACCTCCCTAGACCTACTGGTCACACTATTTTTGATACAAGCCAGGATGCCATTGGCCTTCCTGGCCACCTGGGCACACTGCTGACTCATATTCAGTCAACCACTACCCCCAGGTCCTTCTCTGCCTGACAGCTGTCCAGCCAGTCTCCCCCAAGCCTGTAGCGCTGCATGGGGTTGTTAAATCTACACAAGCCAGGAGAACAGGAGAACATACTCCCAACCATCCCTGCGCAGCAAACATCACATTTCCTTTCACAGCACTAATGTTGTTTCACTGGGCAATCTGTGGTGCAAAGGCTGGCGCAGGCCTGATGGTTTTTGCCTCTTTAGCATAGATGTCAATACACACGTAATAGGAATGCTAGGCAATAAGTAGTAAGAAACTACTAGAAATGCAACACGCTCAAGCAGGATCCAAGCAGGCATCTCATACATAGGCAGCATTCCCTGACAGTTTTCTAATGGTTGTGAAAATGAAAATGTCTGCAATGATCTTAGGTATCCTTAAAAATGTGTTTGTTTCCCACAGACTATTTCCCACCCATTTCTGATGCTGATAAAACTCCCATAGCCACTGAATAATGCCCAAAGTGGGATATGCGACAGCCCTGGGACGTCTAAAAATCTTGGCACAAAACTGGGGCCAGCTGAGCAGGGCTGGACGGGGGGGACCACCCTGAGAGGCGTAAATCTCCCCAACCTGCCTACCTATAGCTTCATGCTTTACATTGGAGCTTTTGGTTCCTAATAAGGGAGAACCTCCAGTATGTCGCGGGGCTGACGTATCCCTCATTCCTAACCACTCTCCCCATTCCGCAGCACGAGGATTGAGGGATGCGTGGGTGGTGGGAAGGCACGGGGAAGCCTGGGGGACCTGCAGCATCTCCCTCAGCTGGTGTGAGAACAGCCTTGCTCACTTGCTTTCATGTAACGTGCAGAAATATACATCTCTTTCAGACACGTACCCTCTGTTAAACTTCAAAAGCCGCTGCTGGGGGTGGAGGGCACTGACAGACACGAACACCATAACTGCACATGCCTTGTTTCCTGCCTTAGAAAGGCAAAAAGAAAACCCAACCCTGTAAAAAAAAAAACCAAGCAAAAAAACCAACCCAACAACCCAGCATGCTTCAAGACATTGACAGTGCTCAGCAAGAGCAAGCCTGACCTCAGAGGCTGATGGCATCGCAGGCAGCAGCACAACTGGCAGACACTTGCCAGCAGCCAGCGGCACTGGCAAGCACTTGCCTCTCGCATCCCTGTCTTTGGCATTGTCCACAGCAGGGCTTACAGCCCTGTCTGGTGGTGGCAGGGCATCCCTGCCTGCATGGGACAGCACAGACACGGCCAGGCCAGGCCTTGAACAGCCCCAGGGCTTGAAGGAAATGGGAATTTTTGGTCTGGTAGTCACTGGTGGTGGTCGAGGATCAGTAAGCAACAACGTTCCCATTGCCCATTCAACACTAGCCTTACAAAACCGGCACCCTGAAACAATTGGTTAATGTGTAAAACTAGAGCGGGTTTTATACAACTGATTTTATCCTAATTAAAAAGAAATACTACTGGCTTGCTCCCACTGTTTCCATACCAATGCCAAGGAGGAGGATAGTGCAAAAGGGGTCTACAATCCTGTTTTCTTCATGATTTCCAGCCAACTCTCCCACCCCAAGTCCATCTGACCTGTCCTACGCAGCCATGGGGCAGCTGGCAAGGGGAGAGAGGGACAGAGAGAGAGAGAAGAGCAGGAGAGAGGGGTGGGAGAGAGAAAGGAAGAGGGGAAGGGAGAGTGGAAGGGAGAGGGCCAGCAAACCACCTTGAACTTGCGCAGTAATGCCGGGCAGGAGCAAGCTCAGGCCTGGTTGCCAGGCACTGCCAGGCAGCTACGTCAACAGGCAGGACAACATTTCGACACCAGGCGTGTCCGCTCCCAGTGTTTACCCCCAAACCCTCCTGATTAAAAAAAAAAACCAACAAAAAAACCCAACAAACAAACAAACAACAAACAACAAAACTGCAGTGGAATGGCTGAAACATGTTGTAACCAGCTGTGACACGCAGGCTATCATTACACCAGAGAGAGGGAGAAAGGGAGCGAGGCAGCACTTTGAGGGACAACCCCCTACTTCCCCCCCCACACACACACCTCCCCTTTCTACCCCCCTTTCCCGAGAGCCAGAAGTGGGTCAACAGCTAATTACAAACAGGGACGGAGCAAGGCGGCATGGCCGGCCCTTCTTACCTTGTGGGCGAGGGAGGCTCACGCCGAGCTGACCGAGGAGAGGGAGGGCTGACGTGCCTCCTGCGCCCCCACCGCTCTCCCGCCGCGCCCGGCTCTCCTTCCTCCCTCGGCCGGCCGGGGAGGGCGGGTTGGTTGGTTCGAGGGTTGGTTGTTGGGGTTGGTTGGTTTGGGGTTTTTTTTTTCCCTTTCCCTCTTTTTACGACACCCTCCCTGCCTCTCCCCGGTAAGCGGCAGAACTGGCTCTGCAGCAGGAAGTGGGAGAGGTAAGCGCGGCGCGGCCCTGGGAGAGCGGCCGCGGGGGAGGGACACGCCGAGGCTTAAACCCCTCGCGAAATGCTTCTCTCTTTCTCTCTCTCTCTCTCTCTCTCTCTCTCTCCCCCCCCGCCTCTGCCGTAGGAAGCCAGGCTGGCTGTGCCTGAGCCACGCAGCTAAAGAAAGAATTGTAGGGGAAACCCTGTGTGATTCCTAAGCAGTGTGCCCCGCCGGGAAAGTCATCTTCAGTCTCCGGTCCCTTACTGGCAATTCCAAGTGTTACACTGTGATTCAGACTACTGAAGGCAATCACATGATGGGTGTCAGAACTATATAAAGAGCAAAAGCCAGGGATTTCTCTTCTGGTTGGGTTTTGGGTTAGGTTTGACTTCTAGACACTTCCAAATTTCTCTCTACACCCCCAAGGAACAGAAACTTGCTCTTCCTACAAGCTGAAACCTTTACATACTGGCACAGCTCCTGAAAGCCAAGGAATGTGGGTGCTGATGGTGTGGTGGGGTTTGAAGAGCCCAGTAAGCCACCCTGGCACTTCATCGGCTCGGTGCCAGGCCCCACAGCAGCGGTCCCCAGTGCACCCGCTGGACACAGCTGTGTGTCCCAGCCTACACCACTTTCCTGGCCCCCCGCTCAGCACATCTCCCTGCCAAGAAGCGTTTCTTGATCTTTCACCTACATTTTCTTAGTTTAACCCTAGGAGGAGTCTGACTTGGCTGCAATTTGCGCGCAGCGATTCGTCCTCTGGGCCTCCATGGACAGCTGCCACACACTGCCTTAACGCTTGATTGGACGGCCTGCATACATGGGGATGTCTGAAATACCCCCAAGGCCCTTGCTTTGGCAGTGCCACCACTTCTCTCTCCTGTGCCCTTCACATGGCATGGGGAGGAGTAGGGACATCCACCTGCCCCAGGATGGGCCCGCTGCTACCCCACCAGCACCCCCTTTGCAGTTGCAAGGTGAAGCTGTGACTCAGGCACTTATTCCTTTTGTCAGGGAATGACTGCCCATGTGTGTGGAGGGAAGATCAAGTGGCTGGGAGGAGCACCTGTTCCCAAACCGAGCATTAAATACGATTGATCAGCGGCAGCACAGCGAGGCCCTGCAGCCTGAGCTTGCCTTCCTTCCAGAGGAACCCTACGTCAGCCTGTCCCTCTGGCTGGTGGTTCTGACCCCCTCCTTCCCTTTCTCAGGAACGCACAGGCCATCAGGACACCAAGCCTGCCATCTGGGACATCACAAAATTGTTCTTTGCTGCCCACAGAATGCCTGGACAATGCCTATTCTGCCAGTGGGTCCTGTCCAGACCCAGAAGGGGCAGACCCATTGGTGCTTGTGGCTGGGGAGGCTGCATTATAACCACAGCCATTTGAGCCAGCTCAAGGTTTAATCCCTCTAGTTTGGACTGAAGTGTGGCAGCTCCGCTGCACAGCTGTTTTGTGCCATGAACACGCCAGCAGCCCCATTTTCAGCAGGGCTGCCTAGGCCCCAAGCCGTGCCCAACCTTGCTCTGGCAGCTCCCCTCTTAATTGGCCTCCCTACCAGCCACCCACCCAGTGGTGATGGCCCCACTGCAGTCTGTCTGCTATGGTGGGGAAGGGTGGTGAGGGGCCCAAGGCCGTGCAGGAGCCAGAAGCAGGGCCTTGGTGAATGTAGGCAAGATGGGAGGAGGGAGAGGCATCTGCTCTGAGGAGTGTCAGACCTCCCTGGGGCTTATATGAAGTGTTTGTAGTGCATTGAACAATTTCCCAGGGAGTGTGGGCAGCCATAGCTGGCCACAGGGACTTGGCAGGCAGAGTCTTCCATGTGGACTTTGCATCAGTACCTGTATTTGTGGGGGTTGTTTCTAAAGCCCTCTGCTGTGCATCCATTGAACACCTCTCCCTTCACTCAGTGGAGTGACCTCCCTTGCCAACAGCAGTTTTGGACAATCATTTTCTGTTCTGCACTGGTCCCTGGGCTGCAACACCCAGCAAACAACAGTCGCCACCTGCCTCTCCTGTAGCCAGCTGCCAGCTGGCCAAAGGAGGGTGGTTGCAGCTGTGAGCCACACCAGCCTACCCCATCAGCTTGGCCAAGGGCCCCAGACTAGTGGTGTGCCTGAGGGCAAGCATGAGTTTGAAGCCTTTGGGATAAGGGGGAATGGATTAAAATTAAAGGAGGGGAGGTTTAGATTAGATATTAGGGGGAAGTTTTTTACAGAAAGAGTGGTGAGGTGCTGGAACAGGCTGCCCAGAGAAGTAGTGGATGCCCCGTCTCTGGAAGTGTTCAAGGCCAGGTTGGATGGGGCCCTGGGCAACCTTGTGTAGATTCAGGCCTGGAGGTTGGTGGCCCTGCCTGTGGCAGGGGGGTTGGAGCTCTATGATCCTTGGGGTCCCTTCCAACCCAGACCATTCTATGATTCTATGATTCTATAATTCTATGATTCTATGATTCTACGGGTGGACAGAGAAATCGCAAAGCCTCAGGCTCTTCATTTTCACTCAGAGTCACACACACAATCACAGCATGGTTCGGGCTGGAAGGGACCTCTGGAGGCCATCTTCAACTCCCTGCTCAAGCAGGGCCACCTAGAGACAGTTGCCCAGGACCATGAACAGACAGCTTTTTAATATCTCCAAGGATGGGGACTCTATAACCTCCTTGGGCAACCTGTGCCAGTGCTTGGTCACCCTCACAGAAAAAAAAGCATTTCAGAGGGAACCTCCTGTGGTTCAATATGTGTCCATTGCCTCTGGTCCTGTCACTGAAAAGAGCCTGGCTCCATCCTCTTTTCACTAAACTGTCCCAGCTCTCTCAGCCTTTCCTCATACATCAGATGCTCCAGGCCCCTCATCATCTTTGTGGTCCTTTGCTGGGGTTTCTCCAGTAGCTCCATATATATTTTACTTGGCCACGTAGAAATGCCCCTGGAATTAATGCTAGCTCATTCAGTGTTCAGTCTTCTGGGGTTATTTCCATCCTGACCACTTCTATGTGTCTTCATTTGAAGTTGCATTTGTGGCCCAAAGGAAGGAGCGCAGAGCAGCCTGTCCCCTAAGGACATGATGGCTGGGGAATACGCTATGAAATCTGAACTTCGTGTGAGTGCTTTCAGGTCTAGAAATCCCATCTACAGACCTAATGGTGCCTGCAAGCTGGGGCCAGAGGACCAGTCTCTGTCCTTTCTTTGACCTGCCAAACCCCAGAAACCAGTAGGTACATGGAGCAATTCCTCTCTCTTGAGCTTCACGTACTTTCTTAGCAGCCTGCAAAGAGAAAAAACCAACTCAAACCCTGCCTGAAAGACTGCTGTGTTAACAGCACTGTCTACTGAGCAGGTTTCAAAACAAAGACGATGCCCAGCCCAAACCTAAGGACCCTCCCACAAAGTTGTAGAAACTGCTATCAAATAGCTCATTTCTGGATTAGGAAACTTAGATATCCAAGTTTATTCCAGCATTTTAAAAGCCTCCCCCATCCTCAAAACCAAGGCCATCCTAACTGTTTTTCTGAGGGCCTGTTCCATATTTCTAAAGTGTTCCTAGTGCCTTCACTGAGAGCCAGATCAAACTCTGAACTCTATAAGTTACTCTCTCCTCAGTATTTACAGTCAGAGTGTGTTGCATCATTTTGGGCCCATCATACGAAGGACAGATTAATACTCAAGTGCAGGATGAGTCTTTTCATTGGCAAGGCAGCAAACATGGAGCTTTTTTATAAAAGGTGGCTGCTTGTGTTATTTCTTTTTTTGGTTAGGAAGATGATGTCGGTATTTGAGCACCAATTCTTGAATTTTCTCCTGCATCTCTATATATTTGTAGAGCTAAACCATAAATGCCTCTGCTTCCCAGTGATTAACTGTTGAAATAAAGCACTGTCGCCTTGCTCAGCTTTTAACATTGGTGCTGTGAATTCATCTGGAGACACTGCAACGAGCATTTAACCCCGTCTGCCTCAGCATAACGTACCTGACACTCTTGCTCCAGTCCTCTGCATTTGGTTCTCCCCTCACTGCTTTCTCACTGTGAGGGAAACTGGGGCTTTCTTCCATCTCTTGTCATTTAGATTGCTAGGCACATACCTACAAAAATATTTTCCACTTTTTTCCTAAGGCTCTTGCTTTGGCATTTCTCAGTCACACCCTGCAGAGACACCTAAAAGGGAAGAAAACAGTACCTGGATGTTAGCTTGTGCAGTGCATCTAATTAAACCCTGCATAATGGCAGAAAACCCCTCCTGCCATTTAAGATTTCCCCCACAGCATTATGCATCCTCTTAATTAAGAGCAGAAGCTAAGTGATACCTATTTTATTCCCCCTTGCTTCCAATTAGTCACCCATTGATCGTTACCGACTCAACATCTGACAATTAACAGAGCCCCCACTCTCGGCAGGACTGGGATGTGTATTCCTTCAGAAATGGCATGTCTCAGGCAACGCGAGGGGAGCTGCGTGGGCAAGTAACGGGGAGAGAGGTGGGGGGAAGGGGAGGAGAAGGCCACCCAAGTGGAACAAAAGACATGTAGCATATGCAAATGTTCAGCACGTGGTGTGTGTTTTATACACTGGATGTATGTGAGGTCAGCTACAAAGCTCAGCCGGCGGCTGCGCTGTTTTTGGGAGGCATGGGAATCTGAGGGTGTGCTTGAGCTCTTGTGTGTTCACATGTTCCTAGTCCTCTGTCTTTAAGATGCAGAGAGGTTCCTGATTTGGCTCTTTGCCGCTGCTTTTTTAGGAGAGCAGGAGTTAGCATCTGCTTCTCTGTCATCACCAGGGCTGGAGACTGGGGGCTGTATCAACACAGCTCCTGCCAACTCACCCCAAGACCCAGTTGCAGCTACAGGCAGTCATGCCCAAGCTGCTGCCGATGGCCAGGCGTGCAGCAGCTCTGGGAGCCAAGGGGGACTCCAGGGAAGCCACAGGCCCCTTCTTCATCACTACTCCCCTCCGTGAGCCTGGCCAGAAGGGGCGTGCGGGGATCACCGCACCCCCTTCACACCAGGGACCCTTCCTGTGTGAGTGACAACTTCTAGCTGAGGAAATCCAGCAGTGTAGTGGGGCTGGAAGGCAGCCCGGAGTCTGAACTGCACAGGGGATGCCTGGGCTTTTGGGCAGGCCTCAGCATGAGGATGAGACCCAGGGTCAGCGACTAAGGCTACAAACATGGTCGGAAAGCTTCCCTGCATCCTTTTCTTTTTCCAGATGAAAGTCTATCCATCACAGGGCTCAGGGATTTTGTGTGAAGCTGTGACGATAAGTAGCTGAGCAAACTTCACAAGACTGGTTGCAGAGGCTCGGCAACAAATGCTAATGCACAAAAAAGCAAACTGGAGCCCTTGGCAAGCTCTAGCTCTTCATAGAGGAAGGAGATAATCTCATTTCATTGCTCTTTGCCCTTTTAGCTATTCACTGAGCTTAAAGCTGAGTTGTTCCCAACAATGAGCCGAACAATTAAACTCCCATCTGGCCTGGTCAGGCAGATGCAACACTTGCCCTCCAGTCACAGGCACACCAGCCCTGAGATTTCCCATTTTGAATGCACCGGCCCCCTAACAGAGAAGATATTTGCGCTTGGTAAGAGAAACTGCAGCTCAGGCTCCTCAGCCTGCTCTAATCTGATCCCCTAAATCCCTGGGCACAGCCAAACATGGGTGCTGGGAGCACAGCTGCTGCTGCAACCTTTGAACCTCCCTGTACATGACATGGTACTCAGTTTACCAGGTAATCACCTGGGCGGGCACTCTTCTCCCCTTTCAGCCCTCTGGCATACTCACCCCAAGCTGCAGTCAAGCACTCAGGAGAAAGGTTTACCTCTCCCTGATTTTGAAACCAGCTGCAGGTTGCTCTTTGCAGTAGCCAAAGACCCACAACATCACCAGGCTGTGGCAGTGGCACTTACTGCTATCTACTCCTCTCCTGGCCTAGGAATAGGGATTATATTATTATATAGTTATGGGGGCCAGGAGAAACAAAAAAAAAAAAGGAAAAAAGAGAAGCTCTTTTGTTGTTAACACCATTCTGTCCTCTAATCTACTCACGTCCTGATCGTACATTCTCGTTAAGCATTCAGCTCCAGGGGAGGAATACGAAGAGATAGATTGATGTTGGTGTAGGTATGGATGTTTTTGTGTGTGGATTGCATTTTGATATATATACACATACATAAGAACAGTGTCTGTATTAAAAATCAACAGAAAAAGATCTCACAGACTTAAATGAAGCAAGTATTTCCCCTCTCACACTCAAAATGAATCTCAGTCACCTCGCTTTAGCTGTCAAGAGGTTCTCTCAACAAATTCAGAAGCACTGGGAGGGGCATACTGACACCCTACACCTGGCATCCCTTTTCTGCCTAAAGGACACCGGTTCAGGTTTGGTCTGTGCAAGAAAATCCAAAACTGACGTGCCCTCTTCTTCAGTTAAGATGTCGGGGAATGCTGCCCCAATTCAGAGGAGCCCCTTCAGTCATAACATTTCCCTCTGCATGAGTCACAGGAAATTATAATCGCTGCTTACCGAGATTGCAGAAGACAATGAGATTTCTGAGCTACAAACAGACTTCAATTATTCTTGAAAGACAGACAGACCCTCAAACTGTCACGATTGGAGAAAATAAATATCCTTTTGTCTGCACTGCTGGTGGCAATTTCCCATTAGACAGGAAAAGCCTTCTTTGATGAATGAATATTGTCTACACATTAGAAGAGGAGCTACTGTGTATCTCCTAATAGCTCTCGCATGCTTGGGTTCGGGCCTCATGTGAGGCCCTGAAACCCCTCGGGTACAATGTGGTGGCATTCATTAGTGTACTGCATGTTTTTATTGCAGTATGTGAGAAAAGGCTGGTGCGTATTAAAATAAATCTGAGCAAGTTCCCACTCACCTTGAAGTTACGTGGCAAGGTCAAATACATTTAGCAATCCGCCTTCTTGGTCTGCAGGTGGTCCTTTCCAGGCTAGAGGCTTCCGGAGAGACGCTTGCACTGGAGACGAGATTTCCCACTTATGATTAGTCTTGTCACTTTAGCAGTTAATCACTTTTCTGTTTTGTATTTACTTTGCTTTTCCACAGCGGTGATTAAATCAAAACCAGAGCGTCAGATAGAACTAAGTTAAACGCTGTTTGCGGAAGTCAAAGGATGTCATTTTGGTGCCTTTGATACGGTTTTGAAGACCCACCACATCTCACATCATTTCCTCCCCGCAGAAACACGCTAACAAGCATTAATCGTACCAACTGTCCCTTCTGCAGTAACGGTGCTTTCTACCTGTCATTTTTCCTGGGACTGATACAGGATTAAGCTTGGCCTGGAGATACCTGGGTCACCCCACAGAGTCCTTTCAGTTGATGGGAGATGGCATTTTTTGGAGCTTCGCCGCTACACCGTGGGCTGGTTGGTAGTCAGCTTCCAGCCAATTGTTTTTACCTGGATAAGATTTATTTAGCCTGGCATTAACAAAAAATTATTGGAGAGAACAGGAGAGCTTCAATCCGACAATTTAACCTCTGCAGTCACCGCGCAGCTACTTGTGGTGGATACACAATGCTTAAGAGAAGGTTTTTATGAACTGATAGCAAAAATGCTAAGAACCTTGTTTAAATTTTTGCTAATGTTTTTATTTGAGAGATTAAAAAACCCAAACAACAAAACTCCCAACATTAAGAAAAAGAAGCAGAAGAGCTACCGATGAGGAATGGTCTGGATTTGCCGCCCAAGGGCAGCACCAGTCTGCACACAAGCCAGCTGCAGGCAGAGATGCGGCAGAGACCAACATGGTACTCACAGACCGAATGCAATACAAGAAACAGCAAACCCAAGAGTCAGAAATAAAGGCCATAAAACCCCAACAACGCCCCATCTGAGTCTTGCTTCCAATGAGAAACACAGGCAAAACCAACGGCTTAGGCTCACCCCGCATTACAGATGGAAACTGTGCCTAAGTGTGTGCCGCAGCGAAGGCTGCTAAGGAGCTTGGCAGAGCGGCTGCGCTCAGGCTGCCCGGCACAGGGCTGAGTACGTGACATTTTGGCTTCACCAGCTGGGTTGCTACGGAGTCCTCAGGTCAGTGGATGATGTTTTTAAGGCAGGGGGGCAGCTGTGGGAAAAAAGAGGACCACAACTCGCTTCGTAAGTACTAAGAGGAAACTGAAAGTCCAGCAGGAATGATGGCCTCTTCAGTACTCCACAGCTACAGGTACAGCAACATTGAATATATCATGTACATAACATTACTTATAGACTCTACATGTAAAACGTTAACCGCTTTATCATGGAAACCTGGTAACAAGCGACATTGCTATATAAATTCACACTTCAAGAAAGGCTAAGTGTGGAAGCCTACTTTGCAAGAGGATTTTTCAGACAATGTTTTGTATAGAAAGTATTAAAACCATGATGACAATTTGTTCTCTGACTCTCAATCCGTTATTGGGTTAGTTTTCAGGAACCGAAAATTTCTCCTTAGAAAAATGTGTGAATATTCTGAATATGAATTCACCATCTAAGTATTAAATAATATAAAAAATAAAATAAAATAAAATTCAACTGTTTGGAAGCCTTACTTGGTTGCAATATTTTAAAGCAGTGACAGCAATAGAAGGCATAGAAAATCTTTTCCTGCAACACTTGTAAAAGTATTCACGTTGAATGCAACAGAACTATTAAAGAATAAACTGCTAGTAGAACAGAGAAATGAGAGACTGGCTGTACATTCAACCACCTTCCTTACAGTTGAACTGCAGCTGTTTCAAAACATATTGAGGTTGTAATTTGGAAAATTCTGTCCCGTAGGTAACTGGTCTGCATGCTCCTAGGAAATATGATGCCCCAAATGGCATAACACCCCTTCTTGAAAAGTTTTTATCTCATCTCCGCCATTATCTCCACAGTTTAAACAAAAGAACAACTATCCAAATGTAAAATGCTCTTTTTTTTTTTAATTACTAAATTAAGAAAGTTAAACAGTTTTAAAATGTAAACTTGCAAATAAACCATAACAAAATGTAATTAAGACTTTAAAATTTGCAACTCAGTATTAAAAACTCAACAGAAGTAGAAAGGATTTTTTTTTTCTTTTTCTTTCTTTTTTTTTCCCTTTTTTTTCTTTTTTTTTTGGTTAAACGTAAGTAATTCGAGGCTGGTACAGACAACTGAAAAGGTAATACTTTGTTCTGTGCATCCCCCATGAAATGTAAAGAAGTGCATAGTAATTCCACTGGAGAACTTGCAGACACAGAGAAAAGTAATTTCATTAGCAGTACAGGACATTTAACACACTTATTTTACAATGGGAAAATGTTACACAGAAAACAGAAAAATCCCAGTTGCGTGACCAACAGTTTAGCGGGTGGAGGTGGCTAAAATGCTGTGACTTTGAGACCATCTGAATGTGGTTACACTGTTTAATCAATCTGTTTTGAAACATTTCAGTATACATGTTTCAATACAAGAAGTCCTTGCGGGTTCAATTTTCCAGTTCCAGTGGCGGCGGTGGCGTTTTCCTTGCTTTAAATACGTCCGCTTTAATTTCAAGGAGGAATCATCACACACTTGTCAAACATTGGAAACATTACTGTAAATACAGCCCATGATTCCTGAAAGAGCAAAGTTACAACCATCTACAGGTACATAATCATAAACAAAACAAAACAAAACAAAAAAGTGCAATCCAATTTTAAAAAAATCATGCTTGGCAAAAGCCAAAAAATTCGATCACTGGCTCTCAGAATCCCACCAGTGTTTTCAGGTCTGCAGTAAAATTATCGCTTTCTGGGTACTGCTGCAGCTGGAGCCATTCCATTCCGAATGAGTTTCCCCTGCAATAGCACCCATATACTGTATGTACAGGTATGTATATATATTATATATATCTTATATATAAAAAAAGCAAAAAAACAAACACCTGTCCTGATTTTTTTTTTGTTTTCCTTTTATTTATTTGTTAAAACATGAAAAAAAATGTTTTAGACAAAGAGGCCACTTCTGGAAAATAATACTTTTAGTTGAATCAGGAGAAGACTAGTTAAAATCACATAGGTTTTTGCGTTTTAAAAAAAGGAAAGCACTAGGATCAGTTATTGGCACTGAGTTACTATTTACAATGAACAGAGGTTTTGCAGTTTACATAACATCAATACAATGCAGTTTTGGAGTCTTTGATTCAGAAAAAAAAAAAAAAAA
>VZTU01003977.1:71983-211587 GCA_013400835.1 Zapornia atra
GCAAGTGTTTTTTTTTTTTCTCCTTTTCATCCAGGACATTCAGATTATTAGGACAAGTGGTCAGAGGGAAGGGCTGCAGAAAAAGTTCCCAGCTTCAGCCCCTCCTGTGCATGGTGGTGCTGGAAGAAGATGCTGCACTCTGGAGAAAGCCGATCACGGAGCTGGAAGTTGAAGGGCAGGTGGGGAAAGGGCTGAGAAACACCTGGTAATTCGTGACAGTGTCTGGAGACCAGGCGTTTACAGGTTGTCGCCGGGCTGGTACTGGGGTTCTGTTGCAGTGAAGTAGTCTTCAAGGAAACCCTGCAAATATTCAAAAGTTGGACGCTCCTCTGGGTCTTTTTTCCAGCAGTGGATCATAAGCTCGTGCAAGGAGATGGGACAGTCCTGAGGACATGGCATCCGATAACCACGTTCTACTTGCTCCAAGACCTCACGGTTATTCATGCCTGGAAAGGGCAGACAAATCCACACTGTTAAACTACAGGAAAATTAACCCGAGTGTAACTGTATCTAGAATACATGTGGGCTTCTTCATCCTACCGAGTTCTTCGGGTACAAACAAGAGAAATAAAGCCACCCCAATGTCCTGTTTCAGCTCTTCATCTACTGCAAGGTAACCTGGATTATTTCCTTAGAGGGTTTTGGGATCCGATGACGAGCAAATCGCTGCTCCCATTGCTACTCTTTTGCTTATTCACAATGCGGGGGGGGGGGAAGGGGCGGGGATTTGGTGCTGCCCTCCCCAACAGCAGCAGCAATGAAATATATTATGTAAAGTGGTTAAGGAAAATAAATGCATTAAAACAAATGCTAATACAAATTCCAGAAATTGAGGTGGATTTTTGAAACCCTCTCACTGAGCGTGGGCCTTTCTTGCAGTGCTCTGTGAGAGCGCTGTCTGGCAGTGTTACCTTCAACGTCAGTTCAGAAGCGTAGTGCCGCTGCTGATCTGCACTCCCTCAATCTGTGCTGGGCAGTATTATTTCTACCATATTCCACTGTTCCACCCCAGCCCAGAAGAGAACAATGCTGCTCAGAAGACAAGGCAAGCGCCAGCCAAACAGCTGTGCTGCAGAACCACAGCTCTCTCTCAAAACAGGTAAAGGATTTGTATTACCAGCTTTTTAACAGCACCAAAGGTTAAGGCTGGCACTGCAGGCCAGTGCATCACAGAAAGCGGGCAGGCTGACCACAAGCTCCATGGCTCGCCAGTTGGCCAGCCCTGCCCCAGTCCTCTGTTGAAATGTATTGCAGGCTTCACTCCCTTCACTTAATGGATCCTGCCAAACTGCTCCACAGGAGAACTTGTAGGGACACTTTAAGTTCCTCCACGAGCAAGTCCTGAAACCAGCACCTTGATGTTGCTCTTTTCTGTTAGCTTATCCACCTCCAGCTTCCATGACACCACCCTTTCCCGGGTCTCCTCCACTCCCTTCTTTCCGGGCATCCCTTTAAAGAATGTTCTTGTCCCACCTTCAGGACCCAGGGGATTGTCTCTACCTCGTGTTTTTGGTAGGCTCCTTTGTGAGAAATAATTCAATCACCTTCTTCAATACAGATTCATTTTTTTACACTACACCTTGACTAGTGGGAATCACATCCTTACACTGCATAGTATTTAGGCCAGTAACTAAGCTGTATCCTTGGATTTGGTCTTTACTTTGTGTCCTCACATCCTGCCTGTGTTTAATTCTTAAGGACATTTTGAAAGAAGCATCTGCAAAATTTTATTAGGATTACAAAACACCTTTTCCTCTTATCTTGACAGGGTAATTTCCTCCTGCTGATACCCATTTGCAGTGTCCTTGCAAGATTCACTTTCCCAGTCTGTAAATATAACCACCCCTTGCATGCTCTTGTCACTTGCTCCTTGTTGCTTACTACGTACAGTACCAGCTGCTTGTCTTCACTCTCAAAGCCTTGCACAGGCTGCCCACAGGCATTTAGGCTCTCATTTGAGTGTGTCCTAGTCGATTCACAGGTCTGGTTAGGTTACTGCGGTGCCTTCAATCTTCAAATAAGCACCCATGTGCTGGTTCTTATGCTGTCTGTTGTGAATGGAGTAACCTCCCCAGAAAACTGCCTCATCCTCCTACAACCTGAAAGGTGCCTATGAGAAAGCTGGGGAAGAACTGGTCATGAGGGCACTAGCAATAGGACAAGGGGTAACAGTTTTAAACTAGAAAAGGGGAGATTTAGCTTGGATATTAGCAAAGAGTTCTTCAATATGAGGGTGGTGGATCACTGGAAGAGGCTGCCCAGAGACTTAGTAGAGGCCCTATCCCTGGTGATATTCAAGGTCAGGCTTGGGGCTCTGAGTGACCCGATCTAGTGAAGATGTCCCTGCTTACTGCAGGGGGGTTGCGATAGATGATCTCTAAAGGTCCCTTCCAACCTTACACATTCTATGATTCTATGATTCTAAACCTCTCCTTACTGTTCAGTAACAATTGCAAAACGAAAGGTCAGGTTACTGATTTCCTAGGCAGTATTTCCTAACTTGCAGTCCAATGCTTTAGTACTGGTTTCTAGTTGTTTGCTTTATCACCTGCATCCACCCATTGTATTTAGAGGTTTATGAGAGGCAGCGAACACTCTGTATGGCACCTGAAGTGGTCTGTGGTTAGGACTCCACAGAATGATGAAAACAGAGTAATAACAGTCCGCTGCAGACATCAGATTCTGCACAGAGTTAAGGGTCTTCTGTACTGTTCGATTCCAAACTGATGTTGTTAGGTCACACAGGCTCACAACAAGCTAGAAAAGCTTGTAAAACACCAAACAAACGTTTGGGGGTTCCTCATTATCTGAAAAGAACATTTTCAAATCTATTTTACTTTCTTATTAAATTACAAATCGATGCCAGTGGTCTGTTAGTCCTCACCAACCCAAAGGCAGCACCAACCCAACCACCCTGGCCTTGCTGTTTCCAAGAGGCTGCAAGGAAAAGAAATGGGCATTTTGCTCACGTTGTGTTCTCAATATTAGTTTTTGTGATTTGTGTCTTGATCAAAAATCTGCACTCTCTTTTCATATCCTCATCTTTGAATCAGCTGAATAACCTCATATTTTGGGGTAAGAACTTCTTCTACACATTAAAGGCTATGGAAATAAATGTTACCAGTAACTCATCTATTGTATATACATAAACCACAAACAAACTGCATTCTTGGCTCTTATTTTGGCAGTACTGGCAGTGCCCCTTTAAGTACAACATGAGTGGAAGCAACAGCAGCAGAAAAGCTCCTTCTCAGCTCATTTGTTATTCTAAGATATCCAATGTTTTGTATTTTTATCCAGTGCGTTACTACCCAGTGCTGCAAAGCAGACTGTGAAACTTGATAACCAACTGGATGCTGGAAGAAAAACACCAAGGAGAGAGGGAGGGGAGGAATAACATAAACAGCTCTTCACTTCCCTTAAAAAAAAAAAAAGAAAAAAGATAGCAAAAAAGAACATGAAAGAGCCATCAGTGTCTAAACTTGTAGTCCTTTTTTGTCCCTGGAAAGCCAGTCGAGCCAGGTTTCCTCATCACGGTATAATCCAGGGAAATACCCTTCTTTTCCTTAGTCCTCCCTCCCAGTAAAACCCAGATATGAAGCTAAACCAAATAATCCTCATGTTCCTTGCTGGAATTCAGACATCCAGCAAGGGCTGCAGCACCTAGGGCTTGCCAAAGAAATCCTGTTGGTTTTGATTTAAACAAAAGACTCTCCACTACTTTTTTTTTTTTTTTCAAAAATTGACTGGATTATTTAGCCAGACTTCTAAAAATAGCTGTGTTTCAGGTATACTTTTTAACCTCTTAAAAGGCCTATTTATGTTTACAAACCTATTATCTAGATTTGCTTATCTTATAACTTTTAGTGTTTCTCCTTTGATAACAGGAGCCTGTTGTATCTTCTAACACCACAGAGAGAATATTTGAGCAGTCTGTACAACTCTTTTTTTCCTAATGAATACCCGAGAGTTTCAACTCTTTTAGTAAATAATAAATGAAATTCTGCTTGCAGTACGCTTCTAGACTGCTGAAAACTTTATCCTAAAATCCTTAAATCTGTGGAGTAAAATACCCAGCAATATTCAACTACAGCTATTTCATCTGCTTGAAAAATCAGCTTGCCCTCATGATGTTTCTAGAATTACCATTTGGACCAAGAAGGAAACATCCAATTTCCCAAGGATGGCTTTTCCATTAGCTTTTTATTGCTTGAAAAGACCAGACACGAAATAACTTCCCACCATCCAACTTTATTAGTGAAACCTCCAGTAATCTCAGGATGCCACAGGAATATGGCTACTTTAATACTCAACAGAATAAAAATCTCTATGAACTGGGGATAGAAAGGCGATGCTGCTTGGCTTCTCCAAGAAAAGCTGCAGCAGTAAGAGTTACTGTGACATAAAAGACGTGAAGTTTTCAGTTGCTGCTAAAGAAAATGCTGGGAAGTGCTTTGGAGTGCTCTCAGGAGCTTGATTAGATGGGCACAGCAAATGTGCAAATAGCACAGATCTGGGCAGCGCTGCTTTTCCAGAAGACTGGAAACCTTACTGTAACTAGGCAGCACCCCCACATCCAAAGCTAATCAGCTATATAGTTTATGTTGGGCAGTGTGAAGTCCGGTGAGGTCAGTGATGGTTTTGGAGCACTTTATTCTTGCTTTCTTTTGTTGGACTGAGGATTATGCTCCTTCAAGACTGGCTGCATACTTTCAGACCAATGATCAAACTAATGCAGACACCGATGCTTAAAAGTAGGACTCTTAAAACACCAGCTCAGCTGCTGCCCATCTGCAGAGACCCATTATTTCAGATTCCCCAAGAGCCCACAGCTGCCCTCTGCTCACGTTCAGAGGTTCCTCAGATGTGGACATGTAGGCCCGTCTCGGGAAGGTAAAACTGTGTAGTCGTCCAGAGGGGCTGGATCATGTTGGCACTCAGAGCATGCTCTCAAAAGAGGAGACAGGTGAATTTTGGAGTTTTGTTCAGTTTGGTGTAGAAACACAATTTCTAGCTTCCACAGTCAGCCTCAAAGAAAAGCCAGAGGTGAGGGCTCAGGGATGGGATATGGGACTTAGGAAGGGAGATTATTTGATGTGCAGCCATGATAGCACACTGAATGGAATGGGAAAGCTGCTCCTAAAGGCAGGTAACATTTGAAGCACAATGCTGTTCTTACTGAGTCCACTATGAACCTGGTTATTTCTGTGCAAAAGTAGTAACAACTTTTAAAAATAAAAAGTCATATGACTTCGTTTAGAAATTAGGGCCTGAAAACCCCTAACAACTCCTCATCCTCAAATCATGCACAAAACTAGGCTATCAATCTCTGTTGGATGGTTTTGGTTTGGTTTTGTTTTTAAAATAAGAGATGCTTGGTATAAGAGATGCAACTGTGAGTGGAGCTCTCCTTCTTACAAAGAAACCCACCTGAGCTTATCTGTGCTGAATACGCATCTCTCTCAACTCCTTACCTACCACCCACAATGACAGCACACACGCATGTCCTGGCCCACTCAGTCCCAGCCTTGGGCAGCGTACCATGTGCTCTCTGGCACTGGTGGCCCAGCTTCCCCCAAAGATAAAGAGGCTGAACACAGCTCCCCCGGGACTGCAGAGCTGCTTGGAGCCCAAACGCTGGCCAGAGGCAGCCATGTGATGTCTGTCACACCAGACATAAAATGAAAATGCTCTTGATGTGACAAGTGCAGCTGAAAGCAGAAGGGGTAAGTTCAGAGGTGCTTGTTTCGTGCAGCTGAGATTTTTGCTTATCCAAAAGGCAACATGTAAAACCCCCCCAAATTCTATGACTACTGCTAAAGAAATGTGGTCTCCTACTCTTAAACTCCATTAACAACCTCAAAACTAAGATCCAAAGGATATTTGTGAAAGAGATACTGAAAAAGTTCACCTAAGCAGACTATTTTTTAAACTTCCCCCATTATAATAGCGGAAATAGGACCTAATGCCCAGAAAGACTCTGAAAGTTGCTTATTTCAGTCTGCTGCCTTGTGAAAAGACTGGGAAAGCATTAGGGAAGCCTACACAAAGCACTAAGAAACTTGTTACCAGAGCTGCCCCTTACATCTATTGACAGAGAAACAGGCTTGGTTGAAGGATGAAGATAAGGACACCTGTCAAAAAGCCAGTCTCGCTTGTGGGAGCTATAGGGTCTGGGGCAAGACTTGGTTACGGACTCTGGCCTGATCTTCATCTCTGCCAGCAAAACCTTTGCTGCTCACATGTCACGCCACTGCTCCAGCCTCCCTTTCAAAATGGGGCAACAGGACAGGAACTGTTTGAAATCTGGAGGGGACAATGAAAGCCAAGTCCTTTTCCACACTGTCTCTCCCCTCCTATATACTGCCTGCCTTCTTCTGTCCTCATGGTTCTCCCTCCTTCTACACAAGCCTAAAACAATTACTGGTTGTTCGAGGCATAAGGTACCATGCTCTGTGGGCACAGTTACCACTGCAGGACTGGGGGGTGTGCCATGAATAACCTCTCCAGGTATCAAGATCTTGTCTAGCAAGAGAGCAATGCCTTTACTTGATGGCCTCTCCCTGCTCCTCCTGGCCTGCTACAAGCTGTAAGAAGGAACATCAGGACAACATGCCCACAACTATTTCAGAACCTGGGTATTACAGCAGAGTGACAGCTCCATGACCCTTTTTGTTTCAAGGCTGACCCTTTCCAGAGCTTGCAAGTCCAGATGTCTTGGGTTCCCAAGTTTATTGACAGTGCCTACAAACTGCATTCTCTCCCCTATTGGTTGCCTACTTGAGTGAGGAGGGCTAAGTCTTTTCTCTCGGGGTATTTAATGTCCCATCTTTTCCTCCTCATGCAAACCATGTTGTGATAGTAGGAAAAGCCCTATGGGTGCATCTGAGCCCTACTCCCTGCCCCAAACAGGGACCTGAATTTGTGAAGCTTTATCCTTCAGGAGGTCTTCCTCTCCCTGCCATGAAGCAGGAGATCACAGAATCCCAAGGTTGGAAAAGACCTTTGAAGATCACCAAGTCCAACCAATCCTATCCTAAGCTAAACCATATCCCTAAGTACCTCATCTACCCTTTTTTTGAACACATCCAGGGAAGGTGACTCAATCCTCTCCCTGGGCAGCCAGTTCCAGGCCCTCACAACTCTTTCAGGAAACAATTTTTTTTCTAATGTCTAATCTGACCCTGCCCTAGCACAGCCTATTGCCATTTCCCCTTGTCCTATCTCCTGTCACCTGGCTGAAGAGACCATCACCCACCTCTCTACAACCTCCTTTCAGGTAGTTGTAGGTGGTGATAAGGTCTCCCCTCAGCCTCCTTTTCTCCAGGCTAAACATCCCCAGCTCCCTCAGCCACTCCTCATAGAATTTGCCCTCCAGCCCCTTCCCCAGCCTGGTTGCCCTTCTCTGGACTCGCTCGAGGATCTCAATGTCCTTGTTATGGTGAGGAGCCCAGAACTGGACACAGCACTCGAGGTGTGGCCTCACCAATGCTGAGCACAGGGGCACTATGACCTCCCTAGACCTCCTGGTCACACTGTTTTTGATACAAGCCAGGATGCCATTGGCCTTCTTGGCCGCCTAGGCACACTGCTGGCTCATATTCAACCTGCAGTCAACCAACACCCCCAGGTCCTTCTCTTCCTGACAGCTCTCCAGCCCGTCTCCCCCCCGGCCTGTAGCGCTGCATGGGGTCCCATGTGCAGCACTCTACACTTGGCCTTGTTAATCTATACTTGGCCTTGGATGAACCTTTCCATGTCAGGGTGCAAAATGGAGTCTCTTCTGATGAGCTCAGTAAGTCTTTGTCACGTTGGGACATCTGAGCCTTCTTTTGAACCCATATGCAAAGACAGACCCTTCTGGGAGGGCCTCAGTTCCCCTCCCCTCAGCCTGCAAAAGCTTTCTCAGTTAAGATCCGGGGAATGGGACCACACTGAAATCTCTAAAGACTTTGGAAATTCAGGTTTAAAATAGAGGCTGCCCTTACATGAAACTGACAGAGAGGGAAGTGATGGTGACTATGAGAATGGTTAGGGGCTCCTGGCTGAGCAGGGTGGGAATCCTGGTGGGGAGGAAGGGTCCTGGCGTGGAGCTCAGGCAACACATAACTGAGGCACTATATGGCTGTCCAAAAATTGCTGACTCTGTGATATGTGACAAACACAAAGTTGCTTTCAGCTACTTGATGTCTTCCTAGTGTGGGTGGGGGAGAGTGAGACAGACAGACTTGCAGTGTCTGAGGGCTTTATGTAGTGAGGGATGAAAGGGGTGGACAGAGCTTTAAGAGGAGAGACGCTGCTCGTTGTCTTTGATGTGCTCAAACTGCCACATAATAAAACTGTCTGCATTTTCAGGACACAGACCATGGCTTAGATTTCTGTCATGGGTCCTAGAAGAGCTTGTGTATTGCAGGCACTTAAACGCACATCCAGTGGCCTCTTCCTCCTTCCAAGAACACTTGGAAAGTGCAGACATCCTCTGCTGCCGTGGTCAACATTATGTTCAGTTACAAACTTGTGAGTTAACAGGGGACATAGATGGAAATGTTGGCCCAGAACAGTCTTGATCCCGTGTGTGTGTTTGTGTGTCTGTGGTCATGCATGTGATAAGAGAGAAGGGTGGTCACTAAACATCTCTGCCCCACCAGTGTGGAGGTCAGGGAAAAAATTTCACCCTAAATCTGTCCTGGCTGGTGAGAGTCCCCATGCACCCATTCTGCTGGTAGTGACTAGGAATTTCCTCTTCCTGCAGCCCAGTGAGGAGAGGAGTGTTGCCCACCCTCCCTCTGGGAGAAGCATCATTATCAGCTGAGTCTGACTCATCTACTTTCTGTCTTCAACCTTTGCACCCCGTGCCACGTCTGCATTTAGCCCTCAATAAGCCTGTGGAAATCACGGCTCTCCCACGCCACTGCCAGTAATCTTCCTGGAAAGAAGACCTTTGTACCGGCTACTGGTGGCAACACCCACTCTTCCTTAATAGCATGGGGAAGTGCTGGGCAGAGGGACTCATCCATCCCACAGAAACACGTCATCCCGCTTTCTGCTACCTCATTCTGTTGTCACAGTCAACAGCTTTGCTAAGCTGATCCCTGTTAATCATGCCAAAATTCACTGCTTATCACAAGAAGCCTTCCAGTCCTCATATTCTCTCCTCAAACATCAGCTACTGGCTGCTAGGCACTACCAAAGCTGAAATTCCTGGTAAAACTCTGGGAGTTTAGTTCTCCTCAGTCCCGCCTTCTGACGTGCCTTGAGACACCACAGGATAAACCGAACTCCACCTTGATGCTTCTCCTGCACAATTTGATGCATGGGTCTGACTGCTCAATCATGGCACAGACTGGAAAATTGGAACTGCTTTAGGGGCAGTTTCCATCAAATCAGCTGCAGTGCACACAGCCATACTGGTGAGTATTTAGAGAGTTTTATTTTTAGAAAAAGAATAAGGATGCAGCTAAGATGTCCTGTTGTTAGTCTCTGTGCTGATAAGAAAATGAAGGGATTAAGTTCTTTTCCCTGAAACACACTGCTTTTACCTCATCCCTTCCCTCTTCACCTGAATGCCTACAGTCTTTGGGGGGGGGGGGGGGGGGCGCAACAGAATGAAAAGCTCTTTCTGCATAGGCAGATCCAATCACCCCTCCTACAAATCTTAATCCATTGGATACTTGGCAGGGTTTCAACAAAGAGCCATGGGGCCTCTGGTTCCCCCATGCAGAGAACCTGGCCCCGCTGTGACCCTGCCATGAGCTCCAGCCTGCACATTACAGGATTATTTTCTTTCCTTTCCATCCATCATGGAAGCAAGGATTAAAATTTAAGAGTTTATAAAAAAGGAGATTTGGTAGCACCAGACACTCAGGCAGTCATGAAACTTTGCAGAGAACCAGACTGGCAGAATTAACAGAATAACACCACTGTTGGTATCTCACAGTGAACGCGACACTATGGAGAGCTATTTACTCCACACTCTACGGAACAGGTGTTTTACATTGCTTTCACTATTTGGCTAGAAAGTATATTAATGTATATTAACTGCATTGAGAACAATTACAAACATAGAAACGAGTATGTTGGATTTTCTGTCCTCTTGACACTTTTATCATGATCATCACGCAACAGCTTTCAGAGTCAGTCCCGTTTCCAAGCGTACACAGGACTTACACATGATAACCACCCTCCTTTGAGCCCAGTCAAAATAGATAAACATCCCAATTTAAGCATTGATCTCGTTCCCACTCCCTGCCCCAGATGAAGCAGGGCTTGGACTGTTTCCTTACCTGGGTATGGCACTCTCCCTTTTGTTACCAGCTCTGTCAGTAGGATCCCAAAAGACCACACATCCGACTTTATTGTGAACCTCCCATACAATGCCGCTTCTGGCGCAGTCCATTTAATGGGAAACTTTGCACCTGATGGAAGAACAGAGGTGTCCGTTTCAGAACAGAGGCAGAGCCCAAGTACCCCTGTGCGGGTGACAACACGTGCAGGGGGACAGAGCTGCAGGCAGGTGTTAGCAAACAGCTCCATGGAGTACGAGCAGAGGACAGGTGGGTGGAACATGTAAGGCAGGAGGAAAGACTTAGCAGGGAAGCGGTGGGCTTGCCACACATCCCAAGAGAAGGCTCAGGCATTTTAATTCAGGTTTGAAGTTTTATAAAAGGAAAAAAAAAAGACAAAAAACCCCAATAAATCCAATACAATAGAAATTCTCCCCAAATGTTTTAAACTAACAATTCCCTGTGATATTTGCAGGTCAAACACATTTAGCATGTATGCACAGAAGCGTCACTTATTGGAAATGTACCTCCCGGTTTCCCTGCTCAAGCTGAGTGAAATGCAAAACAAACAAACATGGTAAAAATGTAAATTAAAACCAAACCTAACATTTCATTGGAAACATGCAAGGACTTAAAAATAATACTGCCATTTGAGTTGCTGGGAGTGCAATGATGTCAAGGCACAACTTTGGCCTGTGATTTATAACTTGACAGTGTACGTTAAGCTCCTGGCACTGAAAAGCCTGTAGTGCCTTAAATACGTGCAGTTCTAATGTGCTCATCCATCATCAGAGCTTGCAGGAGCCAGTTGTGGTAAGGATGGTAAGATAACAAGCCTTTAAACATTGATTTATTTGCTTTTCCAATCATTTACTGTTTTCTCAGAGAAAAATATTTTCAGTATGACTTTAAAGAACTCTTGTGGTAATAATTAACTCGTAGCATGTACGAAAAAATATGCAGACATTTCCCTGGTGCCTTGTATTAACATACAGGCAAAAAAGAGTTGCGTTGCTTATTGCTGATCCCTAGTGACAAACACTCTCGGATTTGGAAACCAACTGACTTTGACTTCTCACCACCCTCTCATAAAAGTTCCCTCAGCTTTCAGGAGGAGTGTGGAAAGTGTAGCAACGTGGACAAATCACTCTCAGGGAGTGGAGTTACGGGGCTGTTTACAGTTCCCTGCCGGCGCGGTTCTGCCGTCACATCCAGTGCTTGACGGCGCGGATCTTCTGCCGTATGCTGCAGTCTGGCTTTCCCAGAGTACAAAGTAAACACGGTGATTCTCATCTCCTTACTTAGTAAAACATTAGGTGTGCTAGTATATTGTTCAGAAGCAAACACATTTTCCTAGGGAAAATTGGAGTTGCTCAAGGAAGTCCTGCTCTGTGAAAAGATGCAAGACAAAGTTTGAAATCCCTGATGCCTGAAGTCGGGAACTGAAATCTAGTTAAACATCAACACAAGTGGTTACATTTGCAAAGGTGGCAAGAGGATTTCTGGATGCCTACTCACTTTCAAAAAGATCTGCTGCTTCTGTATTTTCACTAGTTTCCATGCAGGCAGGAGCTAAACTCTGGGTGGTGCTCGGCTTTTGTCTCAATTTCCCTAACCTACACTTCTTCACAGCGCCAATCTTCCTCTGAAAGATGAAAAATGTACAGAACTTCATCTGCTCTTAAAAACCGCCTTTGCTATGATAGCCAAGATCCCTGTGGCAGCCCACTGTCATCGCTTGAGCCTCTGTTCAGGAAGCTGGCCCGGCTTCAGCAGCACCAGCAGCCATGTAGGGTTGGCAACGGGCTCTCCCATCCACCAGCAGATCCTGGGGCTGTGCACCCCTTGCTGATCCCCAGACAAATGGCAAGCTGCATATATCTGGTGGTCATGTTCCCTAGGCCTACAGTGCATGGCTCTAGATGGACTTCTGCAGGTATGCCATGGATACAAGGGCTAACGTCCCTCTGCGCTCTCCTACGTGCAGCTGAGATGATAGTACACGTACACCATGCCAGCTGAACAAACAGCTCCAGGCTGGCCAGCAGCCCGAAGGCTTGGACGTTGGCTGCTGCTGTGTGAGATAGCCAAGCACAGGGTTTGCTTGTTCACGTGTTGCACATGTTTTGCTCAACACATTATTTTTCCTCTTTAATCAGCTGTGTTCTTCTTAGAAGCTGAGCCAAACCTGGACTAATTCCCTTGTGCTTCATACCCAGATCCAAAGGTACCAACCACCTACAACTCATCTCTGGAGGAAAGAAATCACTTCCAACTCCTTTGTGGCCGACTCCCCTGGTATTTTTGCCTTCCTCATCTACTGCTGGTGTGGCACTGGGAAGTCAGCATGTGGTACGTCAAGGGACCATGGGAAGATGAGAAGCAAGCTAAGTAGGTGAGAAGAAGGGGGGACAATTCCAGCACATTCCTTTTCCTGAGAGCTAGAGCAAATGCTATTGGACTGTGATGTGCACTGCTGGAGAAGACAGACGGTCCGTGCTGTGGATAGCTAATGACGGGACAGCTACTCATTAAATTTCTGTGCCGCCCCTGCTGTGGGTGATTCTCCAAATGAAACAACTAATAGAAAAATCCCATGCTCTGTGTTTTGTGCAGTATTTCCTGAACTTTGGTTTGAAGTGATAGATGGGATGGATAGAGTGATAGAGAAAGGAAAGGCAAGGTTGGCAGAGAGGTTGCTAGCGGATGCCCGCCTCATGGTTTTCTGTCCCTGCAACAGATGTTGGCGTTAGATGGTTCAAGAAAGCCACAACCTGGTATGGCAGCGCCATCGGTGAGGGGAGAGCAGAGACCAGTGAGGACATCCCAGCCTGGACACCTGTACAGCTGCAGGTACTTCATATGCCCTGCCATAGCACAGCTTGTGAGAACTGGGGAGGTGGGGGGTGTGTCTAACAGAGATCCCCCGAGGTCCTGCCTCCCATTTAACGCCTGGCACCGGAGGCACAGGCAGTGCACTTCTGTGGAAACACAAAAATCCCCAAATGTGCTGAGTGCCGCTCTGAAGCCCCCCGGTCACTGCTGCTGCATGAAGTGTTCGCACAGGCCAGACCCTGGCTCCTGACTGACACGCAGTCTCTGCGCTTGCTCTCATCCAAACATGCTGATTAAACCCCCCCCCCCTCCCCCTGCACAGGCCTCAGCAGCTTATTAAACAAGCTGACTTTGTGCTGCAAACAAATTACAGCAGCAGACCATCAGATAAAAAGCGTATTACTGACACGCATGCTAATAAATCTGATAAACCGAATCACCCCAGCTGACAAGGTGGCCTATCTCTGACTTTGAAGGCAGATTTTACATCAAGGGGTGGAGGGAGGTGGGAGGGAAATTCTCTTTTCTTTGCTGGAAGGATTTTTATGACAAACTTGCAGGTCAGTAACTCCATGAGTACAGACCAACCATGCACCACATTTGTTAGGTCAGGACAGCCTGTCTTTGCCCCAAAGTGAGATACTAATCTGCATCTTTTGTCTCTGTCCCTTTTTTGAAACATTTCAGTCCAGAGAAAGCCTTTTTTGGGTTTCTGTGCTGCTTGCGAGCACATCGAGCCCAAGCTGCTTGTACAATTTACCATTAGGGCAGCTGGCTCTGCCTCCTACCGCTGAGGATTTTTGTGAGGCTCAGCCCTGTTCTTGGGACCTCTGCCCAGGCATTCACACAGGTTATCTCCCAGGAGGATTTCCTTAGGAAAAAATCAATCCGTGTCCCTGCCTTAATTCTTCCTCAGCTATAAGCAGGTCGCATGATAAGAAGGAGCGGAGGGGGCTGGGATAATTGAGTGACCTTGACATACAACTGCTTGCATGGTTTCTTCTGAGGCAAACGAAAATCCCTCAGAGCTTTGTTTTCTCAGATCTAAATCTCGATGAAGCAGAAATCTCTGAAATTCGTGCCCTGGAGCCACTGCCAGCTTGATAATGATCCTGTTTCCAGAAATGCTACAAAGCTGCTGCCTCTCCTGCCTTAAAACCAAACCCAACGCAGCACTCCAAGCTCAAAGACCTGAAAACCAGAAGACCTCTCGGGTTAGTGACCAGAGAATGTAGTTCAGCCCTGAATTGCTCCTGGGGCTGGAAAGGGAAAGCCACAAAAGGTAAAAAACGAAGTGCTGAAGCAAGCATGTAACAGGAAACGAGTCAGCCCTGGTAGGCGATGATGAGTGCTGTGTGGGAGGGACTGCGCAATGACATTTCTTGTGCTGTGAGAGTGAACATGAAATTACAAGGCTGGCAAAACATCAGCCATCAGAAGCAGGCTGACCCATCCCCAGGAAGTGGGGGACAAGGGGCAGAACTGTGGATCTGAACACCCCTCTCGCCCTCTGCCTGCATGCCCCCCTTTCTCTCGTCCTTCCTCTTGACCTGGCCATGCTCCTTCTTGCAGAGCAGATGGCATCTGTGTAGGAGAGTATCAGTGATTTCCCCCTGGGGAACTGGCTGTTGAGAAGCAAGAGTCCTTCCTCCTGCATGCTGCATGGCTGGCCCAGGGAACGGCAGGTAAAGACAAAGAACAAAGCCCTGGACGTTGAAGGCCACAGTACAGTCAGTAGTGAACAAGAGAGATCTGATTCGCTGGTAAGCTGCAAGCCAAGACTCTACAAAAGGACTGGAGAGAGCCTGGAAGGTGGAAAGAAATCCCTGCTCATTTCTAGGAAATCAAAATAAGAAGCTTCACTGGTTTTCAGCAGGTCAGGAAGGAGACACTTCAAAGTGCTAAGGAGGCAAAAAATGATCTGAGAGTTTACAAACACACACTAGAGCTCCCGAAATAGCTCTGACTTGTCTGGAAGGCATCAGAAAGATCCTTACTGTTTCATGTATGCTCGGAGCAGCACCGCTGCAAGTGCCGCCGGCGTATGCAGTAGAAACATGGCCTGGAAAGGAACTGCTCTTTTTCCTTTTGTTTTGTTTTCTTTTTTTTTTTTTTTTTTTTAAATAAGACAATTTTAAATCTGTGTCAGCCACTACTGCTTAGAATAGTTACAACTCTTCCCCAGCAGCTCTGTGGAGCATTCGGCACTCTCCACAAAAATGACATGCGCTCGGGCAAAACTCCTCATAGCTGCAAAGGAGACCGGTGCAAGGGTAGCAGAACTGTGTGGGAAATCCCAGGCTGGAGGTGATGGGAAGTTTCTCTCCGTCCTGTCCTGTAGGACACCAAGAGTTTTAAGTCTTGCCTTACAGGACCGATAGAAGCATCATCACTGATGGAAGGTAACAAGACTGAGTGCCTGACAATCTGTGCGTGTGTGTGGAAGATGTTGCAACAGCAACAGCCAAAAGAAGCAAGCCTCAGTGGTGCAGGCTGCAACACAGTCCACCAGCGCAGCCTTTAAAATGGGCGTCACTTTAACAGGCATGTTTTTTCCCCTTTGATTACTCACTTCCTCTAAAAGCAAGAGGAGCCAAATGCTCATTACAAGCCAAGAACTTTTTGTGTGTGTGTGTGTGTGTATCATTTAATGGCAGTGTATAGCTGCTAGTCACACACTTTAAATCATTAGTGGCATGACCATCTCTTTCCTTCCTGACGATTGCTGAGAAATGGCAGTGCAGACAACGAACTGCTTTTTATTTACCTCTCATAAATCAGGAGCAGTCAGGCCTCCTTTGTTCAAACCAGAAAGAAAATAAACTGGTCAGTAAAACGTTACCACCAGGCTGAGTAATACCCATACAGGTTCAGGAATGCTGCACTCTAGCCCGCTGGGGCTCAAAGCATCCCCATCTGTTTCCTTTCAAAATATTTAATCAGAGACAAAAGTGACAGTGGGGGAAGGGACCGGAGATCAAGCAAGGCTGGAGAAAACCACCTCTTCCCCACACCGACAATGAGCTCTGTACTAACACGCTTAAGCCAAGAGAAGGATGACTGCTGAGCTGAGAGTTACCAGAGGCTTTAATCTTCAGATTTTGTAAGGGAAAAACATTTCCCTTCTCCCACAGGAGCTGCCAGTCTAGAGCGCTCCCTGTCACCCTTCCCTCCACTGGCCAGGCTCTCCTCCCCTGTCAAAATTCCCACTGAAGCAGTAGTCAGCTAGATAAACAGAGCAGTCCCCAGATGCATCCCCTCGGAGGCTGAAGTAATAGGTCATGGGAAATGAGCAGAGGCAACCATTTCCTTATGATACTGTGGTCTCCACCAAGCAGAGCTCAAACTGAAGTTTAACTAAACAAACCACAACTGAATCCCACTTGGAAGAAAATTTCCAGTGGCACATTAGCAACCGTGTTTCTCCCTCAATAAATTAAAGGTCCTAGGCTCACCCTAGCTGCCCAAGTGGTATGGAATGTAAATGAAATGTAAATTGAGAGGGTGCTGCTTTGTCAAAAATGCACCTTGAACAGGCTACCCGTTAAGAAAGGGCCAAAACCCACTAGTTAAAGTAGGAAAACCTTTCTACAAGATGCCTGTGATTACAGCTCTTGATGTCTCTCTTTTAAGGAATTCTGTAGCTCTGAGGGACTTATGCCTGACCCTGAGGTCAGGGGAAGGACGTATTGTCCACTGCCCTGAAGTATGGGAAGGATGGATGACTTCTCCATACTTGTATCATGAGATGAAGCCAGGCAAGCAGGATTCAGATCCGCGGATCATCAGCCATGCAGGTTAACAGCCGAACTGCTCCTCCCTTCCCAGGCACTTTTTCCACAATTCAACTGATTTCTGCTGTGGAGAAAGGGTGGGAGATACCTATGACGACGCTCCCTCTCCCTGCCAGGCTCAGCATTACGCTTTCCTCAGCTCAAAGTTTTCCCACCCAAAGTTCAATAACTTTTATTGTCCTAAAAAATTCCGAGCTTCTCAGTATCAGTCCGGCAGATTTTCACAGCTTCCTGACATACAAAGAGGGCAAAACTATTCTGAGAGATTTAAGCCAGAAAGCAAACAGGTCATCAGAGGATTTCCTATGGATCAGGAGGAGCCTGAAGAGATCTGGCCAGAAGTAGGTCACATACTTGTCTATTAAACCAAGTAATTAGTCATGTCAAAGTATATGTTGGGTGGTTTCCGAAGGGAAAAAAAAAGACACAGTCGTAAACCAGATAGAAACTGAGATAATATAGGGCATTGTTTCAAAGCCATTTTGCAGACTGGATCTGGCTGCCTTGTTCAAGGAAAACTCTTGTTTTACACAGGGGAAGGGCAAGCAGGCAGCTTTGTGCCTACCAGAGCCTGGAGATGCTCTTGTTACTCTAGAGAGAACACACGAGGCTATTTTTTCCAGCAAGGAGCAATTCTCACCCTTGGGCTAAAATCAATAGCGGTTAACTCTCTGCATTAGTACCCACCACAGGTTCTTCAAGGCCCCCCACCAAATAATCAGGCCTTGCCATCCAAATGTGCAGAAGGCAACTTTTTGGGTGGATGCAGCCGATGGCCCACATTCCTGTGACTAGGTACTGCTAACAGCAGCTCAGAGGGGTGTGAATGGTTGTCCTGGGGGCCGCAGCTCCCAGGCTGGGACAAGTCATGCTGGAAACTCTCTGGCTCCTTCTGTCAACACTTGAAAATTACAGACAGGGGTTAACTCTTTCCTGTGAATTAATGGCAATACCCCATGCTGAAACAGGGACTTCAGGTCGAGAAAATACACACAACAGGAAGGGGTAAATGTAGTTTATGGAGTATTTAACCGACCTGTGCTTTCTGATGACATACAGTAGGGTTTAACGGGGCACTCCTTGGCTCTGGCACTGAAATGGACAGCGTGGTATTTACTGACACACATTGAGCAAGCGCTACCAATGCACTGCCTACAGAAAGAGCAGAACTGCAGCGCTGCGAGCTTGGCCCAACATCTGACAGCTAAGCATGACTTGTAAAGAATGACTAACTACAAAGAGCCTGTGTCATGCCTNGACTCTACAATACCCTTTGATACATTTTTATAGTGTATCAATGGTTGGTGGTGCCCAGCACTCTGTGTGGCACTGGAAAACAGTTTCCTATTAGAGCAACGTTTTCAGTTCCCCGAGAAGTTAATGGTGCTCAGAGAGACAGCTCCATTGCACAGAGGCACGATTCTTCGACCCATTTGAAAGAAAGAGAATAAGACTAGCACAGCAATGTTGATAGCGGTTAGTAAATGCTAGAAGGCACTCTGTGAAAAAAATAGTTTGCACAGGCTTCTCCAGATTGCTCCACTCGGGCTTTCGAGGCTAGTAAGTAAGGTATGCTTTTTGATAGGGCACTGTGAGGATCTTGTCTTTACTGTCACTGCCCTCGCCTGTGCTCTCTCATCTCTCACTCATCATCTTTGTTTCACGGCGGACAGCTTTTAAAGGGAAGGCAACTACATAGGACTTCTCTTTAGGACATGCATCAGCAGTGAAGTTCTGGGCCAGCAGTTAATATGAGTCCAGGATTTACTGAAAGCAACCCCAAAGCATGTGAGAGCGAGCTTTTGAAAGCTACATTCCACTCTTCCCCTGCCCCAGGAACGACACTCAGTGCTATGCCGGGCGCGGTATCTACCTTGTCTGGCCGTATATTCGTTGTCTTCAATCAGTCTTGCCAATCCAAAGTCGGCAATCTTGCATATTAGGCCATTCCCCACCAGAATGTTTGCAGACCGCAGATCCCTGTGTATGTAATTCATTCGCTCAATGTACGCCATGCCTGCAGCCACCTGCCAGAGGCGTGAAACACAATCCGTGCAGTTTAAAATCAACTCAGATGGACAACGGGCTATCAAACGTATATACATAAATGCTCAACACTGGAAACACACCTGGGCTGCCATGTCCACCAGGTTTGGTAACTTCAAAGCTCTTCCTTCTCCATCTTTTAAGAAATCTAGCAAACTCCCTGCAAATGCAAAACCGACACAGTAGAGAGATGTTAGGGAAACAATGGCTGTTTGTCAGGATGGAGGTGCAACAATTTGTGTAATATTAAAGACAGCAATGTTTTGAATTCAAGTGGATGGTTAAAAAAAAAAACCCAACAAACCCACAAAATCTTAGAACTCTCCTATTATACTTAATTCACTCTGTTTTAAGGTTGGTTTGCAGAAAAACATGTCACTAGTCCAAAGAGAGTTAGTTGCAGGGGAAAGAAACAACATTGTTTTTAATTTTCCTGACCGTTCCTGAGAAAGCTGATCTTTCCAAACTTTTCCAGTGCTCTTTGAAACTACATACCTGCTGCTCTCTAAAGGGCTCAGCTAACTGCAAAGCATCAGCTCGGTTCCAAGCCACACAAGCTATGGAAAAAGTCAGATCCCAGCTCAACCTGCTCCAAAAGAAAGGTCAGCCTGGAGCCTGGTAAGCCCAAAGGGGGTAGCATTAACAAAGGGTAATTTTCCTTAGAAATCTGTAGTGCTTTTTCTCTAAGTAACTCAAAACTAAATGTAGCACGAACCGTTAATTTTAGAAGGCTGCTATGCAAAGCTAGAGAAGACAAAGCAGGGATCAAATGAAAGCAATTTTAGCAAAAGTAATAAGGACATTAGCTTGCCTCATGCAAGGGAAAGCAAGGAGGCTCCCTGTAGCTTTAGAAAAAAAAAAGCCTGGGATGCTACGTCTCCTTTCCCAATCTTGCATTCAAACAGAGAATTGTGGCAGTCTCCTTTAAATAAGGTCAATGTATTGGTTTAATAAAGGGAAAAGACAGATGATTAGGCGTTTCTCCCTTGATAAATTGTCAGCCTCGAGCTCAGATCCAAAGATGTAAAATGTTACAGTAAAAACTAGTAAAGTAAGCCAAAATAAACCACGTACTTCAGAAGGATTTTAAGAAATCTTTTTTTTTCTTTTAAAGGGGAAAAAGCACATGCTTGTCACTGAGACATATGATTAAAGTGTGAGTTAGTCAGGGCTTGGATGCCTTTGACGAGGGAGGTGGGCAGGCACCTGCCAGGAAAATAAAAACCAACTCCAAACAGACCAAAAAAATGCACTTAAAATTTCAGAGCTTCCCTGCAAGGACTTATGTTTCCTATTTGGTTCGTTGGCTTTTCCAAAACAAGCAGATCTTTTGCTCTGCTTTCAGCACCCCTGCTGGAGATCTGACAGAGTGAAAAGTTTTCCTCTTCTCATCTTACTACATCATTACCGGTTAAGTAGCTTAAAGAGAAAGAGAAGGAAGAAGGACAAAGGGAAGGGGAAAGAGAAGGGAAATAATCACATCCACAGATAAAAATGATAGGTGGGGTCGACTGAAAAATTAAAGCTGGTATCTGAGAGTGAGTTTTGCCCGTGACAGAACTCAGGAGCGCTAAAAGAAGAAACAAAAACCTTAGGCCAAGGAGTGAACACTGAAAGAAGGTGCCATATGAACTCTCTCATGCCAGGAAAAGCTAGGATCTTGGGAAGCAGTGTGTAATATTCAAACCAAGAAAATGCAAATCTCCACTTGTCAGGCAAGTTTAAATGCTGATGCAATTAAGTACTTGGGCTGCACCAATTTCCCCCCTCCCGAGTGTGAATTTTTCTTAGCACATCCAGTGGATTTCAGGTTTTGGGCCCAGTTCAGAGATGAATCCATAATTCTTCTGAAGCCAGAGGTGAATTCAAGTTTCCTGTCCCCTCTCTCCTTCCTTACAGACTGTTCATACATCACAGTGCACCTCCCTCTGTGTCTGCGAGGAGCAGGCAGCTAGCCTGGACTAAAGGAGGCTGAGGGGAGACCACATCACCTTCTACAACAACCTGACAGGAGGTTGTAGCCTGGTGGGCATTGGTCTCTTCTCCCAGGAAACAAGCAATAGGACAAGAGGAAATGACCTCAAGTTGCACCAGGTGAGGTTTAGACTGGGTATTAGGAACAATTTATTCACCAAAAGGGTTTCCAATCACTGGAACAGACTGCACAGGGAAGGGGTTGAGTCACCATCCCTGGAGGTATTCAAAAGATGTGGTGCTTAGGGGCATGGGTTACTGGTGGGCTTGGTAGTGTTAGGTTAGTAGTTGGGCTTGATGATCTTGAAGGTCTTTTCCAACCTGAGCGATTCTATGATCAACAAAGAAAAAAATATTGTTATAAAGGCAGCAGCTCTGGCTTCACCTTTGCTCATGTACTCCGTGACAATATAGATAGGTTCTTCAGATACCACAGCATAAAGTTGGACCAGTTTGTCATGTTTTAGCTTCTTCATGATTTGGGCCTCCTCTAAGAAGGATTCTGGAGACATAGTGCCAGGCTTCAGAGTCTTGATAGCCACTTTAGTATTTCCATTCCACGTACCTACAAGCACAGATACTTAGTTAGATTAAACATCTTCTGCTCCTTTTTCTGTCTGTTTCCTAATGTAGCCAAGGAACAAAATATAGAGGATACTTAATAAAGGGTTTTTTTAACATGAGTTTTCCCATGTTGCCTTATTATTATATTCCTCCCGCACTTCCCTCATAGTCTAGTGTTTTTCTATTACACTGAAAAATAACACTCCCATTGACACCGGGGCACAGTCAGCATTGTCCTACTCAGACAATGCTTCCACTGATGTCCACAGAAACCTCTGAGTAGGAGATGCAGGACTGCTGAAACCCATCATGATGTATTCCCTTGCTAACAAGTAATTGCTACAGACCACAACACAGCTCCAGTCACAAATTTGGATAACAAAACTGGTTAAACCCAGAATTTTCCATTTGCAAGAAATGTTAACATTTTGGGTTTGTCCTGAGCCAGAGGAAAAAATAAGTCTACTAAGAGAAAAATCCCCAAGAAACAAATTCTGAATCTATTTCATTTAAGAAACATGGGTGTGTTTCCAAACCAAAACATGTCTTTTTCCTTCCCCTCCTCATCCCCAGAAGCCCAGCAACTGCTGATCGAAAAAGAGCTGGTTCCTGTCCACTTCACTTTGTTCTCTACTTGCAGTCAGCACTGAAACACACCAGTTGCATAATTTTCCAGCTATCACCTACCAAGCTTTCTGTAACGCCTGAAAAAAGCCTGCCTAAGGAGCTGTAGTGAGCTGGGGAAGGCTGGTTCAAGGGCATCCCACAGGAGGTATTTGCAAGGGGAAGGAGGAGGGCCAGAAAGGAAAAATACCCCAAACATCTACCTACGTTAACAGGTTTTTTGGGGATGGGGGCTGAAGAAGGGAAATGAAAATGGGCAGAAATAGAACTTTTTTTTTCTTCTTTCCCCAACTTCTGGTTATCCCTTGCCCAGACTTGCCAGAACCCTGCTGTAGAGCCGGGGCTGAAATGGCTTTGACCAGGACCTGTGATGTGTTGATGGGGAGCTGCTGTGTGACCAGGCAAAACAATACTAAATGGCTTCAGGATTTAATCACATCGGGCAAAAATTATGGCTCTGTACTTAGGCATGAGGACAGCAGAAGGCCTACAAAGCACATGAAGACTCAGATCTAGTTTCGGTAAATTAAGATCTCATCAAAAAAAGGTAACGTGTAAAATAAGCCTGGTTTGTCTTTGTGAAAAGCACATTAAGAGTTACCAGGGCTCAGCTGCTGCATGGGAACTGGTTAAGCCAAAATAACTTCATCATGAGCGTTTGTGATTTGCCAGAACATAAAAACGAGCTGGATTGTTTCTTGTGGATGTGGTCAGGTCCCAGCTGCCACCTGGCCAAGCCAAGGAGTGGCAGGGCAGCTACTGCCCTGTTGTCCCTCGCAGCAACACATGATGCTGCCTGAGGGGAGCTCGAGGCACAGATGAGCTAAAAGTCTGCAGTGCAAGTCTGGTTTTCACCATGCCTCATTTTTCTTCTGCCAGCTCAGTGCCAGGTGCTTTCACCCCTACCAGTGGTGGAGTAATGCCTTGAGTTCCTACCACCGCTACCCCAGTGCGCTTGAGGAGGGCCCAGGAGGTCTTAGTTTCGCTCAGTCCTCTCAATCAGAGCTGAAGCAGGACTGTTGCTTCTTGTGTGAGGATGCAATTTTGCCTCCTGATCTCACATAGGGCAGCCAAAATCTTTTCTGATGGGTGAAACGGAGCGTGTTTTCTCTGGAGACACTGAGGCTTCGGACCGCAGAGTGCCATCAGTTACAGCCACGTTGCAGAGGTATGGCAAATGGCATCAACCAGGAGTGAAAACCTCATTTCACAGGCACCAGGGTTTCTGTCACTAGCATTAATAAACTAGGATTTTACCCAGTGTGTTAACAGGATTAACTGTATTATCTGTTTGCATTGCCCTAATAAAAATCCCAGGACTCGTTCTAGCATCACAAAGTGATTTCAGCAGTTCTGTTATTAAATAATTTTTATCATTTCTCCAGTTAAAAAAAAAAAATCAAACAAAAAGGTTAACTTATTCTCTCAGCCTAGATTTCAGTTAAAATTGTTAAATTTTCTTGTTGTGGTTTGGTATGTTTCTCTATTAGAAAATTACCATAGACTTTCCTCTGAATTCTTCCTGTATGTAGTTAGTTACTACTTAATGCATTTTTTATTGATTTTTACAATGTTAATCTATTCCAATTTGGTAGTACTTCAGGGCTGTTAACATATTTTTACTATATATTACTTTAAGAAACATGATGTCGTAACTGTAAGAATAATCTTTGCATTTCTGACAGATATTTGGCATTTGGCACTTTATTTTTCATAGCTGATTTTGCTTTTTTTTTTCCTTTTTTTTATTGTGTTTGTTCCTTTAGGTTATTGCATCAGTTTAAGATCCACAGCACACAAAGCTGACCGCCAAGTATTAACATCAACTTGAAACTCTCGCAAGCACTCAGGATGGAGAACAAGGTGGTGAAACTGCAGTTATCTGGGGATGCTGATAGAAAACATAGGTGGCTTTCACTGCACCAGGTCAACTGTAATTCTGTGAAATTCTAGAAATGTCTATATCCCTAGTCTATGCATTCAATAAATTCCACAGACCTGCTGCCATGCTCCTTGCTGTCGCCTTGCAACAGGAAACAGCTGCAAGAAGCCAGGAGAGCCTGCTGGTTGTTTTGGTTGTGAGTACTTTCATGTCACCGCAACAAAAAGAGCAGCCAAACTGCTCCACCAGATTTTTTTCAGAAGAAACAACATGAATTGGTAATTTTAAAGAGGCTACACAGAATGCAATTTGGCACAGAAATCAAGCCCACCTCTCATTAAATGGCCACGGTATTGTGTTTCAATGTTATGGCCATACTAAGATTTATGTATATTTTAAATTGCTATTGTTTTATAGACATTAGAAGAATGAGGCCCATAGAGGGGAGAACAGTTAAGAAACATCCAGAGACCAATGTCAGTGGATTTGGAAAATGTCAGTGTTTCTGCACTTCCAAGTGGGGGTTCGGTTGGGCCGGGCAAGTCTCGCCTCTATTGTCCCTGGCCTCTATATTGAGTTATGGGGCTCTGCTGCTGATACACATTTCAAAACGGACTTAAAGACATGGATGCATGGGACAGCTAGCCTGGCAACATCAGCTCGCTGATACCTGCTGTTATCTGGAGACTGAGGGAGCAGGTGGAAGCATTTTCAGGGTCTGATCCATCGGTGCTAAAACACACGAGGGAAGAAAAATGTCTACTCACCAGATTGATTCCTGGTTATCCCTTCTGCCTTACAAGCTCCTGTTTCAACTTCATTCCTATTTTAATCCCTAGCAATTGTGCAGTCACCCAACTAAACCCAACACAACTAATGAAGTTTAATGCCCTAACCTCTCATACCAGTGGGTGCAAGTGGAAAGAAGTTTCCCCGTGGGTTACTGTATTTAGGTCTGACTCTTTGAGGCAATACAGACTTAACATTTCATACTATTATGGCCTTTCGGCTTTAAGATCTCTACTTGAAATGTTTATTTCTGCCAAGAGGGCCTTAAAAGATCCATCCAAAGCAAAATATATTCTCTGCCTTACCACGCCACACTTCAGCGAAACACCCCTGACCAAGCTTCTGTTCCAGAAATAATGAATCACGTGCAACTTCCCATGCATCTTTAGCCAATCCAACAGTTTGGGGGGTATTATTCGTAGCAATCACAGTTAAGTTAAAACACAAACCATCAGCTTTCTCTATAGGAGAGGAAATTAATAAAAAAAAAACCACACTTATAATCCAAAATTATGCATGCATTGAGAAAGATGGAAGGTGACTCTTCTGTCAGTGCTGCATTAAAGTTCATTTGCAAACACCGGTTTTTGGATACTGAAGGCAAGGGCTTTTTTTGTTAGCTTGCAGAAAAAGGCTCCTTGGTATAATTAATAGATTACTATGTGAGCCTTGATTTATTATTAAGACGGTGGTAATTTGTCAAAATCAAAACCTTCCAAGGAAACACGGAATTTCAGTTTTCCTTTGCCATCAATTATGGTGAGAGTTGAAGATTAAAGAATTTCAAAGTCAAAACCAGGATTCCAAAGACATTTTTCCTAACAGTTTGAGCTTTGCTTTTTTTTTTCCCATCTTGTGGGTCACAATGCCCTACGTTTTCACCTTCCATCTTGTAATCCCCACTCAGAGAGCTATTTTAGAATACTTATTTTGCTCCATACCCATCCATACTTCCCCAAACTGCCCATTTCCCAGTCTCTTGATCAACTGTAGGGATTCTCGTGGAATTTCCCAGACATCTTTGGTTTTGACAGACAGATCAGTAAGCCTTGGCATTCCTTTATGACAGGGGACTACTAAGCGGCAGCAAAGACCTGCAGCTCTCTCTGATGGAGCCAGAAGTGAAGCCAACAGCAAAGGAGAGGAAAGAAAAAAAAGTGTGACATGAAACAAAAACAGTAAGCATAAAAACAATGCTACTCACAACAGCTGTTAGTTGCATACCACAAAGCATCCTGGAAGATTAGAAATTGAACACTGAAACATATTCATTTGAGACAGAACAGGAAATATTTTAGTCTCAGCTTCCACAGCTGGAAATGGAAGGTGACCGCCAGTGGTTTCTCTCGTGGACTCAGGGTTTCCCTTCTCCCACAATGCTGCATTAAAGGAAACTTCACCAGTAACTGCGATACTATGGCATGGTGTAACTCTTTAAAAAATAATCTCCAAGTCACAAACTGGATTGCTTCTGCACTGAGTGAAAGAAACACAGAGAAGATTCACTTTTTCTGCAAATGACAGCAATGGAAATTTGGTGGACTTGTTGGCTAGTTTTTTTTCTAGGTATGCTGGGAAAAGGTATTTTCTGTATTTCTCCTCTGTGGAAAGGTGTTTCTCTTGGTGTCCTGTACAAGACTTTTTCTGCCATTCTTTCTAGAGCAAACTTTTATTAGTCTATGCAGTCACCCTGACATTGTTTGGACAGGTTCATTGTACTTGCAAGCTTCTCAGAGGCTTCACTGTGACAGAACTCACAGGATTTTTAGCAGGAGTAAAACAACCCCAACGATATATACACAAAGATATATGTATATGCACACACTGTAGTGTAGTATACTATGCTGCACAAAGCAGATTGCAATAGAAAGCTTGTGCAGCATCTCGTGTCTTAAAACAGGCGCAGCAGAGCAGAGCAAGGTGGGGAACTGCAATTGTACTTCAGAATCAAGCATAATATTCCTTCTCCTGTGCAAGATTTCTTTCTGGGTGGATGTACAGTTTGTTTCACCATTGCAAGGTGGGCAAGCACTGAAGCTCCTCGCAACACCAAGCTCTACCTCCTCAGCCCAAATGTGGTGGGATGGTGGGGAAGTGCCCTACAGACACCCTGACATGGACCTCATAGTGCCTCCTGTAGCAAGACAACAAAGACTGCAAAACAGGGAAGATGAGCTGACCAGCTGGTATGTCTTATTCCAATATAATTCTAATGGGAACGATAGGATAGGGACTAGTCAAAATATGGATTGTATATGAAAACTTCCTTATGAGTTTGGACAGCTGCAGAAAGAAGCTGGAGGTTCTTGAGACCTCCTTGTTTTCTTTAATTGGGGAAAAAAGAAAAATAAGCTTGGCATGCTGGTGCTCCAGTTCAGCCCAGACCACACACACTTATGAGCTTATGCTTGACAGGCCAGTTGTTAGGGACTGGGTGAATGGGGCTTCAGCTTCAGGCCTGGACTGACTTTAGCCTGTCACCAGGACTCCCTGGGGATCTCGACATTTTCCATTAGTAAATCTCATCTGTGAAGGTCCTGACACTGCAGTTAACTTTATTATCCAGGTAAGAAGGGGCTGGGATAAAAAGGAAGTCTGGGTAGTGAAGATACCTGACAGTGCAATGGGAGCACAGTTCAGGGCTACCTGTGCTGTGTCTGCACAAAGGTCTGCTTTGTACTTCCACCTCCTGACCCAGGGCTGCTTATATGAGACCAAACTGCACACTGTCTACCTGGGTAGCTCCATTTCCAGCTGCCTGGACAGGAGTGGTCCTCCAGCCTGGACAGCTATGGGACGAAGGCTGAAAGGTGAGATGCAGAGCATCCCTGTCCTGCTGTGAAGGCACTGCCCTATGGTCTCAGTAGTCTTTCTTCAGGAGCCACACTGATCTTTACGGAGTCATTCGCCTGTCTCTGAGCTCTCCCTAGAAGTCAGTGTAGTCACTCACAAGGCACTGTGCTGATCCACAATCCAGAGTGCAGAGCAGAAGGTTAGAGGCAGCCTTTATGCTTTGAGTCAGCAAGGGCTGGCGTGGCATGAGGGTTCATTCCTGTGTTCTCCTGGGTCTGGGAGACCACAGGTGAAACCTCTGGAGTGTGGGTCTGTACCATGCCCTCCTGAGCTACCCTACCTGGATCCTACTGATAAAGCCTGTGTGTTACACAGGAACGGCTGTTTCCAGATCCATTTGTTTCTAAATCTGAGTATGGAAAATAAACCAACCTCATCATCCGAACGTAGAAATCTGTAAGTTGACATATACCAGCTGGTATTGTGGGGGTCAAAATTATCTTCCTTGGATGTAAGCTTTTATACATTATTTGGCTTAGTTTAATGTAGAGTCAGAGGAAAAAACCAGAAATTCTCCCAGGCAGCATACACCCATAAGAAATTGGGTGGAGAAGACAGCCAGATGTCTAGTATGAATAGCATAAGAATACAGCAGACAGAATACAAAGAATACAGAAAAAACACCCCACAGAGAAGTTGATTTCCCAAGTAAAAATTATGAAAAGTTTTTGAGCAGCGAGCATTTGGGGTCATCTGTTAATATTATGAAAAGCTACAGTAATGAAAAAAATAAGAAAAGCAAAATAATTCCAAATACAAATTTCTGCTTAACAAATGACCGTGTTGAGAAGCATGGCAGTCTTTTACATAAGAACCATTTGTCCTGTGCAGAGGTTTTGGGGGGCTTTAAGGTTGTATCTGTTGTATGCCATTCGCCAGTGACAGCGGTTTTGGGTTGAATAGTGCATGCCACATTTTAATCACATTAAAAAAGAAACAAGAAAAGCTTGCTGGGTGGACACAAACAGCATGCAGAAAGAAACACCCACCTTGCCATATTAATTTTTTTTTTTAAAAAAATCAGACCAATTCTAATTTAAATGTTAATACTTTGCACATTGAACACTAATCCAGTGGAAAAAATGGAGCCAGGTAATAAATGCAAACCTTTTGGTCATTGCTTTTAGGTGACTGGATTCCACAATGCAATTCCCTGTTTGCTTGCTTAGCAATAGTGTGCTGCAAAATGGTACGTGTTAGCACTCGCTTACGCTCAGGGAACTCATGCTTTGCAATGTGCAAGTCAAATGCAGCAATTCTGTTTGCTTAGCAGAGGGAGAGGAGGCGAAACCTTTACCCCAGCAGAGTGATGGTGTTTAAAAGCTCTGCCGCTGTACACTGTGAACGGCACTCAAAGCCATTTGTAACTGTAATGGGAAAGGGATAATGGAAGATGCATTACAACAAGCAAGAGACATAGCTCAAATGACTCTTTAGGGCATCTTACACATATATCAACTCAGCAGCAAACACTTTTGTTTTAAAATACTTCAGAGTGCTGTGTATTATCTGAAAAATTACCTGAATAATGCTGAACCAGCTGCTGAAGAGTTTCAAATTGTGCCCGAGTTGTGATATAATATCCACCATTGTCAAGTTTACGAATCTTGTAATGCTTGACATGATCTCCTTTCATATCATCCCAGTCTCGAATAGACAGGGAATAGGCACCTGTTCCAAGCAAAGGAAAAATAAAAATCATTAAGTAACTTTCAGATGCAAAGATTTTGGTTTGCTGGTCAGTTGTCATGAACTGAAATTGCTTCCCAAAACTGCTTACTGTACTCTGAAAAAGAACAAGTGGATTTGACACAATGAAAAAAAAACCCACAGAAATCTTGCCATGTTCACACCATGTCCCTTTCATGCTTTTCTAGAGAGAGATCAGGACTTCCATGTAAACGAAAACTCACATTTTAACATTTACTGCTTCATGCTGTTAAATTGTCTGTTGTTTTGTCAGGGTATACTACGTTAGATAAATGCCAGTTGGTGGTAAATACCAAGATTTTAATTGGAAGCACCGGAGATATGTGTAGTGTTGTCACCCAGACGGATCCCAAACTTCTTTATAAACATTAAATGGCCAAATCAGTGTGCTTTGTATGTCATGGCCTCTGGAAGGTGGTACTACACCAAGACACCACACCGGGAGGTCTGCAAGAACTGCATGTTTCACTTTCCAAATCCGTGCTGGTGGGATTCAGATGCCCAAACTCTTGGGTTAAGTGCCACGTGAGATGCCCCACGACATCCTGCTTGGCAGTCTTCCCACAGCCTATCACATCTCTCCAATGCACATGGATGCCATGTAAGCATTTCAAATGGCTCTGGATTCTCATCGCCAGGTGAAGGCACCTCAGCTGAGGGCCTGGATTTAGTTTTAGTTGTAGCGGTGTCTGTCTGCAGGGGGGCTGTGATTGATTTAGAAGCTCACACAAAAGCTTCTGGTGCTATTAGGGCAGCTAAGTCTCAGCCTAGTTTCCATGAGTGTTATGGCGTTGACAATATCAATGGAGTAATGCAGGTTTGAGCACCAGGTGTCTGCAGTTGTGGGCAGCTGAACTGAACCCTAGCTTCCCACTGACTGGTCACCCACATGGGGACCTGCACATTCACCTGGCTTAATTTGAAGCACGGTTCTCACCTACGTACAGTCACACCCATGGGTTGGTTCTCTACAGCATCAAAAGCAAAGCCACGTTTTACAGCAGTTTCTGAGCAAAAGTAGGGCCATTTCAAAGGCAGTGGAGATGACAGATCTTCACTCATAGCTCAGATGAATATGGTGTTTACTCAAAGGTAATTCAGGCATTAAAAGGAAAAAAAACCAACCATAGAGGTAACTGGCAACTGCAGAAATCTCAAGAAGGTTTTCCTTTTGGAGCCTGGGCTGCTTTCACTGGTAACCAAGAAAACCACCAGCTGACAGTTTTGGACAACATGAAGGGTGGAGTGATTTCTTTCAGATCTGATAGCAAACAGCACTGACTGCAGCTTATCCCAAGGTAGGGTGCTTCTCAACACACCCAGCAGGTTCACATCCGCCGGAACCACCTCCAGCTAAGTGAAATGTTTTAAAGAACCCTCACAGTTACAGGGCTGACATTCCTGCTGTGAGATGTCTTTCCTGGATGTGTCCTCAGGAAGAAGTTGCTCCAAACACGTTAACCTGCAACAAGTCCTGCTGGCGGGCAGTGCACTGCTGAGGGAGCTGCAGTGAACAAAATGTTTCCACCCTGACTCCGACGACTTCTCAAATTCCTTGTTGTTTGTCCTCTAAATAGGAGGCAAAGAGCCAGCACTTACACAGATGATTCTGGTTTACGCGAATGGGAGACACCCTGAGAGGAGTGGCGGGGGTTTTATTTCTAAGTGTAGAAAAATACGGTTCCTTTAGGGTATTTTTCTGAGGAGGTTCTCCCACTGAGTAAAATACCTATCTCTCAGCTAGGAGTTCAGAGTTTTTCTGGGGGGGATTTGCGAGCACATCTCTCACGTGCTTTGTCCCACCGCTCTGTGTCCTACGCCGTCAGCCTAATTTCAAGCTTTTCCAGGCGGCGTTCTCCACCTCCGCGTTTGTCAGCTCTCATCCGCTGGCGGCAGCTGTATTTTCTTTAGTCGCACTCCCTGCCTATCTGGTCACTATTTTAGATTCTTTAGGAAAATGTAAACAATCTGTGGTTCCAGGTCTGCAATCAGAGCTGTGTGGGTGGCCCTCTGTGGAACCCCGCTGACCTCAGATCAAGTTGCAGGACTGGAGCTTTAGTTCAAATCTGGAGGAAAACAAGACCCGTGCTGAGACGGATTTCATTATTCACGTGTTTAGGCTGTTGGTTATTTATACTATTCATTATTATCTGATGAAAAATTCAAATATGAAAGATATACATAATAAAAATTTGGATAGAAATACGACATTACAACATATCATACTAATGAATTTAAAAAAAAACCCAAACAAAACAAACACAAACCAAACGAAAAACCAGACAGCCTTGGAGGGTGGAGATTGAAACCAGGTGAAGGATTATACAGACAAGGGCTGATAAAGTACCTGGGCAGTCAGGCACTGGAAAAAAAGCAAGCCAGCTCCATATGATTTATTTTGGAAGTAAGAAGAGAAGGCAACCACGATCAAGGGAGGTTAAATTCATGCTGATGTCATCCATGATGATACTTTTAACATGATCCTGATTAATTTTATTATTGTTATTATTTAAAGCAGAAGGGATGATCCTAGGCCGCAAAACAATCCCTGCCTCAAGCCCCAAGATGACTGGCTGGAGTAAGGCTTTTTGAGAAGACTTATGGGAGAACGCACCATTCGAGCCCTCCCAGCTGACTTTTTCTCTCTCATGAACAAGAAGTTCCCTCTGTTTTCTGCTAACAACATACTGAAACACCACAAGGATGAGAAGGGAAAGAGGCTTTTTTGACAAAAACCATGCATGTTTGGGGTTTTTTTCCCAATGGCTTTGATGCAAACTTAGCCCGAAGATGTAAAAAGCCTTCAGTCCAAATGCAGAGGAATTAAGCTGGCTGCTCTAAGTCCACCCATGATGGATCACTCCATTCCCCCAATGTTTTTGTGTCTCATGGGAAGCTCTAGGGAAAAAATGCCCTGACTTAGCTAAGTAAACAGCCCTGCAAAACGTATCACCTATCACTGCACAAAAAACGGTCAAAGCAGATTGAACTGGTACTGTGTTTTAGAGACACAACATCGTGTTTGTTTTTAGGGTCCATGACTGTTTATAGGAATGAGGTTTTTAAACTCGTCCCAGAGCAGAACGAAGTCCTGCTCCTCACATGCATCACAACAACTGCTGGTGGAAATGAACAGGTGGGGGCTGTTTGCAGAAAGAAGTGAACAAGTTGGGGCCTGCCTTGCTCTTGAGGAGAACGCCTCCCTGCTACACGAGGTATGAAGCTATGGGGTGGCAAGATGGGAAATCAGCTGTCTGAAACAACAGCATGTCTATTCAGATTTCCCATCAGAAAGAGTCTTCAGAGTTACGGGCAGTGAAGGTCAGAGTCCAGTCAGTAAAGAATGCAAAACTTACAATTTCAGATGACAATGCAGCGTCTGAAGATAGGTCAGGCAGAGGGGAGTGGGAAGTAGGGTTTCCCTTCTCTAAACCCCTTTACCAGCCATGATTCTAAACACTTTCTGCGCTAACTCTAGCTGACAACGCGTACTCTGATCAAAGCACTAACAAGTCGGTGCTTTAATTACATGAACCATCATTAGACTTCAGAACTCACATGGAATGAATTCTAGTGACTTACACTTCCCACAGCAATTGTTCTGGGTTGCTGGTTAATTGAGAAATGGCCAGGTTTGTTTTCAGTAGTTGCAGGTTTTCTCCTGAATAGTTGCATGAGTTAGAGAGCTCTTTTCATACATTTGAAGCTTTGAGGAAGATGTTGACAGGTATCATGTACGAAAATGTGAAAGCAAAGATAGCACCCACTGTGAAAACTGGAACTCCTCCAATATTTCTAGGGTGAAGGAGGAGAATACATCCTTCCACATGACTTCAACAGAATGGATACAGTTGAGTATTTTATTAATATATTAAGTAGAAATATTTTCACATCTTTTCGCTGTTAATCTGTGAATTTAAAACTGCTACGTTGCTTTTATGTGTTTGTTTTTCCCTGGTATCCACCATTCAAAGGAGAAAGTCCAAAAAAATCCCCTAATCTTCTCAAAATAACATCTAGTCCCTTCTTCCCCCCCCGGCCAAAATCTTTTCTCTTCCAGGCAAGAAGATTCAAACATTCTGCTTGTTCAAAAGCAATCAGTAATTTTCAGCAAACTGGACTGGAGATTCCCAGCATCTGCTCACAGTAAGCTGGCTGGCTGTGTTGGGACTCGAATATGTAACCTCCTGTAGCCCATAGCTGCTGCTCTGAGGGGCCACTCTCCACCCAGCTCTGCTGCAATAGTAGTATCCTTGACACGCATGTTGCGGGAGACAGCGTGATGTTCAGAGTGTGACAGCAGAGCAGAGCAGAGCAGAACATCCTGTCCGTGCATGAGTTGCACTGCAGATACCATGGGTTGAGTGTGGCACGGGTTGCCCTTGGGTTATTCTCTGTTTTGAATGCTCATTGTAAGACCTGGGATGTCCAGATGTCTAATTCCATAGCACACATACAGGTAAGGTGACACTTATCTCTACCTCTGTACCACATTATTTCACAAATGTATCAGTTTTTCTCATATATCTTCTCATTCATAGTCAGAATAGCTTTAGCCAGCCTACCTTTGGTAGTTTCACTTTCCCGGATCAGGAAGGTACCTCTGGGGTTTCCAAATGACAACAGCTGCCTCTCGGCATCTTTTCGGCCAAGTTTGCCAAAGTACCACCTTAGGAAAACACCAGAAACAGTAAGACAAATGCTACAAAGGATTACTAGGTAATGTCATGGAGCTCAGGCATGGAGGATTACTCGCAGAAGCTATGGTTACTCACGGATATTCAACCATTTTTGCCATACTGTGTCTCTTTTACTGTGGTGGGAAGCTAACGTGACGAACCATGTAGTAGATGTTGTGTATGTTGTGCAGTAGCACTTTGCATTAAGCCTATAAGCAGTAGACACTGAGAATGCTTCTTCAGTATCTTACAACTAAGGCCAGATGCTGGCAGAGAGCAAGACTTGGTGGGAGGGGGGTAAGGAATAGACAAGGAAAAGGTCAGGAAAATGCTTTGCTGCAGAAGAGCAGGGTTTTTACAGATGTTGCTGTAAACTATGTATTTTTCTTACATAGTTGTGTATTGGTATTCAATATCTTTGCTGCAGCACAGCCATAAAACTTCAGTAGAAGGACCAGATGCAAACACTTTAGTGTGGCTGTATAAGGCTTTCAGACTTCCAGTACCTTTTTCCTTCTTGCATATATATATATATTTGTTTGTGTATTTGCTTGCTTGTTTCACAATCAACCAAGTACAATCTGAAGTACAGACTGCAGTAATACCTGCTTAGCTGTATAAGCTCCTCCAGTTTATCTTTTATACTGGAAATAATATAGATATACATAGAACTCCATTTTTTGCATAGATACGTCCTTATTATGCTGCCTGTGTATGTATTGCAGGCATCTTACCTATTGGTAGGTATTTGTTGAAACAACATGCCCTCTGGAACAGACAGTTCGCACACTAATTGACTCAAAATATTTTTACAGGTTGGTTCAGCAAAAGCAAGGGCACCTTTTGCTTGAAGATCTAAATTACTTGGCACTCAAATAAAGGAAGCAGACCTATGCTCCTTTAGGTTTTCTTCCTTTGTTTTGACATTGAAAAAGCACTAAGCCCGCGCTTCTTTTGTTGCTAATCACCTAATTATTTATCAGTGCAGTTAAGAACTGAAATAAAAACAACGTAAGTAATTTGAAAAATCGCTACCATCAATCAAAACCGACTCCTCCAACCTCCTTCAAATACAGCACTAATGGCTCTTTAACAACAAAAAGAAAACATACTCCTCTGCTTGGATGGAATCGACTGGAGCCACATAATTACTGGGAATGTAACCAGTTTCTCCTGTTGTCAAGGACCGGGCCTCCCACCAGTCTCCTTCCCTGCAGAAACAGAAGTGAGGAGGAAAAGTGAGAGTGAGACACAGCCATAAAGACAATGATCTGACTTTGCTAACAGCACCCGCAACTGTGCAGCGTAGGAATTCACAACAACTCATCTCTTTATCATTGCTGTGCTTCTGAGAGTGCTGTTTGCATCTAAACCTAAATAATATACACATTACTTTGCACCTATTGTTACTTCAGCAGTGATTAGTAATGTAGCCTTTCAAGCGTAGCATAATGGCATAAACAGGCATAACAACCTGACGAAATCAGGTTCAGAGAGGGCTGGATTTGTACTAGAATATCAAAAACCATCTCCACAGCAATTATTCTAATACTGGCCCTTGAGAGAGCTTATAGAAAAACTGCCAAACTGAACATGGTCACATCCACTGCTAATTTTAAACTTCTGTGGGGATAAATAATCTGAAACCTAAAGGCATCAAAAAGCCATCCAGCAAAATGGAGTTTTAGATAGCCCTTAAAGATCCTACTTCATCATCTAGAATCCCTCTCTTGGTCACCTAGGGGAGATATGTGAAGTAGCAAAGGCCTTAGCTGCATTTTCAAATACCTACCAAAAAACCATCCTTCTACAACACTTAAATATGAAGGTATCCACCAAGGTTTAACTCCTACCTCTACTAATATGCATTCTCCTTTCTACTTCTGGACTGCTTGGAAACTTTCTTGGTTCCCCTCTCTGTAAAACAGAGGCCTGCCGACTAAATAAAATGCTGTTATCAAACGTGACTGGATCTGTAAGCAAGCGGCTACAGAAACCACACTGCCTAAGGTTTAGATTAGGTATTGGGGGGAAGTTCTTTACAGAGAGAGTGGTGAGGTGCTGGAACAGGCTGCCCAGAGAGGTGGTGGATGCCCCATCCCTGGAGGTGTTCAAGGCCAGGATGGATGGGGCCCTGGGTAACCTTGTGTAGATCCAGGCCTGGAGGTTGGTGGCCCTGCCTGTGGCAGGGGGGTTGGAACTCTGTGATCCTTGGGGTCCCTTCCAACCCAGACCATTCTACGATTCTATGATTCTGTGACTGGCAGGAAGGGTTGTGTCAAGGTGAGTTCTTACTTAAATTTTCAACTCCGCTTCCTTTAAGCTTGAAGGAGTACAAACTTTATGGAAAGCAGCTAGAAAACGGCAGTGATTAGTCAAAAAGGTGATCCTTCCAATTTTACAGTTCAAAAGAAGCGAAGAACAAGGAGCTGGCAGCCAGTGCTGTTTTACTACACCTTGTATGTATTAGTGTGTCAGGCAAATGGCCCTAGCTGTTTACGTCACGAATTTTATCAGCTGAAGTGCTAACCCTTCCTCCCATGTGTAGCTGTAGAATATTCCTGCAATATTATACTGTACTGTGGTAAGATAAAACGTGCCATTACATTTCTCCTTACTGTGCAGAGAGCCCACTAGATGGAGATATTTTATCATACCTAGGGAGGGAAAAAGCAGCCCCGCAGATGATCCCAACATCAGGAGCAACCCTCTATGCTTTGACAGAGAAGCTGAAATCTCTCAAAGCACTGCCAGAAAGAAGGAAGAATGCAGACTCTTTTTCCACAGCTCTGAATTTTAGACACCTAACTGAGGTAGGAGGAGGCTAGTCAATGGGGTTAGATGGGGTGTGCTGGGGATGGCCGAGAGTTTCTGAGCCCTGAAGTCAGGCTCTGCTCTGAACCACCCTGAAGGTGGTTCAGACTGACCTCAGTATCATTTCTGACTTCAAATCGCAGGGATACTCTGTGTACGCTGCTTCAGGTACCACTGTCCAAAACTTTTAATCCAAAGCACAAATCAAATTTCATTTGTTGAGAGCTAAAAAAGAAATAAATCCAAACCCCTCCAAAAATTCCAGATGAGCTAGTTTGGTGCACATATATATGCTCTCTGGTTGCAAGCAGCATTGACAGACTTAAAAAACATGGGAAAATGTGCTTTTTTCATATAATTTCTGATACAAGTAAGGAGGAGAAGCATTCTCTCAGAAAAGCTGCTCTCTGGAGATTCCCAGCCCAGCCATCAGTACTCCAGACATGTGGTTAGGCAGAACTGACTGTAATGGGAACTGAGATTCTATAATTCCACAAGAAAATCAGTGGATGCTTGTGTTTTGGTATGGTTTTTGGTTGGGTTTTTTCCTTCTTTTTTTTCTCTTAGGAAACCTTCCTTCAGGCAGTAATTACCCGCATGAAAATGTATGTACTGCAATCGCCCACACGTGGGGGAATCTCTCTGTTCCACAGACTCCCAAGTATGATTGCTCTGCAAGTCCTGGTGAGCACCCCTTGATTTCATCAACCGGCATGTGTAAGAAATGTATACTGCATGGTTTGTGCAAGGTTAGGAAAGCAGCACACAATGTGAACAGAAATGGATGACAGGTTAAAAAAGGGGTTGTTTTTTTCCAAGTGCCTGTTTAGAAGTAGAGACTTCTTAAAACCGCTGTTCCCTCTACAAGTTGTAACTGAAGTTTCTGTGCTTTCATCTACATCAAAGCTCTTCAGCTTCACGGCTTCATGAAATATTCCACAGAATTACCTGATTTTATTTTTTTTTTTTTCTTTAACTGTAATGTACATTGAGCCAACTCTAACCCTGGAGTTGTTCTATTAATATTAACAGGAGTTGCACCAGGGATGAATTTGCCTCACTGTCACACTGTGTAAGAAAAAATGATGAGAGCAATATCACAAAGCCTCTAGAAAGCAACATACTTGGCTGTTAACCCATTTTTACCTCTACATGACAGCAATACTGAACATAACACAGAGCTTTCAACTTTATGTTCTTAGCCAAGAATTACAAGATGTTCAGATATAGGTCAGTAGCACAGTAAGTTTTAGATGTTATTTTTAAATTGCTAAGGGATTTTTTCTATGGGCAGTTAATAAAATGAATTTTAAATTGATGATTTCCAGGATGGAAATGTGGTTTTCATGCCAAATGCAAGTGTTCAATGGTGCATTCTCTTAACAGAACTTCCTAGAATGTTCTGGCTGTATCACCTACCTTGAAAAGAAAAAAATCAAAAAAAGCTTTTAAACTTGGCATGTGAGTCTGGGTAGCATCTCTTTTGTGAACCAGTTTTTAGCTCATTTCTTGTAGGGATACTTGCAGCAGATTGCAAAGAGTACATGCCTTGGAGGACTACTGTGACTTCTGGTAAAGCTCAGAGCTGGTTCTCTCAGTTCTGACTGTGAGTTTACTGTGAAATGTAAGCAGCGAATCCCATAATCTAATCCTTATTTTTGAAGTATGGCTACATGTGGTTAAAGTTTGTTCTTTTTCAATAATACAGCACTTTGCAGAAGTGCACTAAATGCTAAGGCAAGTAAGAATAGAGTAAACCCCTACATATCTTTAATATCCAGCAGTAGCTTTTATGAACAACAGTAGCAAATAGAATTGCAACATTGTAAATTTAAAAATATTAAAAAGAATATTCCCAAGCCTAAAACTTACGAGCTGTTAAGTATTTGAAATTTTTCTCCTTTGTGAAAACTCAAGTCATCTTCTGTTCTTGCTTCATAGTCATAAAGCGCCACAAAAAGAGTTACACCTAAAGAAGAAGATAGGCGAGTTACGTTTTGTCACAAAAAACAGGAGGGCAAGGAGCCTCAGGGGGGTGAGGTGGCAAAGCCAAATGTAAGATTCTCTGGTTGCTGAGGACCAAAATAAACTGAAGCTTTCTACTTTTTGGACAACCATTCTAATCCTGCTGCTTCTATGCATCCAGCAGGCATGCCACCTCCTTTGCTCTGTACAGTCAACAGTACTCTTGGTTTGGTACCCACACACAGTGTGGGATCCCAAGAGGGCAAAGAAAAGAGAGTTTGAAAAGAGAGTTCAGACAGAGGCATGCCAAAGATTTCCTGTTAACTGCTTGAGGTGGCTCAGACCACACTTTCTGTCCTGGCACTGAGGGATGAGTTAGTCAGTCAGCCAGCCAAATTAGGCACATATACGTAATTTCTCATCCCCAAAGTGAACTAGCACCTGCAAATTAGCAAAGGTAGGGCTGAAGACCCAGCTCCACCCCTGCTTCAATTCTTTGCACTGCTTCATGAAATAACTCTTCCCAAAAGCAGCGTAATGATGTGATTGATACTCACTAAGAGCACTGAAAGAAGATTTTTGAACTCACCTGTCCCTCCTCTTGTACGCAGCGTCCCTGTATGAGAGGAGGAATTGACTCCACCAAACACAGTCAGTCCTTGGCCTCCTGTGGCATGGAAGTTGTTGTAGTTTGGGATTGAAGTCACACCAAAGCTAGGATAGTGCTGCGGAGTGGGATCTGTCCCATAGCGGTAGCCCGAGCTTTGAGTTAAACTGCCATCCCTCTCGTCAGTCAGTTTTGTTGCTTCTTTATCCTTACATTGCACACAGCCCATTATCTAAAATCCTAGGGGAGGAAGGAAAGGACAGATGTTTGTGCGCTGATGCTTGCCAGATCTCCCCCAAACCCACATACAGTGAGGATCAAATTAAGTTCACCACTAAAAAGTTAAGTCCTTTGAAAAGAAGCCACAGTGGCTTGAATACAAACAGCAACGTGTTGGGAAAAAGTAACACAAAAATCCTCCTTGCAGTGGTTTCCCACTGAGGCCTGGGCAAGGAGGTCCTGCCTGTTCTTAGGGTAGCACCAGCTCTCTGCCCAGCCTTGTCAGGCAGTGGCTTGCACGCAGGTAGCGAGAGGATGACGTGCTTCTCACCCTTGGCCAGGAGAGCATGACTGGCAGGCAGAGGACTCAGCTGAAAAGTGCATCTGGAGGTGTTCGAGCCTTCCCCCCCCAGAACACTTAGCTCTCGGCTCGTGTTTGACCTCGACAGCCACACAAGAGCTGACTTCACCTAATGGCAATCCAACCTTTTTTCTATTTAATTGCTGGAGCTCTGTGGGATGGGCAGAAAAGCAGGCACCATACGCTGACAGCACAGCATGGGAAAGTAGGAGGGAGCTCACTGGATGGCATGAGGGAAACAAAAGGAAGCGCCCTTTTATGCAGCACCAAACAGAAGTCTAAAACCTGCTGGTAAGTGGGTGGTGGGGCAGCCAAAGGTATACATGAGTTAAGGGACTGGAGAAAGTCATAGAAGAATTAACACATGAAATGCAGAGTGACTCCAGGTCTGGATCCCAGACAGGAGGAAACTGAGAGGGAATGGCTTGGAAAAATCTGCAATAAGTTTTTTTTAATTCTTGTAACCTCTTGTTTATGACCCTCCTCATAGAGCACTACCAGGGCCTGGGTTAGACTCTCTTAATTTTAGGTGCCCACCTCTCTCTAGGTGGAGGGAGACAGAGGGCGATTGGTAGCATCTTCATAGATTCACAGAATTGTAGGGGTTGGAAGGGACCTCCAGAGATCATCAAGTCCAACCCCCCTGCCAAAGCAGGTTCCCCAGGACAGGTCACACTGGTCGGCATCCAGACGGGTCTTGAATATCTCCAGGGAAGGAGACTCCACAACACCCCTAGGCAGCCTGTCCCAGGGCTCTGTCACCCTCACTGTGTAAAAAATCTTCCACATGTTGGTGCGGAACTTCCTATGCTCCAACTTGCAGCCATTGCCCCTTGTCCTGTCTCCACAGACCACTGAAAAGGGGCTGGCCAATTCCCCCTGCATCCCATACTTAAGATATTTATAAACATTAATCAGACCCCTCTTAGAGGCAGCCCTCCAAAGTTAGCCCTGTTACCTGGTGTTGCTTTTCATCTGCCAGCCCTAACACTTTATAATCCCTGTGCTGATGTCACCAAACTCTTTCCTATTGGCTTGGGCTGAATCTAGACACAAAACTCAGGTTTCTGAAGTTGGGCGTGATAAATCTAAGGAATCAGCTACTCATCTCTGTGCACCCTGGATATGGGTACAGTGACTCTTATGCATAACCTGGCATGCAAACACCATACTCTGAACACTGGGGCTGCAAGAAAAGAAAGAGCAACAGAAGAGTATTTGAAAATTAGAATTACTGTACCTATTTTGTCAGGGAGAAAATGCATAGAAAATTGAAAAAAAGAAATCTATACTGAAGAACATTTTTTTCCTCCTCCTCCCATATTTCTGTTCACATTTCAGCCAATATCCTTCACTCAGGGTAAACAAAAAGCCTATTCTTTTTCAAATATCCTCATTTTTCTGTAGCTGCCAGGCTGGCTATTTTGTATGCCTTACCCCAACATCCACACAGGAAATTGGCTTTGACAAACCCCCGGGATTCAGAAAAAGCGTATTCCTCTGCTAACACTTGAAAAATTATGCAGTGGCTCCCTCCTTGTCTATGACAGCCCACCATCTGGATACCTGCTTTCTAAATCTAACCTCCCCATTTAAAAAAAGCTAAACACAAAAACTTCTGTGGAAAGATTGAAGGTATTACCATTTATTCAACAAGTCTGTTCAGGAAAACAAGCCCCACTTTCACATACTTCCCTGAGCTGTGCTGCCTGCAGTTAGCTCAGGTGTACTGTGTCCTGCCCTTAGTTTAACTTAAAGGTACCCTTTTTTGCATTTCTCCTTTTCCTTCAAGATGCCACATTCACTCAGCAGAGTTCCCTCACCAAAATGTTGATGTCTCTTCACAGGGACAGAAACAAGGACTCTCAACTCCATGCTTGCTGCAACAGGTGGAAAGAGCTGGGATCCCTTGAGAAACTGAAGAGACAACAAGGTAGAGGCAAAGGAGTTTGCTGCCTGGAGGCTGTGAAACACACTGTTGCTGCTGCTGCTGCTGCTGCAGCAGTGCCTGCCTCCAGCCTCTGCTTGCCCTTGTAGCTGGGTTGGTGCTGGAGGTACAGGGCTTGAGGCTGTTCATCCCTGGGACCACAGTGACTCCTGGTGAGTCCAGATGGACCCCAATAGGTGCAGAGGTGCTCTGTCCAGCTTTTTATCAGCTGGAAAGAACTGCTTTGCACAGATATCTCTGCTGCTTTAACCTGTTTCAACAGCAAGATGATCTGGCTCTGGAGACCTTCTGTAGGGAGATTTCACTCAGAGGTGACATTTTCCTGGCTCATCTCAGCGCCAGGATGCCCCACAAGCAATGGCAGGGAGTGAAACAGAACCCCAGGCTGGACAAGAGCCCTGTGGGGTGATGGCTTATCTCACCACTATCCACATGGGCAGAGCCCAGGGATGCTTTGGGTGGGAGGGTGAGTCCAAGGCTCCTGCTGGAACATAACATGTATTCACTCTAAAACAGCTCAGTGAAGTGCGGGCTTTACTATTCACAGAAGAATCTCAGCAGCCTTTTTGTTCGCTTGTAGCCTTCCCTTCTTGTGAAACTCTATCGCCTCCTCCCTTTCCCCTCCCAGCTCTGTTTCTCCTCTTATTTTTTCCCATGTGTTTTCAAGGGAAAAAGTAGAAAAGAAAATTAAAAGAATGAAAGAAAAATGAGATGGGAAACATGAAATCTGTGAGAGCAGGGCGGGGGGGAGAAGGGGTTTTCTTGTTGTTCATTTGGAAACTCTTAGCTGAGCAAGGAAAAAAATGTACTGAAATCTGGGAAGATTTCACATATCAAGTTACAAGTGCTGACAAGACAGCCCTACAAGCTTCATTTACACATTGATGAGAAAAAAGTTAAAACCACAAATCAGCTGCAGAAAAAAAAAAAAAGTTTAAAATGTTATTTCTGAAAAAAACCCAGAATAAACCAGCAGACAGTATACCTATGTCCTGGTGGTTTCAGAAGAATAATGCTTAGGAGTTTTCTTTTTACTAGGGATGATACAGACAGAAAAACAGTGAATTACCAGTTTCTTGCTTTTTGCTTGGGTTTTGCTCCCTTTATCTTTTTGCTGGCAGTGGCAGTGCACTGGGAAGGAGAATTGGATGCAAAGTGAGTGACTGACAGAAAGGGCTTTTTCTTTCATTTGCCCTCTCCCTCTTTGTCTCAGTGTCTAGACAATACAAGCATAAAGGCTGCTTGAGCGTAGCCTCTTGTAAATTGTGACAGAGGGTGTTACATGCACACATCTCTTCAAGCCAAGTCCCTGAAAGTTGCCCCTTCCTGGCTCAAAGGAACCGGCATCACGAGGAGTTGGCTCAGTGAGGCAGAATACATGTATGCATGTACATGGCTAAAGAGATTTCAGCTAACTCAGGGATTTCACAGACAATAAATATAACCTCCATTCAGCATCAGTCTTTGTCTCAATGAACAGCTTCCAAAAACTAATCTCCTTTGGTATCACGGTGTGGGCTTTTAATATCCAAAAGTCTCATCTCCCAGCACGTCAGCATTCAGAGCTGGGGAAGGCTGGGGTTATTCAGCCAGCTCTGAGATCACCAAACAAAATCTGGAGCTGTTTTACACTCAATTCCCTAGAGACAAGCAAACAACGTTGTTCATCCAACATGCTGTGCAACTTACGGTACAGGAACAGGATTTTATTCCACTTGTATTAGGAAAGGCAGCATTTCTCAGCTGTGTGAGTTATGGGTCACACAGTGTTATTTTAATTTGACTCTGGTATTACTAAGAGGTATATAACTAGCTGAATTCAAACAAACTTTTCTAATGCAATGAATTTGTTTATTTTAAAGTTGTATTTTTATGGGCAATATAAAACATGTGTTTTCATGAAAACATAAAACGTTTACACGTTTTTTGAGACTTCCTTAGAGACAAATGAAAATAACCATTATGCTATTTGTCTCCTTTTTGTCCTTGTTGTATTTCTTGGACTCTAATGTCCACACTGCAAGCAATCCAACATCGGCCTAACCAGAACAGTAGCTTCCTCTCACACAGTGAAAGCATTATTCGACAACAAGATAAAATTAAATATATCATCGTTAATTATTTAAATAATTGTAGAACCTTAATTACTTTCAGTTAGGAAACAGTTGAAGGCTAAGAAGATGTTATTAGCACTGTTGTTATTATCGTAAATCACCCTCCTTCAGTTTTTCTCGCGGGTTGTTCGTTCTTGATACAAAATGGAAGCCAAGACCGAAATACCTGCCAAAGCCAGACATCCACTCCCTCAGCAGAAACAAAAGCAGTTCTCTCTTAGCTAAGTGAAGGCTGTGAAAAGTCCAGGAGTACCAGGAAATGTCCGATTTTCATACTTCTGTTTTAAAAGATGTGACATACGAGAAGCAGAAAGTATAGATAAGCCACTGCTTAGTCTAGCCTCTGCAGTTGTAAACCATCAGGAAAAGATAGACAGGAGGAATTCACTCCTTCAGAGCATCAGAAGCTTTCCCATAAGATTTTGCAACTCATGGCTGAAACTCTGAATTACAGTATTTCTTCAGGACCTGCTTTTCTGAGCACTGTAGAAGAAAGCGTATCCTTAAAAAGCTTGAGGGAGGAGTACCGGGAAATGCACGGGGACACCAATCTGTTCTGTGCCCTCCTACCCACACTGTGTCCTCTGTCCTCCAAACCCTTGCCTAGGAAAGGAGACCACCATGGGAGAGGGCTCCAATCTGCCAAAGAGATAGGGAGCGAGTTCAGACCCAGCCGGCTGCGTTCTCCTTCCTCTCCATGGTTTTCTTTGGAATTGAATTTGACGGTGTATTTTAGGAGAACTTCCTCCAGTGAAAGACATGAAAGGGAAAGGTGGGGTGACTGGTAACTGTCAACTGTCTTTTTCTGACCAAATCTACAAATCTTGTCTGGAAAGCACCAGCTGGAAAGCTGAGTTAAGACACAGTTATGTTAAAAGGGAATCAGAAGAATAAAATCCTTGGCTTTTATTCAGTCTCTGTGGTGAACATGCTTGTTAATCAAACCAAGGATTGCATCCAGGATGGCTGTGAAAAATGTATTCTCTAAGGGCTATCTTCCTGGTGTTTTATGTTTTGCTGAAAGCAACACAGAAGTATCAGTCTGTGACATCAAATAAGCCAAATTTCATGAGCTACAGCAGGATTTAATATTCACAATGCCACATTCTGAATTACTGTGAAGATGCAGGAAGGACAGAAAAAGCTTTCCAAGAATAAGAACTAAAAAAAATTTTAAAGGAGACACTAGTTTTCTGTGGAATGCCTCCTGCGGGCTGGATAGGGGGAATAATCAACACAGAAATTTACCCTGAATTCAGAACATCTCACTTTGCATGCCACCATGACTAGCTCCCCAGCGTGAAACTGATGGATGACATATTTTGAAATATAAGCCTGAGAAACCTTAAATCCCCTGATTTTCAGAAAAGTCTTGCTCACTCACTTCGACTACTACAAGTCATTAGGAAGGCACTCCAAATTGGGCAACAAACAGGCACTTAAAGCTACTCTGATGTAGGTCAGTAGTGTTGTCTGCTTGCTGACCTCTCTTTGACTCACATCTTTGCTGATGGGAGCAGTTTGGATTTCCAGAATTCATTCCATGCCGGTTTCAAGCCAACTCAAATGAAACAAATGGAATAAAACAGCAACACTTTGTTGCATTGTTTTTGTTTATTAACTCCATGATCTTTCAGAGGACTGCCTTCCTTCCATTGACCTGTGATGCCCCAATTTTTAGGTCAGAAAGATACAATATATATACACACACGTATAATTTTTATACTAATAGCCTGATCTACAAAGACTAGAATTTTTACAGCAACGTGATAGATCTGGTTCATGCTCAAAAGAGGCTGGTGACTGGGGATTTGTGCAGAATGCCTGCAAATCTACATGTGCACCACACTTGTCACACTGCATTAAAGAACTGTAAATCAGAGAAGACACAATACTACCGCTGCATGGCCTCTGACTGCTAAAGATATGCAGAAAATCTCATATACACAACGTGGTATTCCTGAACAAGGGGCCAGAAACACCAGGGCAAAAGGATGTCAAGTATGACTTAAGTCAAGTATGTATCAGGATCAATGACTGCATTGAAACAGTGTTTTCATCAAAAAAAACCCCAAACCAACTCAGTGCTGAAAAATGCCTGGGCTGCATTCATTTGAGTTTTGAAGGGAGTCCTTTAACACTTCACCCCCGGATACCGATTTAGCTGTCTGAGCAGAGAAATCTAAGCATTTTAATTGCTTGTTTGTCTGCAGCAGTCAAAAGTCAGGCTGCTGCCCAGTGTCAATGGACATCCATGGCTGGAAGAGTAGGAAGAACTGTCTTAGCTGGAGTTCTGCTACCATACTGCTCTGGCTCAAAGCAAATACCTTTTACAGTGCTGGAGTGTACTTATTATTGTTTCTTTTTGGCATAAAGCTGTTTCGGAAGTCTTCTACAATGGTGGTAGAAGGGGGTTCAGCAAAAGGAGCAGCTCCTGCTGCCATGAGAAGCACAGGGCCTACAGAGAATTTTGAAGTGCCACATACTCTGCCCTGCTGTTCCTCCCTTACTGAGTGACTGGAGACATGGCCCTGGAAACAACAGCTTCCTGACACTACAGACAATTTTTAATTTCTAAAACGTCTGCGAAGTATAGCACTGTGCTTGCCTTCTCTCCTTCCCCTCTGTGGGACCTGAACCAAGAGTCAGTTATGTGAGATGATATGGTCTTCTTCTTGACCGTTTAATTCCATTCAACCTCAGAGGCCAGGACTGGAGAAGGGAAGGTGTGTGTTTAAGGATTTCATCAAATTACAGATAGACTCTTGGCTTCTGCCAGAGGATGTGAGCGCAGCTGACTATGGGGCAAGGTGGATGGCCACTGAATGCCAGGAAGAAAGCAAAGAATGTCTTGATGAATAGACCCATCATCCAGCTGGAGGTGGATGGTATCTCTCTGGCTCCTGTGCTGCTTCAAATTAAGAAAACTAATCAAAATAACGCTACATTTATTACAAGCTAGATATGAAAAAGGAACTCAGTGTTTCATTCAGGCCAGAGGGACAATAACCACATCCATGTATGGCACTTATTTGAGGGGCAGTTGTGGTGGTGGGACTGGCCAGTAGCTGGCTAGTGAGGGGGTCACCTGTCAAGGCCACAAGATGCTTTAGTAAAATGCGGCTATTAGAGCAGCCACAACCAAAAGCTCCCCAATGCAGCTGGTAAAAGAAGAGAGAAACCCTCCAAACTTCCCACAAGAGGACACACTGTCACCCTTCCTGTTTTCTGCAGCTTCTTTGCCAGCCCAGTCTGTGAATGTTACAGTCTCATCTTTTTTTAAAAAAACCAGTAAATCCTTTTCCACTCTTCGTGATACACCCCTTCCAGCAAAACCAAACCAGAACAAAATGTTAAGAAGTGATTAAAGCAGAGTCTCACACTGCAATCTCTTCAAGTAACGCTAACATGAGTTATGCCTTGTACTGTCTCGGGCTTTTATTACTCTAAAGAAAGGTGCCCTAGAAAAACACAGCTCAGGAAGATCAGTTCTGAGGAGTGGGTTTCTTTTCCCACCAAAATCCAAACTTAATTTGTAATCTAAAAGAAAGAAGTTTGCTCACAGCTAACTCGAGAAGAAAGGCCTGCAGGTTTTACATTCATACTCCAAAGGGCAAGTCAGACTTCAATCTTCTCTTAGGATTTCTTCCCTTTTTTTCTTTTTTAATGAGTTAAATGAAGCTTTGAAATTAACAGCTAAAGGCAGCAGTGACACACAATGAATACACTGCTTACGCTACAGTTAAGCCCCGCAAAGGATGAGCCTGTCCTTGGTTCTTAGTAACATATGAGAACACCATGTAAATTCAATAGCTATGTCCCTCCTTCATCAGGCTGCTTGTGGTTGCTCCATTCACAAGCAGAGAGAAGTGGGTAGATGGTCTGCACATGCTTTTTAAGCTAACACACCTGAATTTTAAAGTGCCTTTTAAGTATATAAATGAGAAAACCTGTATCAAGAGAACAACTGCTGCAAATGCCAGAATCATTTTATCTTGGAAAGAGAAGTGAAACAGCGTCTCCACTGATTTCCTCTTTCTTTTTCCCTGTTAAGAGAACAGAAAGATGATTGCAGGTTGATTCACACTGGTCTGATTGTTGTGTTTTTTTTTTCTTTCTTTCGATTCTTATTTTTAGAATCAACCTGAGATTAATGGGTGTTCATCTGAGCCGCAGCATGGCGCAGCACGGAGCAGAATGCAAGATGTGAATCGGGATGGGCAGGTAAGGAAGGGGGGAACAGGAGCTGTATGCAAGGAGCTCAGAGAAAGATTTTTCTCTCAAAAAGCCCCGTTGCTCCTGCCTCACCCCGGTTTGCCCACGCACAAAGGAAACTAACCTCTTTGCCGCCCTGCCTGATTTCTGTTTTGTGACTGAAGCGCTCAGAGAATGTGACAGAAAGGAAATGGGAGCAAACTGAGTCTCAAATAAGGAGATGATTTACTCTCAGACCATGCCAGAAGCCAAAGGGGCTCTTGTTTCACCTAGCTTGCTACTGCTAGTATTTTAGAATTGTTACTTAAATTCTTTATTTGTCCACTTAAATTGGGAAAAAAAATACTCTCCTCCTAAACAGAAGCAAAAAAATTGCCGATGGCCGGCTCACAAAGAAATCCTTGGCCTTCTCACCACCACCACAGCGGGTGTCAGCTCCAACAGCAAAGGTGCTTACAGGTAGAGATCCCAGACAAGGTGGCAACCACATGGTGACAAAGGTCAGTGAGCAACCAGAGTGCTGAAGGTACTGACTACATCAGTAGTGGGAAGGCACGTAAACCCTGCCTACGCTCACACAGTGCTGCTAGCACCAGTTTTCTCGAATCCAGCTGTTGCCACTGTGGTTTCAGTGTATGACAGCTTACTTCTACTCGTGACAGCTTAGGCAAGTCTACAGGGTCTGGATGGGGTTAAGTTTCTTCACAGCAGCCTGAACCCTGCTGTGCCTTAGATACGTGACCAAAGCTGTGGTGATAACACTAGTGGTGTTTTAGCTATTGCTAAGCAGTACTTGCACAGCGTCAAGACCTTCTTTGTTTCTCACTGTGCCCCCACAGAGAGTAGGCTGGGGTTGCACAAAAACTTAGGAGGGAGCCACAGTCGGTACAGCTGACCCCAATGGACCAAAAAGATATTCCACACCATGTGACATCAAGCTCAGCAATAAAAGCAGAGGTTTTTGAAAGTAGCTATTGCTTGGAGGATGGCTGAACTTTGGTCTGCTGGTGGGAGGTGGTGAGTGAGTGCCTTTGCATCACTTGTTTTCTTTTTATGTTCTTCACTTATTAAGCTGGTATTATTTCAACCCACCAGTTCTCTTGCTGTTGTCCTGCTTGAGAGGCTGTGAGGGAGTGATTAGGTGGGGGCTTAGCTGCTGGCTGGGGTCAACCCATCGCAATGAGTAATACATGAGTGATGTTCTTGGTCCAGAAAATAACTTCAGAGGCACACAGGTTAAGTCATCTTAACTGGACAGGCAAGAACTGAGATACTGCCTGGAGATGAATTTATCAATATTAAAAAGATGACACATTCCTACCTAGTCCATTTTTAGCAGAGATTTTGAAGTCTGGAACACAAGAGGGTGGGAGGCTGAGATGGGACATGGAAGGAGACAGGTCCTAACTTGCATTCTCTCTTACAGAAGAGTGGCAGGCAGCACCGATGCATCTGTCCTCTGCTGTCCAACCACAAGGCCGCCAAGACCAGAGTTTCTCGACTCTGCTCGACCAAGTACTCTACAAACTGCAGCTCTCCATATCCTACAATCCTGTGATGCTGCAGGCTGCATCTGTGCCACCAGTGATGTCTTCTAGGAATTCTACGGTTCGTCTCTTTGTCCTTTTAACCACACACAGTCCTTGGCGAGAAAAAAATGGAAAATGCCCCTAGAACAGAAATAACCTACACAAACCTGGACAGGGCAATTGGCAGAGCAGGAGATGAGTAAAAGGAGTGGAACTGAGGCAGAATCCACAAGAGTGGGAGGAAATAGTAAAACTACTGTCCCCTCCTGCTGAGGACCAGTGACCCACATCAAAGTACCTGTGCCTCCACAGGTGGATCAATACTGCTCAGCTCAGAGCGGACCCTGCAGCATCACAAAGCCCAATGAGGTTGCCTATATCTTACCGCTACCTGAGGGAACTCTATGAGGTAGTACCAAAACTGATACACATGGACTTATACCCCAAAAAGCTTGATCCTCTTTGTCTCCTTCTGTCTTTCTGTCTCATTCTGTCTCTTAAAAAGATACCAGCATTCGAGATACCAGCAGCAGCAACAGAGGAACACAAAACAACAATGATCGACAGATGCCTTCTCTCCTTGACCTATTGTCCCTGTCTTTGCATTCATGCATATGGCTGTAAGACTGAAACTTTTTCATTTTTGGTGATAAATTCCACAGCAGAACATTACCACCCAAAGAATAAGCCAACAAGAAATATAGGAGAACATCAGGTGCTCTGCACTTTAAACTGTGCTTTAAATCTGGCCTGTGAATGAACATACGTTGGCAGGCTCTGAAACCGCACCTGAAGATCCTGTTAGTCACATAGAAGAGAGTGCTTGCCCAATTGGACATCTGCTCAACCTACTATGCAGAATTATCTACAACAGCATTCCTTGACCTGTGATCCGGGGAGCACTGGTCTCCATACCTCATCAGGTGGTCCACAAGCCCATAGCATACGCATTACCAAGCAAATACCCACGCACTGGACAGTGTGCCAGCATTTTGCTGGTGGTGCTCGAGCTCCCACTCACTCTGCCTGCATGCCCTCCCAGGTTTGACTTGTTCTCTGAGAGTGAGCAGTTGAAAAGCACTGACCCAAAGTGCCCCTGAGGATGGTTACAACCGTCCTCATCAGCAGGATAAAAAAAGCAGTGTGTGAGGAAGAGGTGGGCAACAGAAGTTTCTCTGTTTCTTTGCATTTATGGCACAAAAGGGAAGTGCAGGGCTGGATGATAAGCTGGCGAAGACAGGCAGGGTTTCCCTGGAGGTGACCTTTTTGTAATACACCTCATGGACCTCACAACTGTTGACAATTCAGCAGATCTGGAGATCCTGTCTGGACTTCCTCCCTGTTCCCTAGTGCAAAAAGACAAACAAGCTCAAGGCTGTCGAAGTTACTAACTAGGTGAACAGCACAGGGGTCAGACATTCGATTTGTGTATTGTGTTGTGAGGAGAAAGTAACCTTCCAATAGGGAACAAACACACACTCTGCAAGCTGGCCTGGCCAGGTGACTCTGATTAAATACACAAGAGAAATCACATTCAGCACAAAACCATGATATTAACCAAAGCAGAGGCTTTGATGGCCTTTTGCCATTGCCTATATATGCTAATCACAAGTGTCTGAAAAACTGGATAAACCTGCCTGCAGTGTAGCAATGAAAAATAATAGTCCTGAAAAATAATAACTACATTTAGATTATTAGAATATTAAAAGAAGCAGTTGTAGCCAATTTAAGAAGTCCAAATGGAAGAGGAGAGTTGACAGGCCCTATACATCACAAATGACATCTGTTCAAGTGACTGACAAGTTGGAAGTAAGTATTCTTGGTTATTTATGAATCAAGATACATGCAAGGTGGGGTATTAGTTTGCAACTGCTACAGACCATTGGCATCACTGCAGAGCACAAGTTGACAGGTTTCTCCAGCACCTATATACAAGTATAACCGCCCCACATTATTTATGTGGGAGACCTTATGTCACAAGCACTAAAACACACCTGTACTTCCCAAAAGGCTAAGAATGACAAACTACTGACTCCTGATAGAAAGTTCAACCTCCCTAGCCCTGTGAGCTGAAGTCCTTGTCAGTTAGCTGAGTCATCTACAATGTAGGCCTTGCAGCATCAAAGAGAAGGGAGAATTCAGGAGCAGTTCACAGCACAATGACCACAACGCAAAGAGTTTGTGTGATATAGCTAAACTCTCCCACCCACAGCTGAACCCCACGGTGGTCCCCCTACCATGCCATGCCATGCACCAAGGGACTTGTTGACTCGCTCCCTGCCCCAGCCAGGGTCAGCAAGAGGCAGGAGCTGCAGCGCCGGCACAGGCAGAGCTTACCACCGGTCGCATGATGCAGCTACATCTGAACTGCTTGTGAGTTGCATGAGGTTTAGCAGAAAGGCAAGACAATCCCTGCATGAGATGTGGTCTCAGTAGGAAGGAAATGATCACAAACCAGGGGGTTACTGGTTGTTTGGATGGAAAGAGGCCAACACCGCGCAAACAGCTAGCATCGTCTGCAATCAGATCCAGGCTAGTAATGTTTTACGTGATATATGAACATATGCTCTTCATATATACCCAGATTAAAATCACAGTGCATGCTTTCTGAGGGGCAATTTCACAACACCGTAGTGAATGGGAGTCAAATCAGGCTGAAGACAGAATGTATAGAACGTTGCTGACATCTGCGAATGATTTAAGGCATTTCCCAAATGCCTACAGTGTTACAACCATGAAAAGAAGAGTGGGCTAGATAAAAATAACACAACAAAAAACCCCAACAGCTGGGTTTACCAAGGAAGTGAAAAACCATATAAAGTGTTGCATACAAAACTGACACATGAAGGGGAAAAAGGGAAAAGATAACGAGTAAAAAAGCTAAAATAAGATTATATAGAGGAAGTAAGAAGACACTAGGAAAAATTAAGGCAGATGGAATCAGATATGCATTTTTCTATTTTTCTAAGCAGATTATGAAAGACAAATCCTGAACAATGAAAGTGGTATAATCATTCATAATGATATGACAGCAGCAGAAGTTATTTGAGAAATATTTCTGATTAGCACACAGGTAAACGGCCAGATGACCTGTTGAAATAACTTCCCACCACAGCAGCCCCTGAAGAGGGAATGTTAAGCAGCAGATACATGATTCTTGGTGTTTTGGATTAGTTGCTAGAAATAAACTTGTCTCAGAATGTTTTAGAGAGCTAGCCTTGGAGCTGCTACTGCTGCATCTAAAGCAGTTCTGGGCCACCAGGGAAGGACCAGGACCAGGACCAGGAGGAAAACTCATGTAGGGCCACTGTTTAAGAAGTGCAAAAAGTCATTGCAGACTATTTTTTTTTTTTTTTGCATAAGATAGAACAACCAAGATAGGACTCAAGTAATATAATCTTTTCTTTTTTTTTTTTAAATTTTTTTTAAAGCTCTATAATTAATCAATTTGGCTTTAAGGAAAACAGAACCTGTCAAACTAATCTGATGTCATTTCATGAAAAAATTACAAGTTCACTGGATGAAAGCAGCGTTGTTGACAGTATTAAAAGCTTAAGTCATTTCAAGTGTTCTGTAGTACAGCTTTATGAAGCAACTGAGTGCTTTGAAGCCTGCATGGAGTGTGCTCCACCTGTACATGGAGTACAGGACTGCACAGATGGAGAGCACTATATGAGGTCAGGCAGAAGTCTCAAACCTATTTTATGCTGAAGTCCCTTCGAAGTCCCTAATCATATTAAATGTATTAAAAAGCTGAAAAATGAAGGAAGCCAAAGTGTGACTGTAAATAGGAAAGTATTAGCAAACAGATGGGTTCCTACTGGGTTCCCACAGGTAGTGGTGTCATCCCTTTACTACTTAATAAGCTGTATCAGTGTTCTGAAAAGTTAAATCATTACAGTTAAGTACAAGACTGGGGACAGCAAAAACCAAACAACCAAAGGACAAGCCTGACACAGAGCAATTTGGGTCTGCAGGAAGATGGGAGAAACCAATTTAGGTGTTAATATGGCCAAGTGCAGAATCCCCTTGTTAGAATAAAGAATACAGGCCATACTTACAGGATGAGAGGGAGAGAGAGGACTCTATCCTCCAAAGCAGAGACTGAATCTGAGACCGGGGGTCCTGGGAGGCAATCAGCTCGACATGAATTCCCCACACAAGGCTGTGGCCAAAAGGGCTAATGCAAGCCTCAGCTGTACAAACAAATGAAAATCAAAAGATGAGTAGGTAGGTTACACTGACGCTGTATTTGGCTCTCGTTCCTCTGCTCTGTGAATAATGTATCAGGTTCTGCTGCTTCATTTTTCAAATCAAGTGTTCGGAAACTGGAAGTCTGTTCAGAGGAGAGAGATTAAAGAACCGAAAACACTGGGCAGCAGAAGGCTTCCTTACAAACAAAAAGCTTAAAGGGAATGGTGCTGTTTTGTTCATTGTATTCATATGGGGAATATACATTTTCCAACAAGTGTGTTGCAATCAAACAAAGACTTTGTTTGGAACTCTTTGGAACTGGAAACTAATCCAATCCAGACTGTGAACAGGCAATTTTGGTTTGCTTTTTCAGCAATGATCCGTTATGGCCAATTAACCAGTAATTAACCCTTTACACCGCAGGTTGTGATGTACTGTCCATCTTTGCAAAGCTGTGAAAATAACTGTGCTTGATTTAAACACGATGCACACCCACGCAGCTTGGGTTATTAGGCATGAAGCTGGAGCTCGTGCAGGTGAGATCTACTGCCTGCATAAAGCTGGAGGTCAGATGAGTGGTCATAGCATCAGACAATGCTTTGTGTTTCCATTAAGAAACACTCAATCCTCTCTTAGAGTAGTAATCCCAGCAGCCTTCCTGCTCACGGCCTACAGAATATTTACAGGGGGAGCCCCAACCTTTCAGGGATGAGCTGTCACCTAAGTACGGGTGGCACCCAACTGCCCACCTGCTGCAGGACCTGCTGCAGGCAGCCGTCTCTGAATTCCCAGCCCCTGGGTCCACACAAAACCTCACTGTGCAAAGCTCCTCACACTGCGATGCCAAGGTAACAACTTCTAGGAAACAGATGGGGGTTATTACAGCTCTGACACCGAGAAAGTATGTGGAGTGATTCCTTACTTCAGCAATTCACTTCATCTGCTGCCTGCTACTGGGATCTCTTCCCAGGGATCTGCCTAGGGTCCCACACCAGAATTCCCCAGCCATGGAAGGTGACCTCAGAGAAACAGGGTGAGGGACGGAGTCCTTCATGCCTCAAGATATTTCCTCTCCCAACTTCAGAAGCTACCTTCTTTGGGAAAACAAGTTAGGGCCTTTAAACCAGATGAGTGGACATGAGCACTGCTCCCACAGGCACCTCCCAGATCACTCAGGGTATCTACATGTCTTCTCCTTCCTCTTCAGCCTGCTGAGGGAAAAAAAGCTTTTGGCTTTGCATACCAAGGATGGGGTCTGGCGGTTGGGCTCCTAAGGACCATGAGCTCAGCAGGGTGCCCTGGCTATACTGAATTTGCTTCATCTCACAACCTGCCAATATTTAAGATTGGTGGTTTTTAAGGACGTGGTGCATGCTTTTGTCCATGCTGTTTGTCTTAACCCAGGACTTTGGCCAGAAAGTATAAATCTTGTGCAGGGGTAGGGAAGGCTGTGGACTGTTTGATTTGTGCCACTTGCTCAGATCAGCTCATTTTAAGCTTCTGGAATAAACCCACTTAAGACTGAGTGTTGCAGTGTAAATTTTGTACATAAAACAGATAAAAAATCTCAATTACTTGAGCCCAGCATTGTTTCACATACGCCAGTCCAGAGATTTAGAAGACATTGTATCATCCAAACATTTAATAATATTTCATTAAGACTCTATAGATATTTTTCTGTTCAACAGGTGGGAAATAAAATGCATTTTCCAAACTTTCAATCACTTTCAGTAAGTGGTGCCTGCACACAGGGTACACAGCAAAGTAAAATCTCATTGCTATCTTAGAAACATAGAAGAAACTTCCCATCCTAAGTTAACTACTGTAGTACAAAACTTCTGCGGAGCGAACTAAAGCAAGAAAGCTTGTGTAAATTCTTAGGGAGGAAAAGGCCTGTCCAAAGTGGTGTGTGTATATATATGTATATATATAGAGAGAGATAGATAGGTGGATGCACTCACACACATACCACCACCTGGCATCTGCTATACCCATTACTCCTATCAACAGATCTCAAGACTTAAAACTGTGATTGGCAAGTCTTTATTCACTAAAAGATAAAAGCTTTGGGAAAGCTCATCAAGAGCAAAGTTTCAGAGCTCCTAATAAAACATGAATTAGAGCCTGCTAAAGTACAGTTTGAATTGTGTGCTTGCCTGTCTTAATACTTTCTGTCCTGGATGTATTTTTTTCCCCCTTCATCTGGCACAACCTCAGCTACGTCCTACAGCATCAGGATGTTCTGTTGAGCACATGTGCAGCTGTGTGTTTAAGCCCTGTGAAGTCTTCCTTATGTCAAGAGATGTGCCATTACACAGATCGCATAGGCTAGGCTCCACAAATTTATATGTACCGGTGAGGTAACTGTGGTAAACTTCCTAAATGTAAATGCATAGAAACTGCATAAAAGAAAACAGTTTTAATAAATGGATTTAAAGAATCTTTTTGAAATATTAGGAACTAAGTCAGATGCTAGGCTTGTCCTTTTACTACAGACACAGAGAGAAAAAAATTAATGTGAGAATGTGAGACTAACCATCCCATCTGCCTTTGCAAGTCACCCAGACCAGACGCAGCGATGCTATGGAAGTTAATGCAATGAACCCCAGAAGTGTCACTTTCACAAATCTCAAGAGGCATCATTGACCTGAGGCTGGCTGCAGTTTCTGCCCCAATTCCAGTTTAATGTATTCCAGTTTGACCCTCAAGCGACAGTGCTGCTGGAGAACACGCTAAGAAGCAAATGCAAGCAACTGCTCTGACATAATTCTTTTGGACACAGGCAGATCGAATGTGCTGATGTCAACAGAGACCAGGAAAGAGTTTTACCCAATCTCCTTTCCTCGCTGAGGAAAACAACATGAGAAAACAAAGCACAACCCACAACCTAGCCAAACACATGGCCACCTCTCAGCAGCAAAACTCACACATGCTGTCTAAGAAAGGGAGAACCAAGACAAATGCCTCTAAATATGATATGGATGTACACACAGCATTTCATTTATAGCTTAACTTTACGTGGCTTGTCTATAGAATTGGCTCTTCGCACGTAACATGCATGAAACATCTGTTCTGGAGAGGATATTAATCTAAAGCCCCAGAAGCAGCATAATTCAGTCCTTTTTGGCCACGGTACATTCAAAAGAGTTACTAACATAATTCTCTCACCTTAGAGCAAACTGCTCTTCTTCCCTTTCTACCATTCTTCTGAAATTTAGGGGACTGCATGGACCTGACTTCAGTATTATTGCCAGGATGAAACCTTCACACCTTGCCCTACACTTAAGTCCCCAAGCTTGAGCAGCTTTGAGGCTGCATAGTTCAATGTCAGAGAACACGGAGGCAACACTGATTTTTCTGCCCAGGGCTGTCAAGAATAGAAGCTGGGGATATTTTTTCCAAGGGAAAGATGAATTATGGTAAGAAGCCAGATCAAGGAAACCACGGTGACCGTCGTGAGAATAAAAGATTAAGCTAAAGATTTTCTTCTTTACCTGGTCGCTGTTGCTCCTGAAATAACTTCTGCATAAAAGAGAAAAAACCCTCACATCAATGGTAAAGTTTTTCAGAATTCCTAAGGGAAAACAATAGGGTTGAACTCGGTTGTCCCTCAACTTTATACAATGAAACCGGAACAAAAAATATCAGATCCCAAGCTCATTCCCTCCTCCCTCTTTTATCTCCTTTCCTGAGAAAGAAACCTTCCACAGAGGAGATTCCACCTCTGCTACTCACAGTTTTCCTTTTCTTCCAGTCCTTCAACTCCCTGTCAGTTCCTGCAGACAACTGTCTGTAATGGTATCATGCAAAAAACAGATGAGATCATCAAGGCTTCCCCTTTCTGCGTATCTATCTAGAGTGCTTCCAAGAAGATAAAGTCTCGGGAAGAAATGGATTCTCACTTCCTTTTTCCACAACTACTTGCGTGAGCCACTCTACCACAATAAAAGTCTGTATGTACTATCTGACCATGATGAAGAGACAGGTGAAAATTACCATTCTGAATGTCTGCAAGAAGCACAGTCTCAGAGCGATCATGTCTTACAGCCACTAAAACTACGTGACCTAGACCATCAAACCACCCCTACACAAACACTACCCTGCTTTTGTCCCTCATTTACCACCCTTCGTGTGAACTCCTCTCAGAATGTCGCCACAGAATATGGTCCACACTTTGGGTCATCATTAGAGGCTGCAGGACCTTTTTAGCTCTATTGAGACTGTTGTGATGTTCTAGGAATCACAGAATTAGAATTGTAGGGGTTGGAAGGGACCTCAAGAGATTATTGAGTCCAACCCCCCTGCCAAGGGTTTTAAGACCACCAAACATCAGGAATTATCAAACACTTTAGTTCCTGGAACGTGTGATGTCCTGCTTCTTGCATAACCATCCAGAAAAAACCTTGAACTTTCTGCTCTAGAGAGCTGGAGGACAAAGGCTGATCAAAAGTGTAACTGAATGTCCTAAGAAATTCTTTTATCTACTCATGCTATTCTGTTATATTTTTAAAAGCATTTGTCAAGATGCAGAAGTATGACCGAAACATTTTTCTAATACTAGGAACAAGACGACGCCTTTAACCAAACTAAAAGTTTACTATCCACCTTGGCTCCTGTAAGATCTTTGACACAGTCCCATACAACATCCTCATATCTAAATTGGATAGACACAAATTTGATGGATGGATTATTTGATGTATGTAGAATTGAATGGATGGTCACATTCAAACAGCTTCAGTCAATGGCTCAATATCCAAATAGAGACCAGCAACAAATGGTGTCCCTCAGGGGTCTGTGCTGGGACCAGCACTATTCAGTATCTTTATTAATTACATAGTCAAGGGGATTGAGTTCACCCTCAGTAAGTTTGTGGATGACACAAAGCTGAACGGTGCAGCTGATATACTTGAGGGGAAGGGATGCCACCCAGAAGGATTTTGAAAAGGCTTGAGAAGTGGGCCACTGTGTACCTCATGAAGTTCAAGAAGGCGAAGTGCAAAGTCCTGCACAAGGGGTGGAGCAATCACTTGTATCTGTACAGACTGGTCAATGACAGGATTGAGAGCAGCCCTGAAGAGAAGGATAACGGTGGATGAAAAAATGGATGTGCTGGCACGAGTGATTTTACTCCATTCTCATGAGACCCCACCTGGCATACTGGATCCAGCTCTGGGGTCCCCAGTATAAGATCTTGGACCTGCTAGAGTGGGTCCAGAGGAGGGCTGTGAAATGATCAGAGGGCTGGCGCACCTCTGCTGTGAGGACAGGCAGAGAGAGCTGAGCATGTTCAATGTGGGGAAGAGAAAGCTCCAGGGAGCCCTTACTGTGGCCTTTCAATACTAGAAGGAGGGCAGTATTTTACCAGGGCCTGTAGTCATATGACATACAAAGAATTTTTTCATTATGTGAACAGGTTGCCTAGAGAGCTTGGGAATGACACACCATTGTAAATGTTTAACGTCAGATTAGATGGGGCTTTGAGTAACCTGGCCTAGTGGAAGATGTCCCTTTCCAGGACAGGGGTGTTGGACTAGATGGTCTTTAAAAATCCTTCAGACCCAAACCATTCTGTGATTGATGATTCTGTGCTTAAATCAGATTCTCACACCTGTGGCTGCTATCACAGTACAGTGGCAGTGCAGTTAGAGCAGCTGGGACATAATGCTGCTCTAAGGCAACTTGTGGAATAGGGCTACAAACCAGTATTACTGTAGACAGAGATGAATAAAGCACCTGCACTCTAGTACTAAGGCACATGAAAAAAACAGGCTAAGATAGCCGCATGATTCTGACTAAAAGCACAGATGATGCAAAACAAAAAGCAAGAACCAAATGCCCCCACATCTTTATACTGCCATTTGTATGAAGAGTCAAAGTTTATTTCTTCCATATAGCAGAGCTACAGTGGTTATGACAATCACAGCAGCTATTAGATAGTTCATGCTTACTGTCTTTTCAGAGCACAAGAGATCTGATCATCCACAGGCTTTGAACGCTCCCCTCTAAACCGACTCCAGTTTTCAGAGACAGCAGGTTATCAGCAGTTTGGCTACTGGAGGCTGTTTCAATATTTTTCCAAGAGGAAACGTGAATTCCATGCTTAAGAAGACTACACTTACAAGAAATAATGCAGGAAAGGAAAGTGATCTTATTTCTAGCCTGCTTCCTTCCTTGTGCACTGTGCTGCACTGAGATGTTTGTTCCAAAACACAGATATTAGTTCAAGGCCAAGATTTTATTTACCCTGATCCTACAAAACAAGCCGGCAGCTGAACAGCAACTCACACAACTCAAGCTGTTATACTGCCTTTACATTTACGTGAGGGATTCAGTAAGTGGGCTTAATATTTCTCTTTTCAAGGTTACCAAGCCTGTCTTATCTACGCCTGGTACTTCTTGTGTCAATGCTGTGTTTTAAAACTCCTGTAAATTAAGAAGGCTTCCTGAAGATGCCAAGAGGACATGGAGTGGGAAGTGTCAGTTTTAAAGGGTCTCTGTTGTGGCTTTGACCCTCGGTATTCCAGACAGTGAGAAAATGGCAGTTTAAGGGAAAATGCATTTAGGGAAACAGCCCAACGCCTTCACAAAGTGCTGCACCCATCCACGGATGTCACCCAGCTACTACCGCCGAACAAAGAAACCTGACTGACTGTCACGCTTCGCTTCTCTGCTTTTGCAAACCCACTTTTCAATTTAGGAAGTCTGAGGTTGCATTTTCAGAGGAATCTTTCAAGCGTTCTCATAGTTAGCCCATTTATTACTGCGACCAACAATACATGTATCTAATGAATTATAAATGACCACATCCAACTGCCTCCTGGCTGCAAGCTAAAAGCTGGTGAGAGACTCCACACACCTTCAGGGGCCAAATCTCCATCGGGCAGGTTTGTGAATTTGCAGAGTCTTGAGGACCAAGTGGGTTCACAAACTGACCAGTCAGTGTTGACTGCTCATTGCCGGAGTTCTTGGGAAGCAATAAACAGATGGGTCAGGAAAGGACAGTACTCTGAAACGGACTGCACAGCTGTAGAAATAACATCCAGAGTTCATTTGTACTCTATCTGCCATGCTGATCTAGCACAGCAGATAGAGAACCATTAAAAACCCACTAAACCACTAAAAGCCCCCCCACTATATCCTGCATTTTTGGTGAGAGAACAGGACTAACTCTTTCATATTTATGTGTTAGAGAGGGAGGGGAGTTCAAAATATAAACAAAACCAAGGGATACTTGAAAAAGTTGTGTTTGCTTTGTTTATGATGTCAGTAGTGTACTCTTCCGGCAAGGCAACATTGACTCCGGAAGGCAGAAGAGTTCCCTAAGGCTGGGCTGGAGCCTCTGCTTTTGCTTGCATTTGGGCACTCACCCACTTTTCAGTGAAGATTTTCTTGAGCGTGAAAAATGAGGCTACACATTTTCTTTTGTATATATAATTTTTTTCCCTGAGCAGTTTTTCGGATGCCAGGAGGATAAATGTAAGCAAAACAAACCAGTCCCAACTTTGTCAACTTCCCAGCACTGTATTTTGTATGCTCGTGCTTTGCTTTTCTTGCAAGTTCAGCATCGCTTTCATGGCAGCACCCTGGATTCCCCCTGCCCCCAACAAGCCATACATATTAGTACATCTGTTTTCTCTGTAAAGTCTTTTTGCATTCTTTGCAGGGCACAGGAAGGATGTGGGCTCCTTTTCACATTCAAATGAGGCAAATTAGCCTTTGCCTGGTTCTTACAGTATAATGCTTATTTTACATTTCAGCGTGAGAAAAGAAGAGGAAATAAAACCCAAGGCGTTAGGTGGGTTACGGGTACAAGCCTCGCTCAGCCTTCCTTTGTGAAATGCTTTCCACAGGGCAGAATTTCAGGACGCGGTTCAAAGGTTTCATCATGTAAAAGGGCATGTAAAACCAAAAAAAACCCAACCCAGTTTGCACAAATTCTGCAAGTTTTCCAACAAGGCCAAGCTGTGTGGTGTGGTCAACACGCTGGAGGGAAGGGATGCCATCCAGAGGGACCTGGACAGGCTTGAGAGGTGGGACCCTGTCAGCCACGTGAAAGTCATGAAGGCCAAGCACAAGGTAATGCAGTCGGGGCAATCCCAAGCACTACAGGCTGGGTGGAGAATGAATTAAGAGCAGCCCTGAGAACAAGGACTTAGGGGAGCTGATTGATGAAAAGCTCAACATGAGCTGACAGCATGCGCTTGCAGCCCAGAAAGCCAACCGTATCCTGGGCTGCAGCAAAACCAGCATGGCCAGCAGGTCAAGGGAGGTGATTCTACCCCCCTGCTCTGCTCTGGTGAGATCATACCTGACTACCGCATCCATCTCTGGAGTCCTTGGTACAAGACAGACATGGAGCTGTTGGAGCAAGTCTAAAGGAGGGCCACAAAGATGATTGCAGGGCTGGAGCACCTCTCCTAGGACAGGCTGAGAGAGTTGGGCTTTTTCAGCCTGAAGAAGAGAAGGCTCCTGGGAGACCTCATAGCAGCCTTACAGTACCTAAAGGAGGCCTACAGGAAAGATGGAGAGGGGCTGTTTACAAGGGTATGCAGTGACAGGACAAGAGATAATGGATTTACACTAAAGGAGGGCAGATTTACATCTTTAAGATCCATTCCAACCCAAGCCATTCTATGAAACAGCAGCCACAGATATCTTAAACATGACAAAAGGCTGATAACACCAACCTGAATCAGTAGGACTCAAGCAATCCAGGAGATTACTGAGGTGTGCTGATGGTAACTTCCTAACAAGGGTGACTGATGAACCAACAATAGGAAATGCTATCCCAGACCTTACACATACAAACAAGGATCAGGGGACGTGCAGGTCAGAGGCAGCATCGACTGCACTGAGCATAAGATGGTGGATTTTTTTTTTCCAAAAGGCCGTATCACAACTCCCCTAAAGAGCTGACTTTGACTTCATCAGGGATCTGTTTAGAAGAATCCTGTAAGATACAACCCTGGAGAAAAAAGGGGTCCAAGAAAGGTGGTTAAATTTTCAAGGATCGCCTCCTCTGAGCTCCAGAACAGTCCATCTAAATAGGCAGAGAGTGAACATCAGGCAGCAGGAAGCCCACATGGATGAACAAGGAGCTCCTGTCTCAATGCAAACTTGAAATGGAAGTGTACAAGAAATGGAAGCAGGGTTAGACAGGGTTAGGAAAGCCAAAGTCCACCTGGAGTTGAACCTACTTAGACTTGTCAAAAGCAGCAAGAAGGGTTTCCACAGGTATATCAGTAGAAAAATGAAGACTACGGAAAAAGGGCCTGTTGCTGAATGGGTATTGGTGGTGGACCTCAGAAGTCAAGAAGGCTCAGGAGGATCTTATTGATGTGTATAAATACCTCATGGGAGGCAGCAAAGAAAACAAGGCAAGCTCACTCAGCAGTGCCCAGTGATGGCAATGGGCACAAATTAAAGTACAGGAAATGTCATCTAAAGATAAGATTTTATATTTTTTTTCCCTTCTGTGAGGACGTTAACACTGGCACAGGCTGCCCAGAGAGGCTGTGGAGTCTCCACTGCTGGAGGTACTTCAAACCCAACCCTGGAGAGGCTGAGGGAGATGGGGCTGTTCAGCCTGGAGAAGAAAGGAGACCTTATCATTCTCTACAGCTACCTGAAAGGAGGTTATAGTGAGGCAGGTGTTGGCCTCTTCTCGCTAATAACTAGTGACAGGACAAGAGGGAATGGGTTCAAGTTGTGCCAGGGGAGGTTCAGATTGGATATTAGGAAACATTTCTTCACCCTAAGAGTGGTGAAGCATTGGAACAGGCTGCCCAGGGAGATGGTGGAATCACTGCCCCTGGAGCTGCTCAACAAAAGGGTAGATGTGGTGCTTTGGGAGATGGTTTAGAGATTATAGTGGTATAGGTCTGACAGTTGGACTTGATGATCCTGAAGGTCTTTTCCAACCATGATGATTCTACGATTCTAAGGATGTAGCTCTGAGATAGCAACTTTAAGTTGACCCTGGTTTCAGCAGGGGGTTGGACTAGATGAGGCCACTTCTAACCCCAGCAATTTGTGATTCTGCCAGGTCATAAACAGGCCTGTTGCACTTACTAACATCCTTCTTTCTCTCTCCTTTTAGAATCTACAGACACATGAAACAATTCAGTAACGTAACAAAAGCACAGCACATGCTTTGCAGGGAAATGGTGTGGCTGAAATTCCTGCTGGTTTAGCACCTGTGCTTTGCCACTTGGATTAGAGCAAAGAGACAGATGCAAGAAAATAGAAACAATTGCTTGGTAGGCTGTGGTTTACCACAGGCAGTTAGCACTAGGTGGAAATTCAGTGCACGCTTTGTGCTACAGCAACTTCCCGCACAGGTAGGGCATGCTACGCGCGAGGTAACATACTCCACAGACAGTGAACTTTTATGAAGTAGTTGGGTGCTGTAAATTTACACTTGGCTTTCCTGATGGCAACCTCCCAGGGCAAACAAGCCCTTAGTTCTGCTGACAGTCATGTGCCAGGTTTGACAGGTTTTACCAAGAGAGCTGGAAGAAGCCTTGACACATCTGCTAATGCATGGATGTGCTTTCTCCAGCTCTGCTGCCACCCTCACCCATGGTTCTGGGATGGACTAGTCCTGCAGCCAACCAGATGGGTTGTTTGTCTGGGGACCTGCGAGACCCATGTCCCAAGTTGCTGTTCAGCTCACGAACTGCCACTTGAAATCAGTTACTTGTCATTTCTTGTTGGTTTTCTCTCTGTTCTGACCTGAGTCACTATACAATGACCTTTTTTCCGGGTCTGCGTGAACACAGCCCAGCCACAGCCTCCCACTCACCCCCGTGGGAGCCCTGAAGCCTTCTCTGTCTGCAACAGAGTTCTTACTCCCTCAGAGCTGACACTGGTTTTCCAGGCACCTGGCTGCCCAAAGAACACAAGCGCCTACTGTTCTCCACCACCTCTCTCCCCTCCAAAGCCAAAGGCATCCAAATTGATTCGTTTTGTGGCATACAACAGAACAGCAACACTATTATGTGTGTTAGCCTGAACTCTTCTTCAAGCTCACCCCTGGAAACAGCAGTGCACAGCTCCAGTTTAGAGACCTAGAGTAAAAATAATCCAGCCTGGATTTAGATCCAGACTTTCCCCAAAGCCCGAGCTTGCTCAGTGTCAGGCTCCAGCTGTCCTCAAGCTCTAGGAGCAATGAGGCTGCTTGACTGGAGCCCAATGCCTTTAACACTGGTTTACTTCAAAGTGTTGTGTCAAAGGGTATGTGAAGAGGCCTGAATAATTCAGGAAGTTCTCAAAAACAATGCAACTGAAAATATGTTGTAGGGATCCCAGGAACAGCCACTTTCTCTCTACTGAGGCACCCGTAGCACTTTTAATCCATAATCTCCATTGCAGCATGCTAAAATAATGAGATTTATTATTCCTGTCACATGTCCTTTCTGAAGATGCTGTGAGGGTGTGGGAGAGGGAAGAGAAAAAATTAGTTAGCAGTCACCACTTGCCAAGAGTAGATTAAGCACTCAAGAGTTATACATTCATGCATAAATAACTCACGGGAGTTTAAATTTATTCCCTTTCTCCTAGCTCACACTTTTTTCCTCCTGTCCTGCAGCCCTTGCTCCTCTGTTTTACTCAGTCACAACTTGTCTGCAGTGGACAAGTTGGAGTGGTAAATAGTTCTGGGTTCTTCCCCTTTCATCATGAGATTTTATTTGGGCTCCCTTTCCCAGACCTCAGAGTGTACTTGATTTCTGGGAGCAGAACAGAGGACAGGAATACAGTTAATCTGCAGTAATGTGATAAAAATCACTCCCTCACAGACAACTGGAAAACCGTTTCCAAAGAGCTGCTGTGCCAAGCACCTTATAGCAAAAACTGAAATTGAAGCCAATGCACACCTTCCTCCTGGTAGACACGGCTCACTTTTTTTCTCCCCCAGCAACCCCTCTTCTCTACTAGCTCTACCTGAAACTAAAGTGTATGTCACCATCACCAAGCATACCCTCCCTCACACCAAAATGTGCAGTGCTTCGAGAGGCCACTGTTTCCATAACAGAACCACAAGTGCTGCCGCATTACAAGATGGGGGTCACCTCATCTTTTGCTTGCTTTTTTTTTTTTTCTTTTAAATAAATGCAGTTAGCAAAAGCACATTAGGCAATCAGGCTGGAGAGATGGGATGGGAGAACAGAAAGACACACAGAGGAGTGGGCAGGTGAACCGAGCAGCTGGGAAGGGAGGGTAGGAGGAGGCGGCAGGAGATGCGGAAAGGGCCAGCAGCCTGCACTCCTAATGCCAGGGTGCCAGCTGGCAGCTACATCCTGCTGGTTGCGTGTGGGCTGTGAATATAACAGAAGAGATTGAGCCTTTAGGGGAGGAGCTGTCTGATAAATCATTAATGAATGAAAATATGAAGTAATCTGTCTGCCTAGGAGGCAGAATCGTCTAATAATGAGAACGGTGGAGTAGGAAGCCAGAGATGAGGTTCCCAGCTCACCCACAAGACCCCTGGCACACCAGCTCCTTTTGCTGTGCATAAGTAGCTACACCTGCCTTTCTGTGTAGAAGGGCTGCTTTCTTAAAATCAAGGCGGAAACCCCATGATCTAGATGAAAACATGATAACAAAATTTACAGCATCCTTTGTGAAAACTGCCCCCCCCCCCACTCCCAGCTCTGCTTTTGTTGCAGGCAGTGCATGAAGAACCAATATCCCTTCTCAGCCACAGCTTTCACTCAGGGGGTTCGTCAAAGCCACAGCAAAGCCCAGTATGACCTTTCACCAACGCCACTGGCATTTAATTTTAAATCGATTAGCTACATACCCAGTGCTACTCACCCATGGGTATTTTTTAGCAATCAAACTATTGGTTGGAAATGTAAGGGCATGTCTGTGTGTGGGTAGGGGCACTCTGCTTTCTCTCTGAAGAGGGAAAAGCTCCAGAACTGATGCTGAAAGGTGCATTTGTGTTTATGGGGATAGCTGCTGGGCCACCAGACAGGGGCAGATGGAAAGCGATGAGGGGAAGGGGCAAGGAGGTTAGCACGGTTTGTTCTGCACAAAGACTCAGCAAGACGTGTCCTGGAGCACAAAATCAATACAGACCATACATGAAAAAGTAATCGTTGGTTTTGTACAATTCTCAGGCTTATTTGGAAAGATCCTCACAAAGGCAATTCCCAAGCCGTGTGAATCTTCTGTCCTCTCTTTCTTTTGTCTTAAAACCCCCTAAATGACCAAGAATCAGGATAAGTTTTAAGATACTCACCTAAGAAAGACATGGCACCAATCAATGTGAATCCATCTAATATTGACGCATTTGTGGGATAAGAGATACGAGTGCTTTATCAATACGTCCTCTTAAAATCAAGAGTGAATGATGCGTAGATTGCAGCAGAAGCCATAAATAGAAGACACATATGGCCATGATGGAGCCTATGTATATAGAAACTTAACCAGGCACTTGAGCAGATCTGTGGAGTTTAACTACATATCTATTCATGGCGCTGAAGTCCAGCTTAATTATCCAGCCAAACGCCTCTGAGGCACAAGAAGGTTATTATCGTTTACCAAAGGACCTGCTCAGGCAATTTTACAAGGAAATTGCCTGTGCCTAATCTAATTGCTAAGTAGCAGCTAAAATTACCTTAGACCTGGAAAGACCAAAAAAGAAGCAGGAAGCTCTGAAAGGTTCAAGAAGCCATTCCTGTAAATCACAACTGCGTTGACTGGAGGATGATCTCCCTGGAGAGGCTCCCAGTCACACTCAGACAGAGTTTTCCACCCAGAACAAACATAATGCAGGTGAGAGGACTTATAGCACACAAGAGTATGATTTCTCACATACATAAGCCTTCTGCTGGTTTACTGAATACATTTACATAATAAGTGGGGTTTGTAAATTATCCACTGATGATGTCATACAGATTTAAATAATCTGCAGCATCAGCCTCTGCTATTTGCAAGCCGTATCTGACACCTTAACAGCCTTTGCAAAAGATTTAACTGGGCTGTGTTGAAGAATCCTAATTTTCAAGCTTTTTTTTTTTTTAAACTCATAAGATGAGCAACATCTCTAAAATGTAATGAATAGATTGGGGTAGCTTAGATGCTTCCAGATCCTTGCAGGAAAACAGTAAACAATATCAGAAGGAGTTACTTCTGTAAATTACAGGAGGCTTAATTGGAGACTGCTGGACGCGTTAAGCTACATTCAAGCTTGTTACCAATGTAAATGTACAGCATTCCTTGCTGAATAACCACAGAAGCACCTTCCGTGAGTCACTCAGTGGTTTACATCTTGCCAAACTGACCAAAGACAGATCTCTGTTGGTGTTGTTACCAAGAGCTGCTTTGACACGTTGTGTGGACTGCCGTGATTTAAACCTGCCTACCGCCTGCTATTTGGGTTTAAAAAAGAAAAAGGAAAGGAAAAACCCCCCAACCAAACAAGTCCCTTCACACTCCACCTCTCCACTGACACAGAGAAGCCCAGGACAGATGACCTGGATTCAAACTGGTCAAATAAAAGAAAGGGCAAGTCATGAGCAGACAAAGCAAGCTCCAAGGGGATTTCTCTCAGACTTTCACAGTTTTCTGGTGCTTCAACTGAGCCTGACTTGCAAAGCATATTACATTTGCTGCTCTCCCTGTCCAGTATCATTAGAGAACTGCCTGTCAAAGACCAGGTTTCTACTAGAGCTGGTTATCAACCTGAAGGAACTGCACAACTAATTGCCAGCTGTGCCTAGGGTGTCTTCCTCCTCTGCCACCATGGCACTGGAAAGATACATATATATATATATATTTATTTTCTCCCCCACCTTCATTTTCTTGTTTTAAATAAGGAAAGTTCTTGTCTGGGTGACAAGTAGAAGCATCTCCAACCCAGAAGAGCCTTGAGCTACATCGTAAAGCTCCTGAAATTTGCTTCAGATGTAAGAGATTCAAAAGAAAGACAGCAAGACACCAACAATATTCATGTGTAGCTTCAAAAAGTGGAAAATTATTATGGGGAAAAAAAAATACCATGGGAATTGCTGGTTATAGTAAAAGGAAAGGAGCAGTGATTATTTGACACAGAAGTCATCTATGCAGCAGCACTCTTACAGCTCCTGCCGAAGCAGGATGGTGGTCTAGTATGGTACTGATCTCTCATAGCATTGAGGATGAGTTTTCTTAGAGAATAAGAGGTGGTTAAAAGTCATAGCTTAGGAATTTTTGATCTCTTTAATAAGAAGTACTACTAGGGAAATATTTAATAAAGCAATAGAAACTTTTGATGCTAAGCAACAGAAATTTAATATAGCAATTAGAAGTCCCTGCAATTCATGTGGCTTTCAATGACGTCTCAAATATATGCTTTAAAGGAAAAGCATCATCACCTTTTGACCTCTGGAAACTTAGAGGTGCTGTGAAAGGGGTTTTGCAACACCAGAATAACAGGTCTGTATCTCTCACAAAATTTAAAACTCAGGTCTCACATACATCCACCCAAATCACAAATGCATAGAAGTGCGGGTAAAAGCAGATGCAAGTTTGGGGACCAAAACTGGATGGGAAAAGCCAAGCAACAAAGCAGCTCTGAGTGTGAACTCTGCCCAAAGACCCCCAGCTGTGCACAGCGAGCCGTTCAATTGCTTTGGGCTCCCCACCTGGAAGCAGAGCTCCTTTCTCAGGGGGCTGCCCAACGTCCACCTCCCAAAATGTCTGCAAGGTGGGCTGCTTTCTGCGCACTATGCAACACGTAGCCCTTCTGCAGGCTGCGGCGAGAGAGATTAGATGAAAGGTGCTACATCTTTTACAGAGCATGAGCCACGTGAAACTGCTCAGAGCAGAACAGGAGCCACAGTTACGTGCAGGATTCGCTATGGTTGGTAACAGTCAATGGCATGTTCCCCATGTGCGACCAGACAAGTCTCACCAAATAACAGGTTTTGGATGACATCTACACCATGTGCAGAGGGTGACACACACATGGAAGGCACATGCTGCCCTAACACAGAAATAATCAATACTTTAGTATCAACATGCAAGAATTCCGCTCCACACCAGCGACGCAGCTTGTGTCTTCCACATGCTCTTAGTTCCTCAGGAGGAGCAAAAACCCGCTGCAAACAACCCCTTAACTCAACACAACCTTTCCTCCTGCTTTGTCAGCTTTGAATAGTGTGCTCTCTCTCTCATCTGAAACAGCCTAACAGCTGAAACAGCTTATAAACAGTCTAATCCAAAAAAGAAAATGAAGATCTAGACTGTCATTTACAACCCTGCACGCTAATCCCCCAACCTCTAATGACATCCAGAAAAGCTGGTGGTTAGACACAAACTAAGCCTCCCTGTGTAATTGCATTTGGTTAGAGGGCAAAACTCAAGAGCAAGACATTTAAAAAAGCAAGTGGAATGATCTTAGGCTCCTGCAGAGGCACTTAGCAGAAACCAAAATGGTCATTGAGGATATCTTAAAAATAGGACTCTGTTTGTTGCATAGTCTTCCCAGCCAAAAAATATGCCGCTTCACTCATACACAGATTAGTTTCTGTGTGTTTTGACACATTTGGCATAATCACCATGACACAAAACAATGAGAAGTCTACAGCATCTATCAGCTGTCAGTCTCTACGTTTTTTGTGTACCTACAGATGTATTTGGAGATACCCTGTTCTATACATGGAGCAGAATTTCACGTAATGGATCTTTCATCAGCGTCTGTCTTACAAGAATAAAGACACGTAGTGGCCTAAATATTTCTCATCAAAGATGTAAATGGAAGGAAATAAGGGGGAAAGGGGACTACGTTTGATAGTAAATGACATGAAGAGAGAGACTAATGCCCTAATATAGCAGAATTAGTGGGGGGAAGGGGCAGAGGGAAGAGGGGAGAAATGGACAAAACCTCCTAAATTTCAAGTACAATGGATAAACACCATAGCAAAATAAGGACTTTCCTAAACTGTTCATTCAGTCCAATTACAGCTAACCAGACTCATCACCATCACAGCAATGGGTGCTTGTGCACTGATGCAACCACTAGCTTTAAGCATACTGGACTACAATTTGGTGTAAGTCCCCACTGGGGGGAAGGGGGGATGGGGAAGCAGCAAAAGAGGACAAGAAACAAGAAATTACCTGAAATCCTGTTTCCAAAGTGTGCAGTTGAAATTGCTTCCCACAGTCTTTTTCCTAACTTAGAAAAGTTTTCTATCTTAACTGCATGAAGGGGAAGGTTTGTTAATCAGGGACCAAAGCAGCTAACACTTCAGATGACAACTAAGATCCACATACATTTTTAACTAATAATGTTACAAAGAATCTAAAAAGCCTAATGCTATTTCTATTTTTATCTACTTACTTCAGTTATCATTGTGTTTTCCCAAAATAAAATGCAAGGTAAGAATTACAGAATCACAGAATCACTAGGTTGGAAAAGACCTTTGGAGATCATTGACTCTAACCATACCCATCCTCTACTAAACCATATCCCTGAGCACCTCATCCACCCATCTTTTAAACACATCCAAGGACAGTGATGCAACCACCTCCCTGGGCAGCCAGTTACAATGCAGTTAGATTAAAAAAAAATATCCAAAACTTAAGTCAGGAAATGAATAGGGTCTGAAAGGTTGCTAGAGGATTAGATACCACCTTGTAAAACTAGAAAGGCAGGGTCCTCAGCACAGCATTAGAAACCCTAGCAGACTGACCTTGTAGATTTTATATTCTTCCCTACATGATCGAGGACACACACCATCTTCAAGGCTTTTCAAGGTTTCGCCAGAGGGAGAATTTCAAAGCAGACGGCTGGGCAGGAATGACATTTACATGGTTGAATCTTTCATTATTTTCTCTTCCCTAAAAAACAATAGGAGCGATACGGGCTAGCTAAATTACCTACATTCCTATAGGTGGGTGGAAAACAGGTATAAAGGTCACAAGGACAAAGCACTATTTGTTAGAAGGCTGTATAAACCCCTGTTAGCTTTGAGGTATTCAGAGCAATACTTTCAGACCCAAACATAAATTTCTCATTAATTTAAGCTCACTGAACAGTTTCTAAAAATTACCACCAGTGATATCACTCATAACCTGTCCTGGGAATAACCGGCTCTCACAGACTTGTGGAGGCTGTGTAGGACCCCCTTGGAGCCCATGAATGCTGCTCACCACTTCTAGCAGGGCTGCTGCAGGGATGATGCAGAGTGTTCTCTGACAGAGCTTTCTACCTCAGCTAATGGAGAGTGACATCTCAAGCAAGAATCTCCCCCACTGCTGGGCACTGGCCTTCAAGATCCACCCATCCTAATTTTTATTTTGAAATGGGTATTGTGTCACAGCACTGCAGGCATTCTCAAAACATGCACAAGTGCATGATCTTCACACTATCTTCTTTAGTTACTCTTCTTGGTTTTTCTGGATTGCTTCCCAGACTTTCTTTGAGCTTAGCAAAATGATTAATATAAATAACCCGATGTCCAAAAATATTCAGCTTTGGTAATCTGCAGTGAGATCTCTCCTCTTCTCCATGCTCCTTTATATGCAGTTTCATTATGTTCGTCCCAGATGAGCATTTAAATGAGAGGGAGACGTAATGAGAGATGAAGAACTAGAGCAGTGTGCTCATGCTGTGAGGTGGAAACAGACACTTGTGCCTAGAGATCCATACCAAACTCTTATTGAAGAGGTAACTTGTCTTTATGCAAAGTATTTAGCACCCAACACAAAAGTTTCACAAAAAGCACAGGGAAATCTCCTAAACAAATCCCATAATTACACCTCCTTGGTACCGCAGCATCCTATACCCCACACGCATGTTTTCTGTCCTCCATTTAGTTTCAGCGAGCTCCACTGTGCTTGGCTGATAAAATAATCTCCCAAATGACTGTAGCTCTAAAAATCTATTAAATCCATGAAGTATTGATGAGGCAGAATTAATGTCGAGAGAATTACATTAACCGCTCCCCTCCCCCTGCCTTTCAAAAGAGAAGCTCTCCAGAAGTAGAGGAGCACTGTGGCTGTGCTACAAAACACAGCACGCCCAGGTCAGGAAACTCTCCATCTGCCCACACACCTTAAACTCTCGCTACAGATGGATTTATCACTGCAGCACGTATTCATTTAGTAAGAGGCTTATCCACAGAAACAGCCTTATCTGATGCTCAGAAATCATGCTCTCTGTTCCTTTTAATCCTGGGTACGATTCGTGTCTTACGCCCAATGCATCATGCAAATCAGGCACCAGGTAAGAGCCCTGCCTCTCTCTGCAAGGCTCCTCACCTCCTCACTCCCTGTGCTGCAGGGCTCATTACCTGCGGGTTGAGAGCATTACCTACTAAGACCCCATCGCTGCCTGATTATAAACTTGGCAGGAGCAGTCCCAAGTTTGGCAATATTCTCCACGCTGGGTGTCTGATGGGAGACTTTTTTTTTTTTTTTTTTTGCCTTGCTTTGTAGCTGTTTTGGGTTTCTGGCATGACTTCAGCCAAAATTTTTCAAGCTAATTCTGAAACAAAGCATGGGAAAACTGGAGCTATTTGTTCATGTTAAAAGCTGTTCTGGTCACCCCTTGAACAGCTTGAGAGGTTTTGTGATTTGGACCATAGACTTGAGAGGTGCGAAGGCAAAATCTTCTTATTTTGATCTCTGCAGAAAACTCCCAAACACAACTAAATTACTAACCTCTGAAAAAAATAAATCTCTATCTGCATGAGCTCACTAAGGAGGTGATGCTTCCTAGCAACTAAATTCCCTGGAGCTCCCACCTACAATGCCCCAGGAGCCCACCACTGGTTGGGTGGGACCTGCCTGCCTCAAGCTGCACTCACACTTTAATATTAAATAATCAGCACAGGATGTGAAACCAGGTGCAAGGCTGGTCCGTATCTAAATCTGCACTCATGGCGGGTTGGATGGCAGTGGCCCCTGCAGCGCATCGCATGCAGGTTTTTATTCAGTCCTCTGGAGGGGAGGAAATGGAACAGAAGGTATGAGAATATGCCAGTGTGACAGAGCAGGAGTTTTTGTATCAACTGCACAGTGACAAAAATACTCCAATGCACATACAGAAAAGAGTGAACTTGATGTAACTCCTTAAAGCAGCATCTGAATTTTCAAAGGTAATGCTTTCCTTTAAACAGAACACTTAGAAGGCTTGCTATCTATATTTAAAAACCCAAGAAATTTACCACTTCCAAATCCTATCATGGATCTTCAAGCTGCTCTAATATCACCACGATCCACTGCAAACATGTCTGCCATTGAGCCAGCTAAGAAACCTGGGAGGTACCACTGCATATAGTTCTCTGCTCTGTCTGCTGCCTTAACTGTCCCTCCCTTTTTCTTCTCCAGTGGCTACATCAAGACCAGATGAGTGGCCCACAGACCAACTCTCTTTTGCTGAGCAATTCTAACAACTGGATCACCAATCGGGGCAGGGCGGGGGGAATAATAATAATAACAAAATGAAAGGCTCAACTAAAGGGATTACCAATGAGATGTAGGAAAACACTTGGGGAAATGACAGTGACTAGGCAGGGGACACGTCCCATTCCTTAGAAGTCTCATGGACCAGACTGAACATTTACCACACCCAGCAGCACCAACACGCACACCTTTTGCACAGACTAGACTGGAAGAAAAGCAATGGACTAAAATTGAAGGAATTACAAGCACAGCATAGCTAAACCTCAGCAAAGCCCAAGATACTTTAAAATGCCCAAGCATTTCCACACACTTTCCTTCCTAAGGATGCGGAATAATCTTCAGCCCATAGGAAGAGATAATGAAGATACGCAGCAGAAGCACATGATGAGGCATGTCACTGGCCAAATTAATGACTCTGGAAAATGAAAAGCTACTAGAAATAGGACCAAAATGCACCAGATCAGTCCTAATTACAGAGAACAGCTAATGATTCTGGCAGAACCTCTTGTGGACATTGAAGAATACAGGTAATAACGCAACAGTCACACTGGGCTGTCTTTGCAGTGAGAGTGCACAGTCCAAGCTCTTTGCAGATAATTTGCTCTGTAATATTTTATGTCAGAAACCTGACATAAGAAAAAGAATCACCAAGAGAAATTCCAGAGCAATTTTGGTAGACATCAAGAATGTAAATACTTTCATCATACAAATCAAATACCTAGAAATGAGCAGGGCATCATAACCTTTCTAAAGGCAAATTTAATATGCATAAAGATACTGAAAATCTGGTTTTATATAATTTCTAAAAATCTAAGCAGGTACTGCCTGCTAAATTTTTATTTGTTTAAAATGAGAAAATAAAAATGTGACTATCCTTAATGGAGAAAAAATTCAAACCAAAACACCAGATGAGGGTCTTAGCAGCTGAAATCTGAGTTTTCCAGGATGTATCTGAGCAACTAGGAATAACTGAAGCCATTGCTGAAGCATCTGAGATATCAGCTGAAACAACAAAAAGCCCTGAACTTGGGAAGGTACCCCTGCCTAAATTCAGAGTGAAAAAACCAGTGACCTGCCAGGCCCTGAGGCGTACATTCAGCTTCAAGGCCTGTGTTTGAAGCATTCACAGCTTTCTTGGGAAGAGGAAACCTGTAGGAAAAAGATGAGCATGTAGCAGTAAACCTGACACAGGCAGATGCAGGTCAGGTTCACGATGCAGCAGCCCCCCTAGTCACATCACAGCTTGATCCTCCTCTGATCATGATGGTTGTAACCAACTACAGGGTCTAGGTGGACAGGGATGGAACACAATACTGCACAGCGTAAGTCATACCTAGAAATATTACGAACTCTCATGAAAGGCAAGAGTTTCAAGGGGAGTCTGGGTTGGCAACATCTGACTAGGGGAAAAAAAGAAAACTTGGATCACCCCAAGGTTTTCTGTCTTACATCAGCCATGCTCCTTGAGACTTCTTGTACTTGTGTAGGTATTTGATGCGGAGGGATGGCTGTTCCATGACCGCCTGCTGAGCGCTGTGCTCAACGCAAGACAGGTCAAACCTGTAGTGCCACGCAAATATCTCCTCTGACATCCACGAGGCTGCTTTACAGAAATCTCACCAAGAGAGGCCTCTTCTCATGATGTTCAGAAAGATACCATCAGCTTAGCTGAGGGAGTTTTAAATTCTGCCAAGATCTCCCTCCCAGCATTCAAGTAGACTTTTCTAAACAGCTCCTAAAACCCCTACAAAATTTTCATCTGGAGGCTGCATGACCTTTTCAAGGACTTTGATACAAGATGAATAAATAACTGCTGAGTCTCTGAGCTCAGCTGCTATGTCAAGATAAATTCAAAATGTTCTCTTGATGTCCAATTCTTCTTGGATTCAGTGGGTTAGGGACAGATAAAGACTGGGAAAAACTGTTTCCTTGTCTTACATTTTTTGTAATTATTTTAAAACTCTCCAGGAATTTGGAATGTCATAGGCAAATCTACAGTGGGATCAGAGATATTCCAAAGATTCCGACTGATAAGAAACTCAAGGTTCCTGATTCTTCTACCTCCAAATAAGATTTTGCAAGCAGTTTCAACTGAGAAGAGGGGAAGAAACAACTATGAAGACAAGCAAAATTTGCAGTCTGTTTACATATTATAATGGCTCCGGAAAAAACATTATTAAAATCCTGGAGCATGGAGCGGTACAAACCCAGCTCCAGACTGTACTGAAGAAATTCTAGGGTGTTTACAATCCAGCCACGAGAAGCGTCTCTTTCACTGGCTTGTATCTCTGAGCAAGTCAGGAAAACAGTTTTCAGAAGCATCAGTCTGTCAGCTAACCTTCTCCCAAGTTTTGAGGTTCAACCAAGTCAAATAGCTGTGCTCTCCATGTCTGAACATGAACTATAGGTTGAGAAACATTGCCTAAGGAGAACCTCTGTGAACCAGATTGCTGTTTGTTCCCTTCCTCCCATCCCCCTCTCCCACTAGCAAGTTTACTGCATCTGTGTGAAACCACATTTCCTTGGAGCCACAAGAAGCATCTTCATGGTTTTTGGGGTCTTTTCCAAGACTCTGCTCTCACAGGCAGAGAAGATGCAAAGTCCACACTAATCGACAGTGAGCAACAATGAGAGATAACAAGGAAGCACTTTTTCACTCTGAAGATGGTCAGACATGGGAACAAGTGCCCAGAGAAGTTTTAGAGTTTCCACCCTTGGCATCCAATTGAATTTTGAAAATCAAGACCCTAAACAACCTGACCTAACAGGATCTGTTTCAAGTGGGTGTTTGGACAAGAAGGTATCTGGCAGTTTCTTCCAACCAAAATTATTCTATGATCCTAAGAAACATGCAGCTTCTGTCTCTGTCCTCTTGCTGCTCTTGAGCTATGCTCTTGCATTAAGGCCAGCAGTGGAGACTGGGCTGGCCTCAGATGATCCATCTTTGAAGGGAAATTAAAACACACAAATCTGATCTGCTGATAAACTTTTACTCCTTTGTGTTATGCAGCTTCACTGTTCCTGAATTATGACTCTGCTCCTTGACCTCTTAGCACCACAGTGTACCACCCCACACAAGGGTCAGCCAATCTGTACGGACACTGGACAGCTTCTAGGATCAAAGTATTGCTACTGCCACCAGAAAGAAAACAAGATACAGATTCTGTCCTCTTTTGCAGTAACATAAGTCAGCACAAAATCTCATGGGCTAATGAGCTCATGTCGCTGATCTGTGGCTTAACTTTGGCCCTACAACTAAATTGCAGTTAAATACTTGTTGTCCCTATTTCCCCAGTATATGGATATAGGTGCAAGTTTAACACATGCCCAATTGTCAAAAAAGCCAAAGAAAATTGCTTAAGACAATGAGCTGCGATAGGGTCTATGCAGGTACCGTTGTACAGAATTTTTTGTGCATTGGTCCAACTTCTTGTAAAATTATGATGTTGCTTATCTTATCTTTTCTTATCTTTAAGACTATGCGTGCAGCAGAAAGCTAAACAATCTGCATTTAAACATCTGCTAGGTAATCCAGATCTTTCTGTATGATGTAACAACATCTGTTTTTTTTAAATGGCAGAAAAGAACAAGTGTTCTCACAGAGCCAGTCTTTGATTTTCAGTTTTCTACCCTGCAGGCTATCCGACTCTGAAGTCTTCTGCCAGTAGAGAATAAGCCAGTTTTCATCTGCAACCTGCACAGGCTGGTTGAAGAAAAAATACCAGCCCAATACCCTGCTCAGCCAAGGGAAAGAAAGGACACAATCTTCTACTGGCATTATTTTTTTTTTCCCCAAGGGTGATGGTGATCGATTGGCACCAGCCAGAGCTGTATATATTGACAGTCTCCTGGAGGGAAAAGCAATATAAACCTACAGACTGCTCCAGATCTGCTGCTTTTTTGCAGGTTGGAAGAGTTTCCTCAGGATTACTTCCCTCCAGTTGGGGCATGTCACTAATTACCTCCCGCCCTTTCCTCTGCCTCCTTCTCCTTACAGCAGCTCAGCACAGCAGTACAGACACATCACACATGACATGCCATACTCCTATAGTGCCTGTAGGACCAGAAGTCTGTGGGAAGCTGGTGCCTCTGCAAGTGTTGCATGCAGAGCAGTCGGAGAAGCAGCAAAGCTTGTCATGTGGGGTGGAAAGAAGGAATAAGAGAACTAGTGTAGCACACAAGAGCATTAACTACCTCCTTATCTCTCAGGCATAACCAAATTATGCTAGCTCCATGTGGCAAGTGTGCTAGTCAGGTGTTCTGGGAATGGATGGCCAGATTTCAGAGAGTCTGGGGACCCCTGCCACACTGGGAGGTATATGCTCCCTCTATGTTATTTTTTGCTCTTGGTTTTGGAGGCTTTTTTAATGCCACCATCACACTTTTGTGTTCCCCTGGTTTTTAAATTAGGCCATTGTTTCTTCTGCTCTAAGGTTTTACCTCAACCACTCTTGAGCAGAATGTAACATCTACAAAAACAATAAGCAGATGCCACTGGAGTAAATGAAACTACATTCCTCGCCCTGAGGCCGAGCGTGCTGTTTTCTGTCAGTGCTTCTCATACTGCAAGTCTCCGTATCAGAGGAAGAAAACCACATGCAATCAACTACATCGCTATATTTCCCGTCGGCTAAAAGAATTAAAACTGAAATAAGCTAAGTCAATCTTTGTGAAAATCTCATTGAAAACCAAAACTGATCCAGACAGCACCACTTACCAGAATTTCCCCCCCAAACAGAGCAAGTTCACATTCACCACATTTCCTCAGCAGCGGCTTGAAAACATGCCCTGTAAAACAAGAGACAAAAGGAAAGAAAACATTAGTGACTGGGACACCACAAATTATGGTACATTCGTTCTCACTCTGCTCCCATTTACCACCAAGCTTCTACCATTTTCCCTGTTTCAGGGAAGGAGGCATTTGGCCTTGAACCTTCACAACTAATTATTAAATTTCACCGGTATTATGCAAAATCTTAAAATAATTGCAGGACTCCCTCAGACTGCCCAGACACATTACCATCACTGACACAACGGCTATTCGGGCTTCAGGGAGACAAGGTCAACAACATGAAACACATAGCAGCATACAGCAAGTGTGCCAATTATTTAGATCCAGCCCTAAAAAAAATATATAATCAGACAAACCAGTATCTCCTAGTGATTTTGCTTTAACAAACTGGTTTGGAAAAAGAATGGATGCAAGGCTCCCGACAGCCTCCTTGTTGGAAAACTACACAAAGAAAATGAAAAAAAAAAGGTTTGTGCCACGTGACATTTTTAGCCTATATTAATTACTTGACATTCTCTAGAAAAGGGAGAAAAAACAAGTCAACGCAATATCCAGTTTGACACACACTAGGGCCAGTTTGAAGAAGATGGAGAGCAGAAGTGACAAATGCCATCATTTTGCCAGCCCTGAGTAAATTTCAAATGACAGCTACTCCTTATTTTTCCTTGAGGCGAAATCTTTGAAGAAGAACTCACGGAGCACAGACTAACAATGATGTTAAAATGTTTAGTTTGTAAACTGCTAGAAGATGGAGGAGCCATGAGTCTGCTGGTGTTCAGGTTTGGGAGCGGTAACTGTACAGGGAACAGAGGAGGACGCGTTTCAGTGCCCAGGCACCCACACCAGCAAAGCTAAGACTGAATTTGAACTGTTTTAAACTCCCATTCCCCTCCCAAATACATGGCTGAATTTTCCACGAGAGAGGCATCTGTGAAATTACTGCTGGATGAGTAACTTTACAGCTATACACAGATGACTTGGAGCCCTACATTATTGATCGCAGAAACTTGCCTGAACTGCAGAAGCAGCAGGTCTTTGCACTGGCACCTCTCCTGAAGGATGCTGTAGGCATCCACAGGAAAGGAAAGGGGAATGACTTCTTAGGTCAAATTACTTTTACTGGTCATCATGACATGAGAAGTAGCTAGGAAAATAAAATTTCTGTTAAGGAATCACCAAATAAATCTTCCTTAAAACATGGCAACTAGATTACATTGCTCTAAATCCTGATTAGCAAGTAGACCTCTGATCTCATAAGGCTGAGAATTCATTTTAGGTGGAGCGTTCAGGGTGGGGAGAGAAGGAAAAAACCCCATTACAAATCAGAAAAGGCTGTTGAGAAAGATTTTAGGAATAGACATTTTTAATCACAAAAATACAAACCAAAGCACCGTTTTCCCTGCCTCCTTGCTTTGTTCAGTGGTTGAGAAAAAAAACCCTGGGCATATCAAGGAATAAAGAAAAAAACTGAACACCCCTTCCCCCTCCAACACCTTTTGTACAGCTTGGCAGAATTTGTGAAAACACTGAAAAAAAAGATGGGTCTTAACTGCTTTGCTCAGGCTTGGGGAAGGTGGTTATTATTCCAGTGCCATCCATTTCCCTCCCTAGCTTCCAGGCATTTGGCCTGCAAAGAAAAAATCAAGTCAAGAAACTCGATGTCTGCCTCAGAATTAATTGGATAACATCTGCATGCAGAAAAGTTAGGAGCTTAAGAGAGGAGCCAGGTCCGAAACAATCCAACAGCACCTCGACTCTGGATTAGCTCATTATTTTCTTCTACACCAAAAAACTGATTTAGTAATTTCCCTAGAGTATTGGCAAATAAAGGAAACTCTGTGCTCCAAGCTGTGGGTCCCATGAATACTTGAAAGACAGGGGCCAACGCCACTGCCAAAAGGGGCTGAGCATCCCCCGACACTGGAGTGGAGCTTCTGGATGCAGCCCCAGCAGTGCTCCCTCCCTCACCCCAGCACGAGTGCCTGTGCAGAAGACTGGGCTAGGGGAGAAACTGGGATTAAAATGAACCAGGTGAACTCTCTAGCCCATTCTTCAGTGAAAATAAAATAAAAAATAAATAAAAGCAGCAGCATGTGCTGTCACTAGGGAAAGAGGGGGGGGCAGGGATGCATGAACAGACATAGAATTTGGGGAATGGCAGATCCACTTATCTGGCTGCAGTGCTAGTTACAACTAGCACTCCACTCTTAGGGTACTGGATTGCAGGCAGCTGCCTTAATAAATACTAAAGGAGTCTAGACCAAGCCCTCCGTTGAGGACATGTATGACAAAAGCTAGCAGGGGAGCTCGGCAAGGGGCTGTCCAGTGAAATCTGGAGGCAGAGGCACGATTTACCATGTCTCTAGCCTTGCAAGATCTTCTGAACTTTGGGGATGGCAGGTAGGAAGCCTGAAACTTTCCAAGGGGACGTTTTTTGCTTTATTTTAGAAGATGATGCAAAACATGCCCTGTCTCTCAGGCTGCAAAGGAGATGATGAGGTATTTTGGGGTAGAACGAGACTGGGGGGAGGGAGAAGGGAACTTCTTTTGCTGCATAACTGGAGGTGAGGGCTGGACATGGCTTGAAGAGATAAACAAAGGTTATTCACTCTTTCTTTGCAGTCAGTCTGGGGTCTGTACAGAACTCAGGTTAACCTTAATGATTTTCACCCTACCTAAGCATGCAGGAAGAGTATTTCTTTTTCTTGAAGGCACTGGATAGTGTTACTTAAATCCGATTGCTCTGACAAGGTCTTTTCAGAAATGCTTTGCTGACTTTAGAGAACACAGCATAGGAAACACAAAATAAATTAATACAGGCTTCAAGTCACATCAACTTAATTTTGGCTTCTTTAGCTATTAGTATAGTAAATAGAAGAGGTGACAAAAGGTTTGTCTGACCAGAATTGCTCATGACAGAGAGCCTGCATTCCAAAGTGTCTGTGCCTGGGGAAAATGAAAACCTGGGAGGTAGCTATGTGACTATTTGGTGAAAGGTGCACTGCTTTTGGCTAAGTCTATTTTCACAACCAGCTCGTTTAACAGAAGGCATTTACCATAAAAGGTTCTGTTATGAAGACTTGGCTGGAAGTATACAAAGGTATACCCTAATATCCAGCAGGCTGCTGGCACCAACTGAATGGCATATAGTAAAAATCGGTTACCCCAGAGTAACAAAGAGTAGGGAAGGGAATGGAGAAGCTGCAGGCGGAGGAAAAGCATTGAGAATGAAAACCTTTTCTGAAAAAATTTGCGTTGAACTTCTGCCAAGCCATCTAAAATCAAATGCAGAATGAGGATGTTTCAGAGTATGATCACTTGAATAGTACTAGATTTAAGCAACATCAGCTTCCCATAAGTAGCTGCAACTTGGCTACCCCTCCCAGGCCAAAGCATTCACAACACAGTCACCCCAAACTGTGGCATACACATCAGTGCCAGTATGGAAGCTGCGCGTCCAAAATGAAAGCTGTCCAAGCTTCTCCTCCTAAATGGTAAGACACAGTAAAATACTTTGTACATCAACAGACATGAAAAGTTAATATGAAGCTCAAGTAGTCTTGATTTGAAACTTAAAAAAAAAACAACCCAGCCCCAAAACACCCCTGTGATGTATTCAGGCTTATTATCTGTCAAGAATGGTCTTTTCCTGTAAGTAGCACCAGCTTCAACAAATAGAATTTTTAACCAAAAACACATACTTCCCCCAGTGTTGCACATACGGTAGAGTGTGGAGCCTTGTGTAAAAATTACTTTCTTTTTGTAAAGGAAACAAATGTTTTGTGACACAGAATGTGGTGAGTTGCATAACCACGTGTTGCTCGTGTGTTTGGTTTCATGACATCGCCTCCTTCACCAGCCAGCCCCCTGCTTATTGTCGTCAGCTTCCAGGTACATTTTTGTCAGTTCATACTGCGATCAGAATGAAGTTTATTACCACCGGTGAGAGAGAAATCACTGTCAGGAGACAGAGTAATTACTATTCTTTTTTAAGCCTGTGCTCCCAAATCCATTAACATCCACCAACTTCAAGGATCTTTGGATCAAGCCCACTGTGAACAAACCCCTAGACAAGAACCCACAAACCCCCCTTACTTTTCCATCAGAGCAAAAATTGTTCAGTGACAAGTTACCGGTCATTTGAAACAGGTAAGAACAAGATTTGAGGTATGAAACCAGTTACAGGGAAGATCCTGGTCTTGTACATGCTGCAATTGTCACAGTTCATGGGAGTGTCACCCAGCTGGAGGAAGCGGCTGGCTGAAGCCATAAATGATCTTAAATACTTTTCAAATACTACAAGACGCAATTCAGTTTATGACACTCAAACACAGAAGAAAATCTACATAATGATAAGCATCTGCCAGCTTTCTATTAGTAACATGCTTCTGCTGCCGTATTTTCAAACCTCAAGTGGAAGCAGGCATCCCTGCTTATTAGGCTGCTGTTTTACTTGGCAGAAAATTGGGAAGAAGAAGGTTTTTGAGTTGGAAGGCAGTTTACAAATGAACATGTCTGGGGCAGGACATGTAACCTGTAAATGAGCGGGATCCACTTCATAGAGAAAGTGTTGGTCAGTCTGTGGAGCAACAGCCTTCCTTTTTCATAAGCTCTAATGTAATTTCTGCTTATTTTACAACAACCTTAGATAAATTTCTGGCCATGAATTAGTCTAGAAAGTGTTTTTCAGTAGTAGGTTACTATGGCCCTATAATAACAGGGTCTTGAGTCACCCTTTTTAAAGATGGGTTGAGGGCAGTTGCCTGGGAGGCCACTGACACTGGTGTTTAAACAAATCTACGAAGGCATATATGTTCAGTTTTGCTTAGGGTCCCGCATTTTCCACCTATTCCCACCACTTTAAGATTTCTAATCCTACTAAAACCACACCCCCCCACCAAACAACAACAAAGAACCCCAATGAAAAAAATCCCAACAACTTCTAAAAGTAATGAACACAATAAGATAAACAATCTCATGCATGCTGACTTTATATGGCCAGTTTATAAAGGAACTGCACATCTCAACTTACATAAAGCCATCTTTTACTGTGCCATGCCAGATTACATATAAAGACCCCTTATCCTGTGAACATCTGAAAGCTTTCCAACAATGAAACGTTTAAAGTTTAAGGAAAGCTTATAGGCTTGTTCTTAGACAGAGACAGAAGACTCCTTGTAGCTCTGAAAGTATCCCTTGCTGAGTGAGGGTCCCAGAGAGCAGGCACATGATATGAAACAGCCTGGTCATCAACTGAAGAACTGAGCACCAGAAAGCAGGAGCTCCCATACAGAGCAACTCTTGCAATGAGGACAGACACAACCCTGGACACCATCAGAGGAAAAAAACCCAACAACTCATTTAGAAGATTCTGCTGAGGCTAAACACTACCATTCTGGTGGCTCCCTGTCCCACGTGACAGTGCCAGAACTGGGAAAGAGGACAGGGGCTAGGGGACAGGCACCTGGCATTTTTTCTTGGGAACCTACTGGATTTCTAAAACAGCTAACTTAAAAGCTTCATGCAGTTACAGGCTGTAAAGAAGGACAACTAGGTCCCTCCCCTAAAGGATTCCCAAATAAAATCAGCAGTTTCAAAACAAAAATGTTTGTCTGCACCATCAAACTTGTGGTGGTGTAAAAACAGATCTTTCAAACCGCCGCCCTTTCCGTTTGGAGCAAGAGGAACTCAGGTGAGAAATCTGTTGCAGTGGCAACAAGTCCCAAGAAACAGGAAACATGGGAAAAAAAATCAGGAAAACACAAAGGCTTTGCTTGAACTTTTTCAACTTTTACAAACAGAGCTATGAAGAGAAAAAACCCCCACAAACTGTGTTAAAGATCATAAGCCGAACTGCTTTTCTTCTGTGACACTTTAATCTCCTCACACATCTGATCTATAGACTCATCTTTAGCAGACGTGCTTCTGTCAGCTACTCCCCGATGCCCTGTGTGTTCTGTGGCTTCCAGCCCTGCCAGAGCACGCCACTTGCTCTTCTCCTCTCTGGGCAGAAGCAATACCCCCTCGATATTGCTAGCTCAGAACTGGCGATACTAGTACCTTTTCCCTCTCTCAACTTTCAAGCAGCATAAGCTAAACCAAATCTTCCAGCTGCTTTTTCCTGGCATCAACTTGCTTTGGTAATGCAGCAGAGAGGTGAAAGCACAGAGGAGCTGGGATCTTGGAACACCAACCAAGCACTCCAGCATGAAGAGCACCAGTGCAGGTAAGGTGTGCAGACACGTACAGAAGGGTAGCAGAGGTGGATGCAACAGATCAGAAGTAGCCAACGTGTTACACAAAAACCAGGGGGCACAGCCAGCTGTCGTGGTGAGCAAGAGCAGCACAACACTGCAAGAGCACCAGTGACAGAAAAGAGAAGACGACGGCACTGATGGCCCATCCCTAAATCCCCTCTTTTGAGATGGCTCGGAGAAGATCCCAGGACCCGTGGCATCCCCTGCCACCCACAATGCCTAGGGAGAGAAGCAAGTGTGCATCCCCAAGTCCAAAGCCAGTGCGTGCACTGCCTACCTCGGCTGCCCCGCTGGAACTACCCGCTCCTCCGTCGAGCTGGCTGTCAGCGATCACAAGGGCTGAACCATCACCAGGGGAAACTATTAGCAAGCTCAACACCGAGCCTGCACTTCGGCTGAGAACGTTACTCACACACAAGTAGCATGTGATTGCAGCAACATGTCTCAGTTCTCAAAACTGCAAAGAAAATACTCCATGAATTGCAGGAAGAGCTCGTGTTTCTCTCTACAGGAAAGTGAGAAGTACTACGCACCAATTTATTAATTTTTTTTTAAAATAAATGAATGGAGCTCATAGTCCTAAAAATAGCCTGCACTCTCCAACCCTCTGAGCTGGCTGCTAGGAACGCTGCTGGGCACCTCTGGGGCTGCGGGAAGGCATGGGCAGCCAGCCAGGCGCTGGAGCCATGGCTGCATCCCTCTCTGCACACCCTCAGTCTGCACATCCCCATTTGCCCAATAATCCCAATGGCATCAGTGAACCACTTCTACAGCCAGAAATAAGCACTCACATCATTATGGAAGTTAAAAAAGATAGGAAGGGGGGGAAAGCAAGTATAACATATGGGTTTAGAAGCTTTTGGTTTAATAATTGATTTTGCAGTTTGTCTCAAAGAAGAATATATTTTTCTTATGAAGATACAGGACTGACCCTAAAATACCTTTAGCAGAAACTGTCTAAACAGTGTATTTATAAATACTCTTCAGAAGCAGGAAAGGCCATTTAGAAATACAATTACACTGCAATATAAATACAAGGGGTTATATATATATATATAAAAGGGGTTAAACTCAATTGATTTTATAAACAGCTTTTCCCCTTCCCCTTCAGAGGGAATCTTACTTAAGCAATAAACATTTTTGTGCTTTAATCTGTGTCTGGGGCTTTGACTAAGGATGTTATATCCATGACGTAAAAAGAAACACATACATATAGGGTATATACAGCAATGTTGCAATACTATAGCACCCATAATGTCAGCCACTCCCATTGTGCAAGAAAAAATACACACATGGGGAAGAAATGATCTTGAGTCATGGCCAATTTACTTCCAGGCTTTAAAGCTTGAAAGAATTCAACACATACCCTATATTCTCAGGATAAATTTGGGATGAAAAGGGAACAGCATATTACAAAGAACTTCTTGTAGTTAAGTCAACTCATAGATTTTTCTCATTTTGAGTATGTCAAATAATATTTATATCTTGTATATGTAACACTCTAATCAATTAATTGCTCCGTATTTTGCCCATTTGTTTTTCCTGACTTCTGTAATTCCAAAATTGTCGGAGAACGAACCAAACGCTTGGCACAGTCTGTAATTGTGCCCCATGAGCTGGAGGGAGCTGGGGAGGCAAAGCATGTCTTTGCAGAAGCTACGCCACCTACACGTGGTCTCATTTCCTGATGTGAAATATAAAAATGATGAAAAAATACTGACATTTTGCAAGCCCGAGCTGTCTGTAAACCTATTTCTGTATCAAAGAAGGGCCGTGAAGCACAAAAGTAAACAGTTTAAGACAAGAATATAGCAACACTATTAAAACCCAAACAATGAAAATGCCTCACTGTAAACTAATTATTAACTACAACGAACTGAAAATAAACTGTTTCCTTTTTACCATGTTCACTTTAATCTTCCGAGAGGCAGGAAGGGGGAAGACAGGAGGAGGTAGCAGTTTCAGACTTGTGGAACTTATCAAATCCCAGATCAGATGATTAGAGCAAAGCTAAGAAGAAAACATCCTCTCTCCCCACCTCCCTCCCCAGAAAGGAAGCACAGCCTTTAGGACCGATTGGCGATGTTTGTTTGTTGCTCTTTAAAAGATTGCTCTGGAGAGCATTTTTCCTAAGCTGTTTTTATCTCTCTCTGGAAGTTTCAAAATAAACAAGAGTACTAGAAATAGAAGAACAGAAAATGTGACATTCTGGCTTTTTTTTTTTTTTTTAATAGTGAGAAAAGCAAAGCAAATAAATAAGGTCCTTGGTTATCATACAATGTGAAGCAGAGGGGAATAAGAGCTTTAAGTCTGAGAAGCCTCATTGCAAAACCTAGGAAAAATTGCTGGCTGAGGGTGAGGAAAAGTGGGAAAGGAAAAAAAAAAAAAAGAGGGCTGTCTTTCATGCTACTTCATTGATTATTTATTTACTTCTTTGAATGATGAGATTTCATGTTGGTGAGTTCTATATCCAGGAAAGAAAAAAAAAAAGAAGAACAACCTATAACAGTCATTGTCTTTTGACAAGTTTACTTTCCACAAAACCTCCTGCTCTCCAGGGGCTTCTAAAAAAAGACACTCCCATGACAAAACCCAGGAAATTAAATTCTCAGGACAACACGCTAGAAGTGCAAGCGAAGAGACTCTGCAGTGACATAATGCTTCTGCCTCGAGCATGGTATCAAGTCTTTATTCTTTCACGTGGCCCTTAAATACATCAGTTCTCCCCTCAGACAGCAAGTGTCCCAGCGTGAACCAGAGAATCACAAGGTTCTTGTAATTCCAGGATTGCGCTACATTAATATAAGCCTCTTGGCAATACAAAGGCCACATAAATGCATTTATTTTGCTGAAATATTCTATGGATTTAAAATATCATTATTTGGCATAAAGATACACACACACTTTTTTGTCTTTTGTTTTTCAAGATTAAGCAAATGCCTGAGCGGTGGAACTAATGAAACTGGATTTCCAGCTCATTTGGGCTTGTGATGCTAAATTTACAACGTGAGTCCCTCCCAGGCTACATCCCAGTGCTCCTGGCTCCTCCACGCCCCAGGATACCCAATACCCTGCCATGTTTGCTGGGCAAGCCTCACCAGCCAGCCACTCTGGGGGTGCCCGTGGCACCCTGCTCCTGCCGCCCTGCACCTAGTCTGTCTTCTCGCAGCAGCTGATACACTGGGGAAAGGACTGGGAAGCCCGATGCTGTCCCTGAAGCCGCTTTCCTGGATAGAGACCGTCTGCAGAGTTATACAGAAGAGGACTGGTGTGCAGACACTCCGAGTTAACAGCCTAACCCCCACTTCCTCAGGAAGGTTGACTGAAAAATCTGTTTTTTCTCTTGTTACGCCCCCAACCCCCCACTCCCAACTATGCAGATGTGGCATGGGAAAAAAAAAAAAGGAATAGCACAGACATAAGGCTTAAAGGCTATACTATATCCCCCAACAGCATCTGGATTACTGCCTCAGGCATGTTTCAGAAGTGTCACTGACTTCCTGTTTAATATTCATGTTTTATTGCTGTACAAAGTCAGCCTCCGCTCAGAGAGCAATATATTACTCTCACATTCTCTGAGAAGATGCTTAATGAGGATATTCTGGTTTCTTGATATTCAGAGACCTTCTGTTGCTATCAGCAGAACATCAGCACATGCTTGAACACAGCAGGCAGAGAAGTCGTCAGCTCTTCCTATGAAAACTGAGTCACAGGATTAAAAGGGGCCTTGAATGACCACCTAGGCAGCTTCCCCACTCAAGGCAGGATCAACTCCACTTATGCTATTCTTTTTATTAGGCCACCTAACTCAGCTGGGGAAGAACAGATATGCTTTGGGGTCCAAGTCACTTCCTTAGCCTGAAATCTCACCCCTGTGTCATCCTGGTCCAGCCCTCTGCCGTGCCATTGTTCCAGGAAGGGATCCCTGCCTGCAAACCCTGCCTTCCTAGCATTGCCATGGTTACAACTCTGCTATTACCTACTGCTGTCGAGACTATTTATAAAAGCCTGTAGTGACACAAGATGCTTGTTAAGGCCTTAATCTCAAAAAGGTCTAAAATTCCTCCAACTAATGCTTACTATTTGTACAAGAGAAGTGCTGCACTCCAAAAGCAAAGGATGGGTGGTGATTGCCTGCATCCCAGGAAAACCAAACAACCAAAGAAACAAAATAGTATTTTAAAGGAGAATCTTTAAGATTAAGAGGAAAGTAGTCCTTCCAACATTAACAGGGTGGGTTGAGTCATCAGAAACCCCAGACTGCTTGTTAGAAAGCAACTTGTGCACACCAAGAGAGACCAACATCATTGACAGCTCTTGGAACTGTCTGACAGATAGAAAGTAGAGAGGGAACATGGCTTTGGTGATGGAGACAAGCACCTTGTGCTGAATTTTGCAAAGACATTCTGGACAGACAGAGTTATAATTTGAAGAGGCCAGAGAAAAGGACGTTGCAGTAACTCCAGACATCAAATGAGAGCTTAGCTGTGAATTTCAACTGTGTGGTCTGGATAGCTCAGGGCGTCTCTTAAGACAGTACCCAGGAAGAATCTGCTGATCTCAGAGTAAAGACAGAGAACTGGGAGACAGGCAGATTTTGGCTTAACGGAGGGACACTGGTGTTGCCCATGGCAACAGAGGCAGGAGGTAATGGGGAGAGTTGCAGGTGGAGGGAGGAAGGGATGTATCAATGGACATCTGTTTAGCTGTGCTGAATGAGACTTGATGGCTTGGTATCCACAAAGAAGTGAAGAAAGACTGAGGTTATAGCTTGGACTGGGTGAGCAAGGGCTAGCTTTATGTTCCAGTCCTAAGAATCGTATGTATGAATATCTACGGCTATGATGATGATTTTTTACACACACACACATATACACACACACATATAAAATACATACTTACATATATACATATAATAGTTTGGTCTGTAGGCAAAAGAATCTGAAATAAAGTTGTATTCAGACGAATAGGAGAAGAAAAAGAACACAGACCTGCACTCCCTGCCAAAACCAGATGTCGAAAAAGGTCTTTCCCATTATTCCTTTTTCATAGCATGACAGGTAACAAAGCACATAGTAGCAAAATGCTTGCCTGGCAATCTCCTGGAAAGTTTAAGCAGTCAAAATGAAAAAATGAAAAGATTATTGTTGTAGCCACCTCCTACAGCCTGTGGTTCACTAAATCCTTCCACGTTTGGAGGGCAGACATCCCATGTACCCGCACACCTCACGGGATGTGCAACCAGTCACTTAGCTGGTACAACACCCCTCATTTTGGTCCAGTGATGGATGCGTGTGTAGCCATGTGTCAAATCTGCCAGCACGCCGAGTGCTGAAAACAAATGGCACTTTCAGAGCCGCGCATCTGGGTCACTGCCTGCTCTCACTGTGCCTGCGAGGACCTTGGGGAAGAAGAGCGGAGCAGGCTGCAGATTTGAGGAGCTAGCAGGTCTTATCTAGGCCACTGGCTGCAAACTGGATACCCTCATCCTGGAACAAGAAAAGTGGATTTTCAGTCCTGTAGGGGTAAAAGTCTTTTGCACCCCTAAGTGATGAGGTGGCACTGGTTTATTTCTTCCCTACTCACAGTTTTACAGGTGTAATCAGGATTACAAAAGCACATTCAACCTTCCTCCCACCCCCGGTAGAATATGCCCTAACTCGATAAGAAATAACACACAGGAAGCACTCACAGGCTTTGCTTTTTAGTGCCGTAACTGGTTCGGACTCACGCATTTAAGAAATGTCACATTTGATTTTGACCTAGAATCAAGTTCACTCCGCCTTGCTGGAACACAAGCCGCGCCATTCATGCGGCGCCCGGAGCGCAGCCTCCAGCTGCAAAATGTGGGTTACCAGAAGCAGGAGACATCTGAGAAGGAGCATTCAGAGCAGCACGTGTGCCACTTGCAGCCGCGCATTCGATTATGAACTCTGCAAAATGTATGAATGGTAGAGGCTGAAGGTAGAATCCCTGGAAGTACATATCCATAACAATCCTATGGAAAGAGAGAGGGGTGTGTGTCTGAGAGCCATAAAGAGGCAAGACTCTTTTTTTTCCCCCTTTACTTTTGAGTATGCAAACGAGCTAATTGATTTCCCCTCCAAAAGCCATTCGCACCATCTGGGAGCCAATGCAAGGGCCAGTTGTGAAGATTTCAACAGCAAACATCATCCGCAACAGCACAGGGAACCTTTAAGTCAATTCACATTTTTAAACCAAACTATACATGCCAAAATCATCAAGTCCATTTCTCACACGTATACTCGTACATCTAATGGCAGTGTGTCAGCAGAATTTGTGACTATGACAATCCCACAAAGCCACCGGCACTGTGGCTTGACAGCCTATGCAGAAACACTACCAGTATGCCCATCTCCCTGTGCACCGTGGTATTCATTGTTAAGAACTACCGGCTTATCTGACCTGTTTCCTCTCCCCGTGGTACGTACATGCCCATCCACCACCTACTCCCCTTTTAACCCAGCTGCACAGACATACAGCTACAGCAAGTCCTCCGAAGCACCTTGCAGAAAAGGGTATCAAGAAAAGCAATAGTATTTGACCTCGCCATACATACGTGAGGGGAGTAAAAACAGTACAGCCTCCACAGCAGGCGGATTCATTTAAACAAGGGACAGAAAGTAGAAGAGTGCATGCTTCCTCATAACCACGTGTGTTTTATCAGCTGCCCCAACTCCAGATCACTCCCCTTTTCCACACAGTCATCTCTGGGTCATGTCTTCCAGATCTCTTTAAATTTCAACAGCTTACTGGCTGACATTTCATGTAAAGAGCAAGAAGGAGTGTGGACTGAGCATCAGATAGCCAACCACAGAGATCGGTTTAAACACAAGCAGAAAATCTTCTCCGGAGGAGAGGACTGCCACTCCCACAACTATGTAAGATGAAGAAAATAAAAAGCTGCAGTTCTGCAGAGTGCACCTTCTAACCCCGACTGACTGCAAACATTAGTAGAGAGAGCAGGGTGGTAAAAAACATTGAAACCTGCTTGAAATTTTGAACACCAGTGAGCATGGACTTCAGCAAGTTCTAGCCTACTTGCCTTAAAAATGCTGAGTGGTCCTTTTGCTATCAATGATGTAAAAAGTTAAAGCTCTAACAGCTTTTTTATGAAGGCTGTCTCCCTCTCTCCAACCATGGAGCAGTGTCACCCTACAGGTGCCAGGCTTACCCCTCGTTCTGAGTGGTATAGGGCTGGCAGCCTAACAAGCACATACAATGTGACAAGGGCTTATAAAGTAATTTGCAGGCTTGGAACAAACCCCTGTCTGTAGGATTCACTCAGTGAAAGAATTTATGTTAACAGAGCGAGCTATTTATAGCAACTCTGCATAGAAATGAACTGTCTTTTGGTTCCCGTCCTCGTGAAATGCAGCTTTCTAAGGGGAGAAACTCTTTCTTTACTCTAAAATCATGGGCAAAGGGGGGGCACGGGGAAAGTGAAGCTGCTCCCTGCCATACATCCTGCCACCTCCAGTTATACTGGAGATAAGGTCTCCCTGTGCTGTCGGCACAAAAGGTCACTCATGGTTGGAGCTCGGGCACAGCATCGCACTGCTCTTCCCCTTGGCTAGATGGCAGCGGTGGCAGAGCTGCCTGCGCCGCGGCCTGTCCCTTGCAGCTCCGAGCTGTGCCTGTCCTGCCGATGGACACACATAACTGAGATGGACTGCTCTTTCCAGGCTCATCACACATGTTTGATTACAGCCTTTTAGCTGATAATCTGAGTTCCTTGAAACAGCACAGGGACAAAACAGGAGGGAGAGATCCTGGTCTCTCCTCAGCCAGTCCTTCAGAAGATCCCAGATTAGAGCACATTCACATATCCTCATGTTTCATGTGCTCTCTGAAACGAAATTATACATACTTTAACCCTGGTCACACACAGCCAGCCAGCTAGAAACCCTGCACCCCTGTCCTCACACCTCACCAGAGTTTCGAACACTCCCTGAAAATGTCACACAAAATCTCACCTACTTGTTACAAATGACCTAGATCCACAGCCTGCTACCATCCAAGCTTGATAAATGATTTCTACACATTTTCTCAGACAAGAAGCTGAGCAAACTGCAGGCATGTGATTTTTCCTAATAAAATAAAAAGCTCTTTTAGGAAAAAAAAAAGCAAAACTGAGCAGATTTGCCATTTCAAAGTACAAAAAAGTAGATAAACAAATAAACCAGAAAATAAAACAAGCACACACAACCAGACAAGCTATGTAAGAAAGATTTCCACCTAGCTCCTCTCTTTTTTTTTTTTTTTTAAGTATTTCTACACACAAGATGAAATTATTGACATCAATATCTGGCGGGGCTCTGCAGCTGGACTTTTAAATATCAAGACCAGAGCTACTTGACAAAAAAACTGTATCACACTGCTCAGAGATTACAGTTTAGACCTGACTAGTGGGAAAAAAACAAAGAAAGGAAAAAAAAGGGTCTACTAGAAGTTTTTACATTTTGGTAAAATCTTTATTTCAGACTAAAATAACCTCACTTTTTCCAGTTGGGTCCCTAAATATTCCCACTGTCCCGTCCCTTCCAAACTCTAGACAAAACACAAGCGCTCACTGCATACCTCTAAAGTGCCCCTAAATCTCATCCATCAACAGCTTTACAATAAAATCCCTCATAATTGGTTCCCTCATACTGCTTCTTTCCAGTATCTCACACTGACATTCTTTGTTGGCTAAAAAAAGGCATATCTTGAATCTAGTAATTGTACCAATAAACCTAAATTAGACTAATGGGAACCCTGAACTGAAAATAAAGCTCTAAAAGCTATAGGGTATACATAGATCATGAGACTTTATTAAACTATAAATCTGTTGATTACAACTTTATTTTCTTAAGTCAGAATTATCTTAAGCCAATTTGTTGCCCAGCATAATAGTATTTGGTGTCTATCATGAAAATTAGATAATATGAGGGTAAGTGTGCTTATAATTTTAGATTAACAGAATTAGACACAGTAATGTGTTCACACAGATGAAATAATGAAACACAACATGCTTTCCTTTTATCATCATGACATATCTGGCACTCTTGAAGTCACAAGCAAGCATCTTGCTTCGCAGTTCTTGATACATTATTTGCAAAGAGTAATTTCTCCTTCTCTATTACACAAAGAGTGAGATTAAGCTGATATATGACATCACTTACTGTAAAGGTGCAGCTCCAATACAAACTGGGAGTGCTGACGAAGAAAAACCATCCCTTAGGTGCACAAGGCTGTTCTGCTGCAATTCTTCATTACCTTGGTTCAAACTAATGTGCCTGGAGGTCCCAGAGAGACTAGGGTTTAAAATCTATCAATCAATCAATCAATCACTCCAAAATGTGTTTTTTTAAATTATGAAACGGCTGCAGGTGAGCTAAACAAGAGAGCGAGTGGGAGCAGGAACTTCAGAGGTTGGCCAGAAGGCCAGTCTTGAACCACAGCCTGGAAGGAGAAGCAGAAAGCACCCCAAGTCTTTACACCCTTGCATTCAACATAAGTAGAAAAGTATACACCCTAAAATGTAAGTGTTATTTTCTTGGGTCATCTGACAACTCAAACCTGGGAGTCCTTCAGACTCAGAGATCACTGACTCAGAGACAGCACCAACTTACTCATTGAAGACTGACCAAATCACAAGTCTTTGCATGAAAAACATCATGCAAAGCTTCTACAAGGCCTTCTCACCACCCTCATCTCCTTTCCCAGCAGTGGCTGTGTGATAAGGTTGTGTCTGTATCATATCCTAGTTCCTGGCCATGGCTGCATTCAGATTCCTCCAGGAGAAAACGCATGACACCTACTCTGCCTCAAGCCACAGTTTCTACATGGAGGAGATGCAGCGATGGCAGTGTGCAGCCAAAGCTGCTTCTAAGCTCTTGCTCTGTCTTGCTCAGCCCTTCTGTTCTGAATTTGTTCCTGGAAATCAACCGCAACATAAGAAAGTTTTCCTTCTGGCAACTGGTATTTTTAATCCTCTCTTTGTCCACTGTCCTAGGCAAGGAAGGAAAGGGAGATCCCACTAGCTATAGATATTTATTTAGATTTGCTGCAGATATTCAGAGGTCTCAGTAGTCCTGTTACCCAAAAGGTAAACAGCAGTAGTGACGCACTCCAAGAAAGCATCCCCCGAGCCTACTCTGAACAACAAAAATAACTACTGCCAGCACCAACTGTCATGTGTCAAAACTCAATGCTATTCTTGGAGCAGATGCAGGCTGAGGAATTTTTTTCTTTTTCTTTTTTTTTTTTTTAAAGCAAAGTAATTTCAAACCAGTCCAACCAACACATGTGTTGTTGTGTCATGGTCTTGGCAGCCGCTAATTTTTTAAATTATAATTACTGGCAGTTTATCAGTCTTAACAGTTTGAGACAGGCAGTTTGACAATATTAACGTACACTGCTGAACCAAGACACATTTCCCATGGGCTTTCCATGCACACTTTTCCCTTCCTGCTGGTTGGGGAATTTCAAGTGCTCTGTTATGATCTGGGAAATCCTCACCCTGGCCCCACACTGCTCCTCAGATCACTGCCAGCAGGGCTCCATTACATCTCCATAGCATATGCCATTAAAAAAAAAATTCATTTTTACAATGTATTAATTGTGCCCCCTCTGCCACATGACTGCAAATAGCTCTGGCAAACAACTGCACCTCCATGAATAAAAAGTTTGTTTCACCAAAGAGTAATTGGAGTTGCTTGGCACTGAAGATGAATACACCATTGCTCCAGCTGACACATCTTGCACAGACAGTCCTATCAGGCCTCCTGTACTTACTTGTATATACACAACCCAGCAAATAACCTTTCTTGAAGCTTTGGACTTAAAAGGGCAAGATTTCTGGGCAAACTGAAATATTAGCCCCTTCAGAGTCTGAATGACAGAATTTATCTACTAGCCCTTTACATTCAGTATGTCACAATAAAGTGGCTTCACAGATGAACTTTGACAAGCTTTTTTTTTTTTTTAACTCTAGCAGATGCAGAATTTTTATTAAACACATCCATAGGCACAAAAGAAACTGACACTAAATGAACACTGGCAAGAAAAAAAGATAGCTTTTATAGCTTTTTTTTTAAAAGAAGAAAACCCACAAACCTGATAACTGATCTGCCACATTGCATTAAAAGGCTGTAACTCTATACTTCAGACTTGGGTGAGTCGAGCAAGTTAAATCACAGGTACTAAATCTCTAGAATGTCAGAGTGTGATACCCACTTTCAGCCAAACCTTCCGTGCTCCTGATGTTTTTTTTTTGGTTCTGCTAAACCTGCTTCATGCCGTTAAGTGTTCACAGGATGCAGTCACCAGCTATGTGTGGTTTTCCCCTCTTGCTGGTTTTTACACACGCTGCTTTTTTACAGCTTCTAACGATAATCTCTCTGTGCCAACAATTTCAAAGTTTCTGCTACAAAGGAGAAATGTGCTTTTTGTCCTCCTCCTGCATCCAGAACTCACTGTTCTCGTTGCCAGGGATTTTATGGAACAGGATCCTCACAGGGGCAAAGACAGATGCTTTACATCAAAAGGACCAAGACCACTAAGGACTCCTAGAGCAGAGGCTTTGCATTTGTCTGATCATCCTTCCTGCCAACATCAGTGGGAAAATTCCCACTCACTGCTATAGAAGCAGGCTCCCACAGACAGGAAAAAAACCCACAAAGCATGTACAGCTGCTTCCTACTGTCAGCAAAATGAAAGAGGTTCCTTTTCAGGGGGTAGCGGCATCCACCACAAAAGCTGCATTCAGAAAGTCACAAGTATTCTCTTTTAACATAAAATACGGCACCTTAGTGGAAATATATTGCAGGCATTTGTAAAGGTAAAAGAGAGAAATAAACCATTTCACCTTTTTGTTTGAAAACCTCAGACATGAACCACAACCTTTCATTTCACCTTAAATGATGCCGTAGTGAGAGTCTGTATCCCAAGGTAAAGCAAACTCTTGAAAGAAAATGAGCCCCAAACCCTGAAGAAAAGCAAACCTCAGCATATACTAGAAAAGTAAACCTGTGTGCTTCTCCAAATGACTCCCTCCATTGCTGGAGATGCTGCTCTACAGCTCTGAAGTTAGGAGGGCCTGTAGCAGGACCATGCCCAGCTAGAGAATAACTGTCACCCATCGACACCATTGCCCAGAGCACAGCTGATGTATGAGGTGACAGCAGGATCTGGTCCTACACACATCCCCCCGACAGGCCTCTTCTTCTACCCACCCAAGAGCTCTCCCTGTGGCCTTTTGAGGGAAGAGACTCACTTTGCCTGAGGGTGCTCAGAAAAAAAAACCTTGTAAAGCGTCACTTTTGCCTAGATTCTTATTTATTGATTGACTTTTCTCACAGACACCAGTATTACTATGAAATTAAATACTTTTCTTGTGAGTCAGAATGTTTTAGATAATGGAAGGAATGCAATTTAAAAAAGAATAAATCTGAATTAAAAAGATTTTTTTGGTCATACCCTTCCAACACTTCAGTAGAAACATTAGTTACCAAAACCCCAGCAGTGGGAGAAGAACTAAAGAGGACACACACCAGAAGGCAGGTTTGATAGTGGATCAAATGTTCAGCCCTTTGCAGGAACTTCAGAAGAAATCTTAAACCGTGGAGAAAGCGGTATGGGGCAAAAACCTACCAGTGGCAGAAGGAAGTCCTTAAAAGGTGAAGGAAATGTAATTTCAGTGCAGGTCAACGCCAGGGGATGCTAGAGGCAGCTTCCAAGACAGTGAAGAAGGTGGCTGGAGGGAGGAAGTATCCGCACACAAAAATCCCCACCAACACTCCTCCTTCGCACAGTGACACAAGCGTCTTACCCCTGTTAGTATCTCTTCTACTAGCGGTTCAGCAGAGATCAGAACAATGTTCTCCTGGCAGGTACCAGGGCAGGGAGGCACTGCTGGCAGCAGGTGTGAAAGGCAGCAGGTCAAAAATCTACATGGGTTCTGGAAAAGCCAGCCTCTTCTCTGGGAGATGTGGCGGGACTTTTCACAGAGTCCCTCCAGTGCTGTGCATCTCGTAACTAAGACCCAAGCAGCTTTATCTTACGATACCTGTATGCACATGCACATACCCCTAATGGTCTCAAGGCAGAACCTCATCCAGTAAGAAATACCCACTCTCAACACGAGAAGGACATGGACCTGTTGGAGAGCATCCAGAGAAGGGCCACAAAAATGATCAAAGGGCTGGAGCACCTCCCCTATAAAGACAGACTGAGAGAGTTGGGCTCATTCAGCTTGGAGAAGAGAAGGCTCCAGGGGGATGTTATAGCGGCTTTCCAGTACCTGAAAGGTGCCTGTAAGAAAGCCGGGGAGGAACTGTTCATGAGGGCATGTAGCAATAGGATAAGGGGTAATGGTTTTAAAATAGAAAAGGGAGGTTTAGGTTGGATATAAGGAAAAAAATCTTCAATATGAGGGTGGTAGATCACTGGAACAGGTTGCCCAGAGAGAGGTAGTGGAGGCCCGATGCCTGGAGATATTCAAGGTCAGGCTTAATGGGGCTCTGAGCGACCTGATCTAGTGAAGATGTCCCTGCTTACTGCAGGGGGGGATGGGATAGATAACCTTTAAAGGCCCTTTGCAACCTAACACATTCTATGATTCTAGTCTGGCAGCACAGGAAATCAGAGTCCCTGTAGGTTGGTACAAGTGTTTTGACAAGCAATTGCTTGAAGCTCAACTTACAGCATCATCTACTTCATGGCATCATTTTCTTCCAGGTAAGTACCAATTCCCGCTGCGAAACTACTACTGGCTTCTTCAGAAGAAAAAGTGGTTTCTGTGGAGGGAGCAGCTGGCACATCCCTCTGGACTGCATCCCTCTGAAGAGGTGAACGCTGATGCAGGCTGCATCAGCTGAGAGTCCCCTTTGCAAATTCTACTGACCAGCGCTAGCAACAGCTCTTGCCTTACTGCTCTGCAGAGGCAGGCGACCGCGTGAGGCTTTGAGAGGAAGCCCCATGATGCTGAGGACACACTCCTGCCTCTCCTCTTCCTCCATCCCCCGGGCTTCTGGGAAACAAGTAGGGAAAACTTCACCTTTACTACCAGGGTAGTAAAAAAGCAGTCTAAAAACTTCAGGGCTTCCCTTTAATTTGCACGCTCTTCTGTTCTCATGGCAATGCTTTCACACAGAAAGATCGTTTGTAGCTTTCTCAGCTGTGACAAACTGTGAAGATGAGCATTGCAACTGCTGTTAAAAGATGTAGGGACCAGTCCAAAAAAAGGTATTTAGGAAGCTGCCTTTTAAATCCCATTCAATGTCAGTTTAAACCCTTAAGCACCTCCTTGGCTTTAGCCCTATGACTTCAACAGGGAAGCCAACAACATTTTGAGTAATCATGTCTTCTTTCAACTTTGCGTTCTTACTTCCATAAAAGAAAATGTTGGAAAATAACTACATTATGCTTCTTATTTAAATAGATAATGAGAACGTCTGTGGTATGCACAAGCGACTGAAGGAGAAGGATTTTAAATACCTGGCATTTGTAGTTTGGAATATAATCTGCATTAGAAACACCCGCCCAGACAGGTGAACACAATTGCAAGCAGCCATTAGATTTAGGCATGCAGGTAAAACACAGCAGCTTACATTATTTGTAACCAGATGGACATGGATGACCATGCAACGCTCAGCTTGCAACTCGTCTGTGTCTGCTTTCTCTTCCCTTTTGAGCTTATCTCCTTGCAGCTCTCTGAAGCTGTGATTGGTCATGTGTGCTTGGGAAAAGAAGATCACTTGGTAACAGCAAGATAGCAGCAAGGTCAGCGGGGGCATATGCTATTGGTTTCCGTGGTCACTCTACAGGTTCCTCAATGCACCCAAAAAACCTGTCCTTTGGACCTTGTTGTGTTCAGCAGAGCGTACAAAACAAAGTTTGGCTGTACTTGAATAGGCTTCTGCAAGTAATGGGGATGGCAACTCACTAAACAATCCCACTGGTTTGTAAGCGGAGAACTTAGGTGCTAATGGTTACTTGAGCACGGTGCAAGAGACAGGGACAGCAGTTACAGTTACCTTTCACTTGAGAAAGAAAAAAAATCAAAGTTTCCTTTCTTGCAAGTGTAGATACCTTGGCAAACTGTTAGGGACCAACATTTCTTTAGGAGAAAAAGGGAAAGGAGAGGAACAAACTGTTCAATCCATTTCCCTCTCAGATGCTGCGCAGTATCAGAGATGGCCGCTGCCAATTCCCCCAGCTGTGTGTTTGTAAAATAATAGAGAAAGAGAAAGAATAATCCAGGGTTCACCACGGGCACTGACAGCTATAGCTTTGCAGTGCTCTCTTGCCCATAGTTTGTACATTGAGTCAGACATCTCATGAGAGAAGAGCTTCCAGTTTCAGAAGCTTTACTGGAGTGCTGTTTTATGGGAGATCTCTTTTCACACCAAGATCCCACTGAAAAGACCTGAGCATCTCCTTGTTCCTAACAAAACACCGCGTCCCAAAAAGGCAAATACTTCATTAGGTACCCAAAACATCCCGTAGTCCACATTTACCCAGCTCTAAAGATCAATACTAGAAAAGGGCAAGTAATTTGGGATTTCATGCACGTGCTTTTCCTCGGTCATATTTGACAATAAAAACTCCAGGCTTCAGTCTGTCTGTAAGACTACCTGGCAGAAACAAGGACAACAACAATGAAACCCAAAACTATTCACTCTACATATCCTGGGGAAACTGCAATTGCAGAATTTAAAATTGCTGTTCTAATTCTTCCTCAGGCCCTCAAATGGAAAAGTTATGAATATCTCCTAATCCTAATAAAATCCCACTTCAAAAGTTGCTATGCAATGACTCTGTTCCACGCTAGCAAAGCATACCCTGTCTGTGAAGCACAAATGTGCATGAGTTGAACATTCTACAAAAACAGCTCTAAAACACCAGAAGAGTAGGCTTCTGCATTAAAAATATTATTTTCATTTTGAAAAAAGCGATTAGTTACCCCAGGCATACAACTTGTCTTTTTGGGTGAAACCGCATTTTTTCAGGCAGTTTTCTCAAATAGCCCTAAGGGCCATAGGTCATTTTGTGAGGGCAGCACCTTTAGGTGCCCCATGAACAGTTTGAGATCAAAACCATAAGCATCCTTATTTCTTATGAAGCCTGGTGCAGAAAAGTGTAGAACAAAATCTTAAAAGCCCACCTGCATGTCCCACGAGACACACGTTTGGACTGTCAGAGGAAGAATCCTACTTTGTTCTAAGATCAGTCATATGCTGCCTTGCCAAGGGTCTCTCAACTATGGGGCAGCGATCTGTGCTGCCAAGGCTCTGTACGCCCAGCGGCCCTCCTCCTTTGCACCTGAGTGGCAGCTTCTTGAGCAGCACCACAAAAGGCACCTCTGTACAGAAGGAAAGCCAAAGACATGAAGCAATTGCCTCTTTTTCCTCAAGGCCACACAACTCTCAAGACAGCTACCGTTATTGCACCATCAGTTATGAGCTCCTACGCAGGGGGTTAATGGCAACTCCCTTCACACTTAGCAACAAGAACCTTCTCACAGAAACTGATAATCTTTACCATTTCTCCACCAGTTTCCTTTCACAGTTTAACAATTGGTAGGCAGTATTAACTCCTATCTGCAGATCTGCCTTCACACAGATAAACAGTCACCTCATTCTCTTCAGCAATCAATTTTTTTTCTTCTAGTAAGGAGCTGCTGCTCTCAGCTCCATCATCTCTTGCTCTGCAGTCACTCCAGAATAAGGAAGATATACATGATTAATTTAGATATTGACTGTGTGCCATAAGATCAGAGCTTTTACTCCACTGCTTCCTCTTCACCTCTACCCCCTCTAAGTCCGTCACGACACGTGGTTACTGTGACTTGCTCAACAGTCAGTAGTAGAGCTGTGTGTAGGATGGCAACTCCACAGAAATGATTTCTGACATGCGTACATGCGCTTTACTGGAGAAAGACAAGTGGTTTCTCTAAATATTTGTCCATGGTTTGCACAGCAGACATTGCAACACAAGTCAGATTTTGGGTTTTCTACAGGAAATAAGTCATCTACAACTGGAAAGTCACATGCTTACATCTGAACTAGTGCTACAGTTACGCCAGTGGATAGCCCAGAGGCTATTCTGCACAAGCCGTCCTCTGTGGGAAACAGGCAGTTTAGTGGTTGGTAGGGGTGACACAGAGTGAGAGCTTGCCGACCAAAGTCTCCCACTCAAGCACAGAAGAGCTATGGTGAATGCTACCACGCAGGAAGACACATCTTTAAGCATGAGTAGGTATTACCCTGAATATTACTATTTCAGCACACCAGATGAATTTCACTGGACTGAGCATACCCATGGCAGCTTCAACCTACTAGGTAATATATACACACGGCAAAGCCATGTTCACCACCACTTCTACTCAACCCTGTGATGACACAGTATTATTTCCAGGTAGGGATAAGACCTTGGTTACTGTAACAGCTCTGTGTCCAGCTTTTGCTAAGGATGTTGGTCAGTATCCTGTGATATTCCATCCCTTCTTGGCTAGATCATTAATACGAGCCGCAGAGTCATTTCTTTTCAAGATGGAAAATACAGAAGGAATCTTCTCATAAAGTTCTGGGTGGTTGGCTTTTGGGTTTATTTTACTTAGCCTGATTATGGGATACTGATCTCTGAGTCTTCATTCAATTTTCATTATACTTAATAGTATTCAAGTATATGGAAAACAGCATTAATGACTGGATGTTTTAAGGGAAGAACATATCAGAATGTTTAGAACTGTCAATATCAGAGGAAAGAACAATGGCAAAGTTGGGCTGGATTTAGATTTGCTTCCTTTTTTCTAGCTGCAGATGAGGCTAGGAAATGGGAGACTTGCAGAATCTTCCGTTGCTGCTAATTCATGCAGGAATAAAAATGGAACACTATCTGGGAAAAATCCCAACCAGCTGTACTTCTCTTGGATCATGGAAAGCATAAAACACGAGAAAAATGCTAATTCTTGATAAACACAAACAACATGACACTGCATTACAGTGAACCTTAGGGAAAGGGCAGTCAGTATTGACTTTTAAATAACCAAGCTCCTAAGCCATCAATAATTGAGCTCTGTCAGAAAGGTGTGATTCTGCACACTTTATCTACTTGAAAGAAGTAGCTCTCTGAAGTATTGCTTTCTTCAAAACAGATTTCATTGCAAAGACTTTTCTGACCTGGCAATCTGAGGTATTTGGAGACTCTGTCAGTAATTCAAATACATTCATCAGACCATTTCCTTCCTTATACCAGCTGTTCAAAAGGTTTTTGAGAAAGCGATACTTGCCTTTTCCCCAACAGTCTAATAATGCAGAGCAGACATGCAGAAATACAACTATTTTGTACGGGTTAGAAGCACGAAAGTGAGACCAGGAAGGGAAGAACAGGAAAGCAGACAGATCTGAGATTTAAGAGAGCTCTCCAAAGCAAGCTGGATTTTATGGCATATAAGCTAAAGAAGTGATCTCCTTTGGTCTGCATTGCAGCAGCACAACAAGGCCTCCTGTCAGTTCTTCTCAGGACCATGCAGATACTAAAAAGAATAATTAAAAACCCCCATAAAAATCAGATGAGTTCAGCAGATGATGGGTAGCAGTGCTCCTCAGGCCTCAGGTATGCTGAATTCAGTCAGGATGAAGGCAGCACACTCCTTTGCTCTTTGGCTAGCATGAGAAAAAGGGAGATGCAAAAGCAACGGTCAACATCCCTTGAGCTGAAGTGAGATGTGTCTGTCTTAAGAGCAAAGCTGTTGGGCTCCAGAGAAGTTACATCAGCCACCTCTGAGGCTGCCACTTATCTATGGGCTCTTAAGTGAGATTAAAGGTGATGGTGGAAAGGAGATAGACACCCTCCATCCCTAAAAGTGACAGGATTTGGAGGTTTCTTAGTGAAAATAGCCTCACCATTTGTTTACCAAATTAACTAGACATGGTTTTAAAAAAAACAAACTTCTATTTCCAGATATCTCACTGTTGAAACCAAGACCTGCCCACTAACTTCAGGCAGAATCTTTTGTGCGTCTCTCCTAGGAGCCATTATAATGAAGTCAGTAACTATGAGAAAGCAGATGATGAAATCATTAATATGTTATGTACACACAAGTAAAATCCTTGGAAATAAACCTCAACTTCTGAGCCAAGTAAGAATGAAAAATTATGCTAAAAGGTACATCAAATGTCCAGCTGGGCTGAGGTAATTTCTATTAGTCTTGATCCATAAGCAACAAAGAGGTGCATTCAACTGAGTAGATGCTCTTGACAGAATTTTCTTGCCTGTACTGGGATGTATAATAGGAAACACAACCCCTCTAGCTATTTTGTGGTGTTCCCTCTGGACCAGGCCCAGGCATGCCAAGCTCAGTAGACAGGTCAGCCATGGGGTCCCAGACCTAGAGGTGCTCACCACTGTGCTGAGGTTCCAAGAACTGGTGACGTGGAAGACAGGATTATCACTGTGTCAGGAACCTCATGTCATGAAATACCATCAGTCAGAGACCTAATTGGTTAAGAATATATTCTTCAATGTGCAAAGAACAAGCTGTAGATTAGGAAAACACACTGGTCATCTTATGGACAGGACTACCAGCTCAGCACAAAATTTACTGTGTTAAGGTTGCCCAACTGATCTGTGGTCATCAATTGCACCACACTAACTTTTTCTGAAGTGATAATGAGGAAAAAAAAAATTCCAGGGCAGTAGGTAATTTTTGTGTTTGTGCAAAGTTCTTCCTTTGGTCATCAGAAACACCTATGAGGTTATTCTGTTTGCTTTTTAGAATTCACAGAGAATTCACAGAATTGTGGGGGTTGGAAGGGACCTCCAGTGATCATAGAGTCCAACCACCCTGCCCAAGCAGGTTCCCTAGGACAGGTCAGACAGGTAGGCGTCCAGACTGGTCTTGAATATCTCCAGAGAAGGAGACTCCACAACTCCCCTGGGCAGCCTGTCCCAGTTCTCTGTCACCCTCACTGTGACAAAGTGCTACATACAAAGAAAAGGCTACATACAATACTTCACCATTCAGACTGATACACCTTCTCCGTATAGCTTTAGTTTGGTGTGTTGACAGAGGGAGAAGGTTCCTATCTTACAAGCACTGCCTGGCTGAGCTGTCACACAAAGCAAACAGTGTAGCAGGAATGACTAATGAATAAATATCTTTAAATAAAAAAAAAAAGATGTAAAAGGATGTTTACAGATTTCCACATGGATGCTGTCTATTATGAAGCTATAACTTCCTAGCTATTGTTTACTAGAAAGGCTGAGAATTAAGATAGAGTCTTTTGTGGACAGGAAATGATCCAAGAAAAATTAAACAGATACAGCAATTCACCATAAAAACGAAAGGAAACACTTTTAACTGTTAAATAACCAGAAGCTTACACAGTACTAGAATACTATTTAAACTTGGGAATAAAGATTTCTGCTAGATGTGCAGTTCCTTAAGACCTTATAGGAGAATTTACTGAGCCCTCCTTTACCTCATCAGGAGGCTATAAATTCCAGTGGGAGTCTGACAGATTAACAACTGGAGGATTAGATACATATTTAATCAAACTGAAAAACACACAATGTGATAGGTGTGTTTTGAAACCCTGTTCATTTTAAGCATGATTGATGAGATATCCAGAGATACATCCGCACTTAAAAAAAAAAGGTGCATTACACACCCACCCATACATGAAGAAAGAACTTACAGGAAATAATATGCAGTAATATTTCAAACCCAGGCTTGCACCTAATGGTCAAAACACCTCTTATTTTTTCCTGTAAAAATGTGATGATGTTGCTTTAATATGAACAGACAGCAGCGACCTTGGGGAAGGAAAATATAATCCAGCAAGATGATACATTTAAAATTTCAAAATATATATATATATATGCACACATATATATTTTAATAAATTACAACCTAATCTAGATTTTCAAGCTGCATATGTTACATGTGGCAATTTTATTTGAAATTCCACAGGAAAGGCGCTTCCCATCTGCAGCTCAGCTCTTGGTACACACCCAAAGGCTTCGTTGGAAATCTGCTCTTCAGCAGCCAGCAATAGCACCGCATATGCAGCCACGCACCCAGCAAACACAAAGAGCTGTTACCCATGAAGAAGAGAAACTGGCACATGAAAGGGGACCGAAAATGGTTACATGTGGCCATAGGTGCACTGCTTTTACAGAAGTACCCTGAAAGAACACCACAGAAATTGCACCGTCAAGGCCTGGTTTGAGTCCTGCTAATGTCAAATTAAGGTCTTTCCATTAACTTCAGCAAGTTCTCCATCAATTTCCAGATTTTTATTATTAAAATAGGATGACAAAGAACCTAGGCTCAGCTTATAGCCAATACATAACCACATGCATCACATCTTACATCGTCACAGATGGATTTACAGCCCTCAGTTCTGTGATGGAAGCTCCATGGGGGAGTGGAGTACCACGGGTTCCAAACTGGAAATGAGGCAGTTGTTAATGGTGCTGCTCTGACTTCCAGCTCCTGTGTTATGTTCATACAAGCATAAGTACTTACTATGTATAAGCATCACCTAGGTCCTATTACCCAACAAGCACATATTTTGGCCAAATTACTAAACGGAAATAATTAAAAAATACGCTAGCAAAATTATTTTTGATTAACAAGCACTTGATGTGGCATCAGAATATTCTGAGCAAAGAAAAGAAGGAAAAGGTTTAATTCTCATTGTCATTTCCATGCTTCCTCTCCAGAACTAAGTAGTGTTAAGTTTTGGCTTCCTTACCACAATAAAGCTGAGACTCCTCTATGTTTTCACCAAGATAAATGTCATCTTGACACATTACCAAGGAATGGAACTTGTGCTATTTATATTCAGAAAGGCAATTAAAAACGAAAAAGAAAAAAAAAAAAGGTTTTTGATCTTAGATTACTGCCATTGCAAAATAGTGAAAACTAAACAAACCCAAGTATCCAGTCACTTTGGGGCTATTTTAAAGTAGGCTCTGTCTTGAAGTTACACATCCATCACAGCCAGAGACCAACAAGAAATGGCAGTTCAAGAGGAGTGAGCTATTTACCAGAAGGTGTCCAGAAGCTGGTGAAGGGTCTGGAGCACAAGTCTTATGAGGAGCAGCTGAGGGAACTGGGGTGTTTAACCTGGAGAAAAGGAGGCTCAGGGGAGACCTCATAGCTCTCTACCGCTACCTGAAAGGAGATTGCAGCTGGGTGGGTGTTGGTCTCTTTCCCAAGAAACAAACAATAGGATAAGAGGAAATGGCCTTAAGTTGTGCTGGGGAAACTTTAGATTTGGTATTAGGAATTATTTCTTCAGGGTTGTCAATCATTGCAACAGGCTGCCCAGAGATGTGGTGGAATCACCATTCCTGGAGATATTAAAAAATCATGTAGACATGGCACTTCAGGACCTGGTTTAGTAGACACAGTGCTGTTGGGTTCATGCTTGGACTCGATGATCTTAGAGGTCTTTTTCAACTGTGATGATTAGATCCTGAATCCACATATTGTAAAGTGATGATAGATGCAAGTTTATACAGGAGTTTCAAATGTCAAGGCAATTTAGAACTGAACATGCAAATAAAACAATTGCATTCCTTCGCAGATTAATCAGGTAACACTGTTTACTACAAGGGAAGAACATGTCCTCCTTCAAACCAGCACTCTGCACTAAAATGCAGATTGCACCAACATGACTAGGAGGAAAATGCTTAACACAGACTTCTTTATAGATGGAAATACAATCTCTGCAGCCCAATTTTCATGAACCTTGGGTCAGAATTACCACTTTATGGTCCCAAATGCTACATAGTAACTTGTAGTAGTTTATGAGCTTCTACTAAAAGGTGCATGTTTTGGTGTCAGCTATGCACAAGCATATTTTTATCCTGCACTAATAACTGCAGGAGAGTAGAGTTATCCAAGGCAAAGGGCTGAACATTTATACAGCAGCTGCTGCTCAGAATCCCATGAGCTGCAAGCATGCACCCCAACTTACCCCATACTGACTTGTTTCCTCTTAATGCTTTGTTTCTCTTAAGTGGGTAGTGCTCTCAGTGTGGATATGATGGGGGGAATACTAAGTAAAGATCATGCTGAAATCACTTTTAAAAAAAATAAATTACAAGCATTTTTTTTTCTTGCACTCATTCACTGATGGCAAATATCTTAGTAGTTAATTTTCCAGCTGGGAGCAACCAAAAGGACAAAACTGTACTCATTAGAAAACACTGAATGAAAGCAAGAATCAAAAGCTTCATGCATGCTTATTAGAAAATTTTGAATTGCTCTTCATCTTGTTGGTCAAATTTAAAAATAAAATTACATCTACTCATTAGAACTTAGATTAACAAACCAACCATTTAAAAGTTAAAAAAAATAAGGTTTTACACTAACACAAAAGACTTTTAAAGTAAAAAGACAAACCAAAATAGAAAAAGAAATCCCAGAGGCTTTAATTAAACACTCAAGGTGCTAATTTCTGGAATAAAATAGAAAACCAGATGGAAGCATTAATAAACATTTTGCTAAATTAAAATTTACACATCAACAACATAAAGGTAATCTCCATTGAGCTCTCCCTCCATAAAGAAACAAATCAAATCCATCCATTAAGAAACTTATATGCAACCGCTTTTTGTACTTGAAAAAAACTTTACAAATGCTTACGCCACAAAAAAATGGGGTGATCTAGCCAGCATTTGGCAAAGGAAATGCCTCTGAAGATGTGGCATTTTTCATGTGTGTAGCCTGTGAGGTTCAGCTACAGTTGCAGAAGATCAAGGTTGCATTCCCAGGTGCAGAGACTAGAAAAGCAACTCAAACTAGCGAACTACTAGAGCTCAGATTCAGTTAAGAGAAATCCTCCTGGCTAGCGCAATGAAATCTCATCAAACCACCAGAGGACATTCCCATGCTTCCACTGACTGGTGAAGAAGTGAACAGAATTTAAATTTAATTTGCCCAATTTGGCTCTGGGTAGCACTACTGAAACAACACACAATAAATGACCAAATTGCTTCAGTAGCCAAGATGATTCCGGCTTGCTTTAGACTGCCAGTGACATAAGTAGTAGAAGCGGAGACCTTCATCGAATACTTAAGTTTGGTGGAAAAAACTGTTTCCCTTCTATCAAAGCCACACAAATGTGGTCTGAATAAATTCACAGGAGGAGGGATGGAAGAATCTGATGCTGACTGGGAGGAAGACTGGAAGCTGAGCTCCCCATCTCGCTGCCCAATGTCCTAACATGAACCATGAGATAAAAGGAGCCAATTCTGTCAGAGGCAAACACTTGCTGGAATTAAGCCCTTCATTTCATTTCTCAGGACTTGACAGTCCAAAGGAATCTCAAAAAACGCATACTGATGAGCCCACAATGACAAATAAAGCCTTACAAGAAAATCGGGGGGTGGGGTGGGGGGCACTTTCTCCATCAGGCACCACACTAGGCAGGCACCCCTCATCTCATTTTACCAGCTTGTCATCAGCATTGCACTCATTTCCTTCACAACTATGGATTTTAATCTCCAAATCCACTTCGCTGCCGCCACAAGCTCCCACCAGCAGTTTGCACCTCATGCACGGTAGAGTGAGCTTCCCTTCCACATCAGGATACCAATCCAAGCTCAGGACACTATTTAACCACAACTTTTGTCTCCTCTGCCCAGCTGACTTCCCAGGAGTTAGGAGATTTAAGGCTCCCATTGGAAGAGAGGCAGTGAGGGCTTATTCACTCATGTGTTGTAACGCACATTCACTCGTGTTGTAAGGCATTGTAAGGCTGCAACACAGCTGCCCCAGGGCTGTCACATCAGAGGACCACACTCTTTCCTCCCCTTCCAGCTCACCCCATCCTCTGCAGAGGAAGAGGAAGAGAAGGAGCCTTTTCTGTGGTTCTGCCCACACCCCTCAGCACCATCAGAGACAAGCCATAACCACTCGCCTCAGTCTAACAGGGTAAAAATGAAAGAGCCAGTCCAAGGCAAGAGCCTGGCGCTACCAAGGAGTGCATTAGCAAATGCACTGTGAAGATATCCCTCACAATTGGAAGCTGAAGCATCAGAAGGCAGACCTTCTTCAGGCAAGGCAAATAGTACAGAAGCAAGCACAGAAAAATTCTGCAATAAGCTGTCTGAGGCAACGTAGTTATTGCAATACTGTTTTCTGTATTATAAACCACAATAATACTTGTTTGTAGAGCCTTCTGTTTTAAAAGTCTGAAGTGGTAGGTTTATGCACAATTTTCTTTCAGAAAGTGGAAGCCTGGCAATTTTGACCTGATTTTGCCATTTACATGATGGCTGCAATGCTGAATAGCCTGATGAAAGGAATCTCAGCTGAAGCCTATACTCTCTCATTTCTACTTCTTAGCGTTTATCCTGCAGCACTTCAGAGAGCGCTAAGGCATCGCTGTGTCTCTGCCCTGTGAGATCCAGTACAGACAGAGCTGCTGCTTGGGATTTCAAAAATAATTACGGGCAAGGCACAACAAAGGAAGTACAGGAAAAAGAAAAATGTGACAGAAACAACACAAGCTTCTTGCAAATAAATGAGTGCACATTCCAGTCTGTTAAAAGGTGGATCTTTTGCCCTGTTATATGTTTATCTAACCTACAAAGAAAATTTGATGGAGTAACACCAGAGCTATTTTATTACAAGACAGCAACATGGCCAAAGCTGGTCCATTCTGGTACAAATTTACTATGTTTCAACACCCTCACAGAATTAAAAAAACTTTCTATTCTTTTTTAAAATCATGGCAGGGGTAAATTAGTCTAATTAAAATTGAAACAACTTCTGTGGTTTTGCTGAAAGTAGACTTGCATTTGACAGGACTAAGTTTAAAACCACACCTTTAGTTGTTCGTTAGTAGCAGTTCAGAAGCTTCCCCAGGTATATTAAGGAAAACGTTACCAAAAGAAACCAAGCAAGAGCAACGCAAGACAAGTAAAAAAGGAAGGGGGAGGCAGATTACCTCACTGTAGGAGGAGCTGCCACAAGTTCCTGGAAGTCAAAAATGGCCTTTAGCAGCTTTGTGCAGGAGCTGAAGAGAGCTCTGATGGAGAGGTCTCGCCCTCCCTGCACACTGCTGCTTTAACCCACTTGCCCACTCACCTGTCACAGCTGGTTGGGAAGTGCCCATAACCTGAGACACTCAGGAGGGTGGGGGATGTAGTCATGGGAACATTTACACATGGAAATCAAGTATCATGCAGCTCTGTTGCAGTGTCTTTCTGAACTCCATTAGTAACATATGGACCTGATAAGGCCAAGGTTGCTTCTTCCCCGATACACTAGTGCTCCTCAAAGAGGCGAGCTCCAGGACCTCTGCACGCTCCTTGCTAGCCAAGTCCCAGCAAGCTGCAACTGGGCAGTGGCACTTCAAGCAACACAATACTGAAAGGGAAACCTACCACCAGACCCCTTATTCCCATGGCACGGTTACAAGACAGCTACTTCTTATAGGAATTACCTGTATGCCCCATAAAGGAGCTAACAGGAGTAGGAGAGATGATGGTCATCAGCCCATCTGCACCTCCCCTCCAGCCTTCTCCCCCAGAGCAGAAAGTCACTTCTTGACCACTTTTAAGTAATCACAAACAGAAAGCAACAAGGGTTGCTTAGGCTGGAGATTAAATAACTCCTGCACAGATACCATACTAATTATTAAATATATTAGCATAAACATGTATTATTTATGGATTAAACACATAATTTATCACCACCATTATCTACAGCATTTAGAGTTTCCAGAGTGAGGGAAATTCTCATGAAGCATGAGTAGTTTGTCATTTTATCAACAGCTCTCAAACCTCCAAAAATACTTTTTAACTACATCCATAAAAATTACAGGCCACAGCCATTTTTGCCTTGTGATTACTTGGAAGCTAAATAAATCTTCTCTTTGAAGCAGAAACAAGGTTTTTGAAGTTTTTACCAAGTTTTTGGCCACAGATTTTATATATAACAGCATGGATTTAAAACTTCTTTAGAAACACCCTGCTTGCTTCTTGGATGGGTTTCCATTTGATTCAATGACAGTAATTGTACAGCTCTCGTAGTACTTAGAACTAGTCAGGAAAACAAAGAATATTGTAGAAGTTTCTCTTTATAGATGACTGGGCTGCAGCTGAGTGTTCTTGCAACCAGGAATGAGAGAAGTGATTCTCTTCTTTTCAATCTCACATGGCAGAAGAAATTAGAAAAAGCCTCAAATTACACTAATTCTTGTTTCCCAATTTCATACATATGTACATGTGTGCGCGTATGCCTGTATCCTCTTATCTTAAGCCTTTAGATCACATTCAAATCCTCATTCTGAAAAACTAAAGACTACATTTACATCTTCAGTCCCATCTTTTCAATCAGCAGCTTCATTAACTGCACATATTCCCTGTGTTTTTTTCAGAAAAAAAATCACTTTGGCACCATGCCAATCCTGAAGAAAAACTGAGGCCCAGATTAGCATCCCCTTCAGGAAAGCCCATGTGAAGAGATGGTGCCTGACAACATCCAGCAGCTGCAGAATCATCTGGGTAAGCTAGTTCGTTGCTCATCTCTGGATACTGCAGCCCCTCAAGGGGCTCAAACTCAGGAAGAAGAGGAGTTACGGAAATACGGAAATTAAGCTAAGTAGAAGGGATAAATTTTCCTGTAAACAAGTAGCCTGCTGAAGTCTCCATCAGGAGATGTCAGTAGGCCAGGAACATAGGTCTATTTCTCTGTACTTTGTTATACACGGAACTGCACCTAGCTTTGCTGTATTGCTGGTAATGGTGTTAGAAGGGCTATTAAAAATCATGTGTAAGGTTTTATTACAGTCTAATTACAAAGGAGGTGAGAGAAGATTTATTGTCTCCTCCCTGTCTCCTGTGGTATTAAAAGCCTTTCCCAAAGCACCATGATCTGGTTAAGTCAGAGACTACCTACTGGATTTGATATGCCACAGGTATGACCCAGGTGCAACAACTCCAGCTTTTGTTAAAGACTGGGGGGGGGGGGGGGGGGGNAGGAACAAAAAACCAGGCTGTGTGTACCAGCAGAAAAGGAGGAAAAGGTCCCTAAATTCTGACATGCAAATTTAAAATCCCAAATCTTAAAGAAAACAAGTGGCAATTTACATTTGGGGGTACCTTTACCTTCTCAACATGTTGCTCTTCATTGCTTAGGAAACCTTTGTGACTCTGTAGCTCTTTTGTGCTGAAGTTGTATGCACCAAGTTCAGGCTGAGTTTTCTGAGAAGCTGCAGCCAAAACAACCCAGTCACTTCCAAGAATGTAGCTGGGCAGAAAAAAGGAACCTTTTATTCAAAGAACACAGGGCATTGAAACTTGTCCCAGCGTAAATGCTTTTCACTCCTCAACTTGTGAGTATTTGAACTTGGAATCCTGAGGAAGCTCTTCCGCAGGGTTTTATCCACCGGCTTGTGTAAGTCAAGTGAAATAAAAACATCATCCTTACACCGTTTTGCAAAGCCTTCCCATTTAAAATTAGGAATGAGGGAACAAATGGCCAGTCTGCTAAATCAAGGGACAGAATTAAAACTTGTCAGTGATCTGAGAAGCAAAAGTTTCAACAGCACTTACTGGCAAAAAAAGATGGTGTTGGGACGTGCAGTATTTTAATCTCACAGATGTAACCAAGTTCTGCTAAAGCCCACCAAGGACTTTTATCACATGAAGTCTGGAAAGTGTTGTACTTGAAGGAGACAAAAGAAATATTTAAACTTCCATTGTGGTCCATGTAACTTTCTTGAGAAACTTTTGTTCTACCCATCAAGCATATTAAGTCTATGTATAAAATACACTGTGTTCTACAGCGTTTTCCCTTCCGTTCAGAAAGGCTGATTCCCATTTTAATATAAAGCAGAATTAAATTGTGATCTCAGCTTAGCATTAATGGGGACAGCATATATAGCACCCTAAGATAGCGTGCCTTTAACACACATAACTTATCTGTGCAGAACAAGCTGGCAGAGCAGTTACATCTTTAGCAAACCAGACTCAATATAAAAAGGATTTACTCGCATGCAAGAACATTTGCAGTCTCTGTGCAGTTTTACTTTGAATAGATTTAACATTTAACTAGTTCAACCACATTAATCCTTGAGCTCCAGCCTCCTGGAAAAGTATTTATCATTTTTCATTTAGAACTAAAAATGACATTTGCAGCAACAAAAGGTGGAATTTCAGAGAACTGTATGCAAATTTTAAAACATCGCTATCTAAATAAATATGAAAACCTCCCAAATTTCTCAGAAAAGTAAGATTCATAGCAAAGCTACACTTTTCTCATTTATATCAGAATGACTTTTAGGCTTCAAAAGCCAGACCTCAGTGCAGCTTTTTCTTAGATAGGAAAGCCCATCATTTTGTAAGTGTCCCAATTGCAAAGGCTAAATTGCAGCAGTAATGATGAAATACTCCAGTCGGAAGGAGCTCTAGATTGAAAATTTAAATGAGACACCAACTCAGTGCAGTTACTGATAATGCAAGTTAATTAAGAGCATTTGTGAGCATTTGTCCTATTTCTTCCCTGTGATTTCCAGTTTCTCTAAAGAGTTTCCTATTGTGCTGCACACCACGCTCCAGGCTATGGCAATAGTTGCCCTTTGCGAAACTCCTTTATTTGGTACTTTGAATTTTAAAGTTTATCTTCAGATAAAGGCATAAAGAAATGGATTAAAGGAAAGTGTATTTTACTGCCATTATGCTCACTTTCCTAATGGAGATGGGCAGATGGATGTTTGTATGGCTAAATCCATCTCCTCTCCCTCCTCTACCACTATTCATTGCCCCCTCCCCTCTGCTGCAGACTACAGCCTTCAAGAAAAACTCCTTAAAACAACACCCTCCCCCCCAAAAAAAAACCCCAACACCCCAAAACACAAACCTGCTCCCTCCAGATGTTAACCTGAGAAAGAAAAAAGCCATGAAGCAGCTGAGAACAAACACAGGAGCCCTAAGCCTGTACATTTCCCACTCCAAGCTAGTTAAAAATACGCAGAAGTGTTTTGACATTTTCCCATGTGTGAGTTTCACTAAGACAGCAGATACAAACCGGCAGGCAGACAGGTTGCCATCTTTTCTTGTCCTGAGCAGCTCCTATGTAAATTGCCACAGCACCTGGCCTGCAGTTCTGGTTCAGCCAAGTGTAACTTGCTCTTCACCTTGACGTAGTTTCGTCCCTCTCACAGGCTACTGGAGACCTGAGACTTGCACAACAGGTCCACCACCGCTGTGACTGGCAAAATTTCCTTGGAAGTCAAAGCCTCCTCCCCACTTCTGAGGGAGGCAAGATATGACTGCTTTCTGCAGTGGGGTCTGAATCTTCAAAAATTGCTCATGCATTGGTTTCTTTGTAAAACCAACCCTAGTCTTAAAGTACGTCTCCTATTAGCTTTATTGGATTCCTTGCCCCAATAAGCTACAGCCCCAGTAATCCAAGTCTTCCCTGGTTCCCTGAAAACTGCACGAGAAAGGAGGCTGTCTCCTGCTCCCCAAGTGCAAGAGTGATCATCCTTCTCTAGCTGTCAGCACTCCACCTGCCTGTCACTACATCTGCCCAATAAATTGTCTTGAAAAACCACTACAAGAGCTTGAGTGAGACTCATCTGATCTCTGGGCCTGAACTCTTAAATTTCTTCATTGCTTAAATCTCTTCCCTCACTTCACTAAAGCACCTTCTTTTTTTTTTTTTTTTTAAATTTTTTTTGTGTCGTCGTTGTTGATGTTTTAATTTCATCAGAAAAATCCCTTGCACAACAACTTTTGCTCTCCATGTCACATTTGTTTTGCACCTCCCAGGTAAAAATTCTCATCTTTTCTCCCACCAGTTGAAACTTGCACTGCAAACTCTCCTAGCCCTCTTAACCAAGCATATTTGTCAACATACTTGCAAGTACACACACTGCAAACATATGTGCTTGACAACACAAAGGTACGTGTAGGAATAAGGTACCCAAGAGGTTTCCAATGCAAGACATGAACCTCCCTCCCGCTTCCCTCTCCCCAGTTCAATCCCTCCTCCAAGGACTTTTTGCCTGCAGCCACCTCCATGCCTGTTGTTCTGAGCTGTTGTGTCCTCAGCTTGGTTCAGCCCTTCCATATTTCAGCATCTTCACCTCTCTCTCAGCAGCTTCATGCTCAGACTGGGACAATGCAAAAAGCCTTATCCCACGCTTTAAGGACAACCCAGCTTAAACAAAAAAGCTGTGCCCTGCCACACGCCAAGCAGGTACATTCTGAATTATCAAAAATGCCTATTGCTGCATTTCATAATAACGCAACCAAGCAGCTTTCTGGTCAATGAACTTATGGTATCTCCAGTAGTTTTGTTAAAAGCTTCTTTTGGCTTCTTGGCTTCAATCCACTCTCATCCATATTACACAGTACTGTGCATTTTCACTGTTATCAAGGCTACATTTTTTGCTTTAGCTTCAACATTTCTGCCTTCTATAGACTCTGTCCTGTCCTGGCTGTCCTTTCTGTCTCCATAACCTCCTCCCCACAACCTTGAACCAACCTATATTTAAAAAAAAACCAAAACCACACCATAGGCTCTTCCTCACCTCACCCATGCTCCGACAGGCGCTTGCTCAAACTCCCAGGCCCACTTGTGATCTGCTGCCTGCACACTCTGCTTGAGAGCACTTCCAGGCAGCTCTACTCCCCTCAGCATCCTGGAACACACACGGGGGGTGGGGGTCTATAGCTCTTTCTCCAAAGAGCAGCACTCTGGTCACCACAGTTAAACCTTCCTTCAAAAAAAGGGCTGGCTGCAGTTATGCTCTCCCAGACAGGATCAGGCCACCAAGTGGAGAAACAGGTTTTATTTCCAAGGAAATAAAGAATCTCTGCTAGGATGGCAGGAAAGCGCCACAGAAGAGGAAATATTGCAAGCATACCATTTCTAGTAAGCCTTTGTCAGTGAATCTTCATTTCTTTGCTCCTCGTAAAGCCTACAATACCAATCCACTTAAACATTTTGTTTGCAAGGAACGGCACCTTCTTCCTCACCTCTGACTTCCTGATTTCAGCAGGTTCAAAGGAGGTTCACAATCCCCCTCACTGTCCACTTCATTAGCAAGCATGAAGCCTTCCACTTACTGTTTCTGCTTTCTGTGAGCTCAAAAGATCAGAAGATAACAGTTCTAAAATGTAATTTGCTTGCAAGTAAGCACAGAAAGGATAAAGTGGAACAAAACCCTAAAACTACTGGTTATTTCAGGACTTGTGGCTGGTGCTAAGATCCCTCAATTTGTAGATTAATACCACTTTTTCTCAAAGACTGAAAAGCACAAGCAACATGTCTCCAGACTGTTCCACTAATACCACTTTTTCCTTGAACACAAAGCAAGTCAATGTGGTTTTCACCCAGGTTTTTTCCAACAGAGCAGCAGTCAGATGCTCCAACTATCCTGGGTTGTAGCGATTTTTGGGAGCAGAAACAGTACATGGGTATTGCAGGCCACTGCATTGGTGGAGGAGAGAGCAAGGAGAAACATATATAAATTAAACTGAAATACCTTTTTTAAATTCTTCTGATCCTTAAAAGTGTTTGGAAATCACATAGATGGGGCATTTCCTTCTTGTAGGCTTCAGCAGAGTTTTGCAAGTAAGATTTTTCTTGTGCTGAGAATACAAGAAGATTGAGGTCTGGGCTTCACTGAGCTCCGCAGGTAGAATGAAATGTCTTATTAAAACAACAGATGGCAGAAAAATTCAATTGCTAAAGAAGAAAACCCCTCAAAGAGTGCAGGCATCTCTCATCTTTTCACAGTGTTTTTGTGGCACGGATGCTTTGGTCACATGATTGTACAGCATGTACTATTGCAATTGTGCTTAAAAGCATCTCTCCTGGACTCTGAGGCAAGTGGACTAGAGCTATGTATGTTTCATACTTTTTTTGATTAATTTTTCCTTCACATGCTGTTTTAACAGATGAGTGCCTCCAAAATTAGCCACAAAATGATTACTTGTCCACAAATGAACACTACTTCAGTGAGGTAAAATTGTCAGCCCAAGACCAGCACACTAACCAACTTAAATAAAAACAAGCAAAAAGACCAAAATAAGACTGAAGGACCAAACTGCCCATTTGAGAAATGCCTCCTCCACCTGTAGAGAGAGAATTTCTCTGCAGCACTAACATCTGCACCATCCAGAGGGAGAATTTATTTCCCCCTCTTCCCAGAAAGAAATAGAGAAGGAAAGAAGAAGAGGAAATGGCAGACAGTAGATAATCTCTATGCTGTCAGACAAATGACATCGGAAAAGACTGCTGTCCCCTGGAGACTGCAGGAAACCAGTCACAGCATGCCCCTTCCAGTTCAGTAAGGCAAGTGTACACTCAGGCTGTTTCAATCCATACAAATGGATTTGTCTGAAAGTGACAGCCACAAGCCACATCACATTTTCCAGACCCCCTTCCAATTTGTATGGTAAAGATAACTAATATATTCTTAAATAAATATACATATATTTAAGTCTAGATGCAATGACAGAAAACCTGTTTGATATACATATAACACTTATGACCTGGTTTACTTTGTTCCATTAAGCCCAAAGAAGAAAACCTCTCAGACACATCTGACCTGGGTTTTTGGTTTGGTGGGGTTGGTTTGTTGGGGTTTTTTTTTTGTTTAAAGAAGCAAAAACAAAGTTGCAAATCCACATTCCATCAAAAGGCTTCCATGTAACCTTTTCTCAGACCACAGTGTAAATGTTTACCCATCTCTCTCAAAATGTCATCAACATTGTGTTGGGGACACGCAGTATGGGCACTGAATCAGCTTTTATTAACACAATAGTGTTAATGGGCACAGGAAATTGTTGGGGTGTTTGCCTTTTCCTTAGGCTCCTTAAAACATTTCATCAAGTGCCCAAATACTTCTGACCAAGGGGTTTTTTTTTTTCCCTTTTAGATTATAATTCATAAGCAGCTTATACAAGCACACCAGAGATTATATGAATCAAATGTTACTTTGTGGCTTTAAAAGCAATTTTACTTGAAATAAAAGTCAATCGTCAAACAAAATCTCTCCTAACCTCCTCTAACAATCCTCCCCGCTTTCCATCTAAAAACCAAGGTTGCAGTAGCAAAAAAAAAACAAGAGGAAAAAATATTAATAACTTTTCAGAACTCTGATAACTTATCATGCCTGTCATGTTTGATTTAAAAAGTCTCTATAACACTGAAAAATTAAATTTTTCAAAAAACACAATGAACAACTTTTCCTTTTTTGCTCATATTAGTAATTTTTTTCTGAGCACCACGCTGCCAGCATGACTGCCTTCATGCCTTGTCTTTCCTTGCACTCTGGCAGCAGAAATGACAAAAAAGGTTTGGTTCCCATTTAACAAAGGGTTCATTTACAAAAACCTTACTTAGCAAGTAAAGGTCATATGTAGTTTCTTCCTTGCACGTCTCCTGTGCATCCTATAATCTCACTTACCAGCACATGTGCATTTCAGAACATCCTATCACCTCCATCGCAAGCACTCAAGAGTTCTATGCATCTCCCTTTAGCCTCTTGCTAAGAGTCAGAAAAGGCCAAGGATGACTTGATGAGTTTGTGCTTGGACATATGGAGGGGCAACAGACCTCTAAACAGTTTTAACCAGTGTTTTGCCACTTATTTTTAAACAGAAGACAGAGTAGGTTATAAAGGTAAGAAAAATCAACTTGAGAGTATTAACTGTCAACTGACTCGAGGGAAGTGAGATCATAGGGCTTGAGCTCTTCACAGAAATGCACGAAAAGGGGTGGTGATAGTTAATTAAGATTGTGCTGATAAGTGCCGCAAGTCAAGTTCTCAATTTCCCCTACACCTTTCAAGTATAATTAGGTTTAAAATAAGAGTATCAGCAGTGCCGACAGGCATGGGATAGCTTGTTTATGTCCTGACTCTGCTTTGGATTACCTGTAAAGGACAGTAAGGTTTCATACATATCCATTAAAGAGCTGCTCCACATTCTTTAACTGGAGAGCTCTTAGCATGGTATAGACCAGACTCCTAACTATCGGTTAGGTTAGGAAAAAAAAAGCCACTCTGGTTACCCAAAAATCACAGGATATGAGCCAGACAGTTCGAAAAAGGCAAAGTTTGAGCTGTATCAATCTCCAGTGTACCTGGCTTCCTCACAGCATGAAGCACACTGCCCCTAACCCACTCCAAAAGCTGACCTGTGGCTCAGACCATTTCCTCCCAATGTGCACACCTTCCTACCCACAGGAACATGGAGGTGAGGAGCCCGTGAATGCCCACACTCCCACCAACACCAAATTTCCATTCTGCATTGTGCCTCTCTGGTTTCTTGCTCACACAAGGGCTGGTGTGTCATCTTTGCCACAGGCACCACGGGCAGCAGCCAATTAGTGTGGTTCGCTTGTGCTGACTTGTAGCACCAGCCAGCAGTGAGACATCTCTGGCTACAAAGCGTGCGGCTTCGTACCCCCAACAACATGAAGCTTCAATCCTCAGCTTTTGCTCCCCTCACCTCACTGCAGATTCGTATTCAGAGATCAATTATGTGGATTTGCATGACAAATATACGAAGGTTATGAAGTTACACAATCACTAGACATGACTGTGTTGCTTCTATTTCCCTGCCCTCCCCCAACCTGCCCATGACTTCACTGTGATGCAGTTCTTAATTACACGATCCCACAGAAAGTCTTCCATAAAGCACAGTCTTCTTCAGTGTCTAAATTGGTTGGTGCTTATTCAATGTGGTCATTTACTACTTTTTTCCTTTTTTTTTTTTTTTTTTTTTTTCCATTTTGATATTCACTGTCACTTCAGAGAACACCCTTCCCAGCCTGCTCTGGAAACACAACCAGTTCACTCATGGCTCCCTGCACCACTCAGTGCCTGATTTTTCCCTCACAAAGCATGCTTTTTTTTTTATAGCTCCCTAAGACACCAGGAGTATTATTGGCATTTTATGACAAAGATAAGATAAATTCAAATGTGTTCTTTATTTAGGTGCCCAGTTTGAGACAACCAAGGCCTGACTATTCAGGATACTCAGAGCAATGAGTCGATTGACTTCCTTTGCCATTGGACGTACTCAACACTTCTGTCAACCCACAGTCTATTACCATGGCTATGCAGTGAAATAAGTCACTTTTCATAACAGTGTGTGCTTAAGTGAATTTTCTTTCCCAGGTGCCTAGCAGATCCTTGCCTTTCCCTTCCTACAAACTTCCCCACCTCTTTCACGTGGCACCTCCCAGCTCCTGTGACAGATGAAGCTGTGATTCAGCAGGAGACAATCGCTCCTGTTACTGTCTCGGTCTGCTCCTGGGTGCACCGAAGAGAGCAGAGATCTCCTCCGCTGAAAAGCCTGGGATCACACCATACAACTAAAACCCAGACTATAAAGCACACCCATTAATGCTGCAAGCACTTTTGCATCCTTGACTTAAGACCAAAAAAAAAATCATGGAAATGTTCTTTGAAATGAGGCTATTTTAAGACTGTTAAAAGCAAACTAACCTTTCCCATCCCCTGAGAAATTTTCATCACATGAGTGCCTGTGATTAATCAGCAGGCTGATGCACAGTCTCCTTTTTAAGCTCAGGGAAAAACTGTAATCTTCATGCTGCTTCTACCTCTGTGCTAACCAGAACCGAGGGAGAGGGCAGGGGAGTAAACAACATTTAATTTATCAACAGATCTTATAGGTTGTTGCTACCAGCAGAAGGGAAGAACCCAAGCCCTCAAATCCTCAGTTCAATTACCTCCGTATCAGACAAACCAGACTAGAATCTGTGACTTCTTCCTCAACATGCTTGGAAAGCCTTTTCCCTGCCATGGCTGATGCAGAGAGGCTAGAGAAATTCGTCAAGCTGATTAAAAAGGAGAGGGAATGGGGAGTACACGAGCAGCCCTGAAAGATGGAGAAGGCTTTTACAAAGAGGCAGCTTTTTCACCAAGTGGCAGTGTGTTTCACTAGCGTAAGTAATGTGGGCAGAAATAACAGACAGGCTTTCGTGACCTATGCCCTGTAAGTCTTCTGTTCCTCCACATACACTGAAGATAATAGAGATGCTCTGTATGAATACCAAAGTCGGCTGGATATAAGAAGCTCTCCAATGACTTAAGCGTGGAAGAGAGCAGTTGGGCATGTTGGAGATGCTCTTACTTTGACACCTCTGGGATCCAGTAACCACCTGTTTTCACTGTCCTAACTCGTAAGATACCTGGTAGAGATTATGGGCAGGCACTCCTCCCACTTAGCACCCATTACTGAACATTGTTGATGTACATGCTCTAACAGCAGCCAGAAAGCGCTGGGCACATATTTGTAACTCAGCTGGCATTAAAAAAATATCCTTTGCCACACCAGTACTTAGGAAGAAACAGTTTCCCTTACAAAAGCAGTAGGTTATTAGTATAGAAGTATTGGCAATACTTTAGGAGTAACACATCTTCAAACACTTAACTCTCCTTTATGAGGAGTCCAGTAAGTCTCTCTCAAAAAGCTGCAGAGCTAATGCAACTGCAAGCTCCTGACTCTCTCTGGTAAAAGCTGCAAAGTTGTCTGTTCTGGACGCTTATTAGCAGCCTACACAGGGAAGACAATTTAAAAAAAAACCCAACATACTATGTACATGATATTTTCCTTCTAGACACTTCTGCATAGAGTTTAGGTGAAGATGACTGGGTAGAAAAGAATGGGTTGTGGTGAATGTTACAAGGAGCTGTAGCAAAACTCCTGGAGTTTAGGGTGCCATCATCTCTGGGGTGAGGGTAGATGTCCACACTGTAAGTGCCTGCAAGTCAGCCAGCCTACTGCTGTCAGGATGTCTTTGTGCTAAAACGTCAGCCCAGGGACTCTAGTAACAGCAGTGTGGCCAGACAGACAGACACCCGCACCCTCCCATTTACCCTTTTCACCAAGAGCAGAGCCAACACCCCAGTCTCAGCAAGCTGCCTAAGTGTGAGCAGCCTGCAATGGTCAGACCTATCCCTTCTGCTCTTTCACAGACTCCTGTACTTAACGGGAGGGTGAAGCCAACACAAGCTGCGCCTCAGCATAACTGTAAGGGTCGGACTCAGAGCTCTGTAACAAAGGGCGCTGCTTCATCAGACCTACGAGGCTGGCAGCCTCTGGCAGAAGGGCAAGCCCCAGACCAATAACAGATTAACAGCAACAACAAAAGCACTGTGGAATCTTGAATATATCCATAAGAGCTCCCACATGGGCAGATAAATTCCTTTCACTGTCAGTTTAGTAAAGGATATCATCAAATTAAGCCAAGGTGGCATAATTTGTCCAGCCCTACTCAAGAAAAAAACAAAACCGGTAAGAGATGGTTAACAAAAGTGACAAATTATCCAGTGTTTAACAGGAACTCAAAGTTTCTCACCCTCCAAAAATTGTAGCAATAAGTTTCTTCCTCTCCCTCCACTCTTTTTTTCTTTAGAGGATGCACTTATCTTGAAGAAGTCCAGTAAAAGCAGAAGAGGAGAACAAAACTCAGTGTGGTGACTGGTACCTTTGCTGTTGTTTGAAACAGAACAAATATGAAGGTTCAAAGCTGGATACTCTTGGAGGAAAGGGCTGGCCCTAGTCAAAACTGCTAGATTAAAATGCAGAGATAGAAACCTCAACCTAGAAACTGAATGAAGAGGTTTTTTCTGCTCCACTCTTCTCTTTTCAGCCCAAACTTTCTCTTTTACCCAGTAGTTCCCATAATTGTCACTGAAATCAGACTGGCAAGACCTTAAAGGGTCCAGGCAGACGCTCCTGGAATGGGGAATGAGAGAGATATAAATGAAACATCACTTTTAGGATGTTAAAAATCACTGTTCCCAGGAAGAAGGGATTGAAAAGAAGTTTCAGGTATTTGGCATATTGCCAATGTGAATTTAAATATAGTAAGGCATTATTTCTGGTTACACACAAGTCAACCATTTTTCTGACAGACTTCAGGAGAAGCATTACTCGGATGCGGTCAAGTCATGCCACTAAAATGCCACAGCTGGCTGGTAGAGCAAGGCAGGGGGATCGCTGGGTCTGCCTAGGTGGCAAACTGGCTAGCAAGTTTTAAAATCCTCTATTAAACACTGTGAGTTCAAGTGGCTTGGGTTACTTTTGCCCTATTAAAGCCTGATAAATAAGTCTGCTGAAAACAATTATCCATTTAACAAAAAAAAAAAAGAAGAAAAAGTGACTTCAGGTACTCAGTGACTACAGTTTTGAGCTTCCTAGAAGAAAGGGTCACCGAATTTAAATACCAAGTTGTAATCACTGGGGCAAGGAAGCTTTGCTTCCTACTGATGTACCCTTTTGTTCCTACCCCCTTACTTTCTAGCCGCTTGGATCCTACAGCCTTCCCTTTCACCTATCCTTTTCTTCCTCTTCTCCTCACACCCTAAGGAGATAAGAGAAGAGCTACTGCTAGTTGAGGAAAACGAATGTGCCAGCTGGGTTTGGCAGCACTCAGTTGTCTGACATCCACAAGCACTGAGTTTGACTGTCCCTCCAGGAGGGTTAAAAGCCGTGTCTCCTCTGCATACCTGCCTCTCCTGAAAAATTAATTAATAAATAGGTAGATAAATACATACATTGGTCACAAAGATCATCCACAGCCATCTTCAAATTTATTCCAAGAGATCAAAAGGCTCCCAGCTTAAGGGCCAAGTGAATGGACTGCTTAAGGCTTTGCCTACAGGAAATCCACAACATAAAAAAATCCAAGCTTTTAACTTTTTTCTCCTACATTAAATTAAACAAACAAAACCCCCCATGCTGTGATTTTTAATACTCTTTAAATTTTGTAATATACAGTCAACTGTATTGTGTGGTTTCTCACCCTACAGCAAGAGGGACAGGAAACTGCAGGTAGTTTCAGGAAGCCATAAAAGTGGCACAGAAGTAGTCTCATGTAGACCTGAAGAGTTTACTCTATTTTGCATTATTTGTTATGGTTTGTTTGAGAAATATTCTTGTAAAGAAAACAGATTTATACATAGGGAAAGAGTGAAATGGAATTACAACACTGAAGGAACAAAACCCAGCCCACAGGTGCTAACAAGGAATTAAAAATTTATTTTGGGAACTCTGGCAACTCATCATAAATGAGATCTTGTAGGAATACAAAATTAGGTTAGCAGTTTCTTGTGAACATCAGGTAAAGAGGGAAAAAAAAAGAAAAAAAGAACTACTGCCAAGGAGATTTGTGCTGCTTTTGCAGGGCTCAGCCCCTGCTAACTAGTAAAAGTCATCACCCAGATCTCTCTCTCCTTGAGTCAAAAGGGGTCAGATTCCTCAACATGTTCTCCCACTTCCCCAAAAAAAACCCCAAACCACAAAAAACCCACCCTGTTTAAACCCAGTTACCTACATTTACAGGTTATGGTATATACTATACCTCTAGTCTAAGTACGTGGCACATACTCAGATTTAAGTGCACTACCAAAGGTGTTTTGCAAAATGAAGGCTGAGAGATTAAGGTATTTGAGACCCTTCCCACCCCCTTTTTCTTTTCCTGTTTTAATGCATTTTATCCCTTGCTTTGCCTCTTTAGCAAATGTGATAATTGGTTTAAAGTTGCTAAAAAGTAATTCCTGACAAGATTGAACCTTGGAAATTCCTACAACAAAGAGCCAAAGGGAATAAAAGAGCCACCTTAAAACAGCAGTCAATACATGATGTCCTTAGGGTCAAAAAACTAAGGAGCTGCTTCTCAATTGGTAAGTCACCAATAAGCTTCTCAGAGAATAAAGTTACAAGATGATGGGTGGGAGGGGGGAGAATCTATCTGACTTGCATCTATAACATAAAAGGAGCATTTCTGACATTTTTGGTTCATACACACATTGCACACAGGCAGCAGATGTGCTCCAACAGCCCGAGGTCAGCTATCCTGGCAGGCACCCGCATCTTCAGGAGGGTTTGATATTTGGCAGGGAGGGTGAGGGAAAAGTTGGTGGGCTTGTCTGTTTGGGCAGCACTGCTATGGCTTTAGCTATAGCAAAACAGAGGAGAGAAGGTTGTTTTAAGCTACTTATTACTCCTAAACAGCACAGTGAGATGGCCTTAAGTGCCTCATACTGAGCAGTGCCCTGGCTCTTACCACTCCTTTTATAGAGACCTTTGCTATTTTTTTTTTCCAGAGATTAAAAATTATATACAATGAAGTCAGTGTATTGCTTGAAAACATCTGCCAACATTAACAGAAGAAAACAGAGAACATTTTTAGGATCAGCCTCTACTACACCCGTCTATGCACCAGCAATTTCAAAACAGCGTATATTAGCCACAAATCAACTCTACCAATTAGTGTTCTAGACAGAGCAGTCACAATATATGTACTAAAAATACCTGAGCCACATTGGTAGAACCAATCTCCAACATGATATGAACATCATCAATTTAATTAGAAGGTGTTAACAAGCACATGCACATTTGTTCCGTAAGAAAAATACAATAACCTTTGGTATCTTCAGCAGCAGCACCCAGCAGACTGGGTTGCACCTCACTGGCTCAATGAACCCATCCAACACCTCCAGCTCCAAACTCCAGCACCTTCTTCCTCTCCTCCAAAACCACTGCAATATTTAAACACTCGGGGTAGCTTCCAGTCCTGCCACCATCCCAGTTGTACTCCAATGAGTGGTCAGGGACAGGATGCAGCAGACTGAAGGTGCTGGCATTATCCTGAGTAGGTACTGGCCTCCTGTGCTCCGTGCTGTTGCCTCATCTCCCCGAGTTTCTACCAAAATAATATACTTTACACTCCTTGGAGAGGGACACCCTTTGTGACTCCTCTAGTTTTCTAATAGTAACCTAAGTTATCTTGCATAACCTGTTTAAGCAAATAGTAAGTATGAGCTGATATACACCCCCCTCATCTTCCCACTGAAACTATTTTACTCAAGCTGCCACTAAACACCAGAAAGCTGATGAGCTTTGCATACAACTTAAATCAAAACCAGAACAAAAATCCAAAATGCTTTAAGCTCTCACTGTCTTCTCTGTGAGGACTTATATACGGCACCAAGTGACCCTAGTTCCTGACTAAAATGAAAGCAGATAAATAAAAGCACGCACCTGAGATGATCAAGCTCACTGGAGCAGCCAGGACAAGAACCATTCTCCAGCACTGCTGACAGTACCCAGGGAAGGTCCATGTCTCCAAGGGGTTCGGGGTGTGCTCTTTTTACTCTCAACAGGCAAAACCCCACAGTTTAGTAGTAAGCCTCCACTTTGGTACAGCTCTTACACACTGTCCTTCTGCTACACAATGATTCCTTCATAAGCCAAACAAGCTATGTAACCCAAGGTTCGTTTCCATACCAGGAGGGGGTTCTTACTCACCTCTGAGCCCGACTCAACTGAACCTACAATGACAACTGTACAGAGTGAAAACATACAACTAATTCTCTGGGGTAGGGCAGAAAATAATCCATCTTTTTATTTTTTAATCACCGTGAATATAAGCGATTCTGCGGTATTATGATCAGAGTGTTGTGAACACCCATTAGCTTAAGGATAAACAGCTCATTTGTGTTGCATGATGAGAGGATTTGGGGACAAGGCGTAGAAGATGAGCAGTGGAGAAGACAGGTAAGCAAACATGAAGACAGGATTGCTGTAAGCAGGGTTGTGGGAACAAAACAGGTGAAAGAGGGACCTGTAAGAGCCTCTGGCAGCCACAACCAGCGCTACAAAGCTAGAACAAATACCAAAAGAAAAACACAACAACAAATCACAGCAGGCAACTGTGAGAGTAAGAAGGGAGACTGTGAAGAAGTTCCCTAGTGAAGGGCAGTGGGTAAAAACAAACAAACAAAAAAGCCTGATCATTCTTTTCCCCATCCACCTTCACAGTTCAAACCTCTCTACCAATGGTTCCTTTTACACTTGCTGAGCTTTTAAGGTTTCTTTATTCTTTGATTGTATCAAGATACACAGGAAGTCCATAAGGCACTGCAACCTCCCTCAGCACCAGCTGCCTGAGCAGCAGACAGTACCTACTCAACATGCCAGACACTTACCTTGCCACAACTTTTCAGGAGCCAGAAGTTCCTAAGCTAAATACCAGTATCTCACACATTAAAGCAGGCATAGGCATGTAGAAGATTCATGCCTTCAGCTGCTCTCCCACACTGGGACATGAGGAGGTCTGAGCTCGGCCACGTGAGCCACACGGTCCTCAAAGCAGCAGCAGCAGCAGGACAAGTCCCACATGCATGGATTTGGTGGTTATGGGTTTCTCTTGCATTCCAATTATTCTGGTTTTTTTCAGGAAAATATTAATTTAAGTACTTAAAGCATTAATCATAAACTTTTCATTGTGTTTGAAAAGACAAAGAATAAAAGTGGGAAGATCAAACCTTTAGAAAGCACAGACTACAGCTAGTCACACGTACTTCAGTCACCTACAGTAGCACAACTCGCAATGACGGTGTCTCAGAACTGCAGTGGAGAAGAAACACCTTCTGGGTATAAAATCTTAAGCATGGTTATTGTCCCACAGCTCCCGTGAGGCTCATCTGGGTGGCTTGCGTGTTCTTTCAATCCTCATCTTTGCTACTGAACAACTTCCAAGAGGGCAGCTTCGCCAATAGCTAAAGTACTGCCAGGAAACCAAACAGAATACACACAATGCATCTCTTTGCATGAGCTGTTTACTATACATTTTCTGCGCTGTTTTACCAAAATAATCGCTGTGATGCAATCTTATTGCTTCAGGTTATATTGCTGTATGCAGCGTGAAAGTCTGGTGCAAAAAACTCACTGCAGGGAGAACAGAAACATGTGCAGGTTTGTCTATGTAAACAGTGGTTTGGTAATCTGCTTCATGTCATCGAAGCAAAGGGCCTTCTTTGTTCCAGGTCTTTTTGAGGCGACAGAGAAGCCTCCAAGTACTCCCCTGCAAGGGAGAGTTTCCACCGCTCCAACTTCAGGGAAGCAAAGACAACGGACAGCAGCTGAAGATCTGGCACCAGATATGCAATTTAATTAGCCAGCAGGTGGAGGGAAGTAATTATGCAGCTTTTGTGGGACCACATCTGGAGTACTCGGTCTGGTTTTGGGAGCCCTGGGAAAAGTAAGATTGGCATACTGGAGTGAGGCCAGTGGACGGCCACCATGATGTTGCAGCACTTGACACATGAAGGAGAGATCGACAGAGCTGGGTTTATTCAGCCTTTCCTGTGTGGTACTCAAAACCTGACTGGACGGGGCCCTGGTTCTGGAGTTAGATCCAGCTTTGACATTAGCTGTCTTCTGTGCAGGGAGATGATTTCCAGAGGTCCCTTCAAACCTAGATTCTTCTGTGATTAAATTTTAAAAGGAAGAAGAGCTTATCTCTGAGAAGTTAGAAAGACTATTAAAAAGGAGTTTAATAGAGGAACTATTAAAAAGTACTTTGAGAAGTCTGTGAGCTCTAGAGAGAGCTCAGCTAAAGAAAATAAATTATTACAAAACCACTGGGGAAGAATAAAAACCCACATGCACACACACAAAATATTGCAGGGGATAATTCCTTTAAACAAAACTAGGTTTTTTCCCCCTCTAGGTTTAAAGCATGATGTAAAAGAGTCCAAAGCTACATACTTGTCATGATATACACAGGTTTATCAAGTTCCTATGCCAACAATCTTAAAGTAAATCTGCATGATGCGGTTTGACTGCCATTTTCAAGGTATTTTCTCAGAAATTATCTCTCACAGTGGCAAATTATTGCTGATTGTGGAAGAAATTCTTATCATGGCTTGGAGTGGCAATATTATTGACAAACATAGATCTTATTTCCCTTGCAGAGCTCTTCATACATGCATTGTTTTAAGATCTTTGATATTTGACTTTTGGAAGAGAGTCTTAACAATGGTCCAGCAGTACTAGGAAATCCACAGAAATGTATTAACACTTCAAAATTAAATTCGAGACAGCAAGTGCTGTAAACCAGTTTACTTGAAAAGATCTTGCTCATCAAGAAGTACTCTCTCACTCTCATGGTAACATAATTTGAATGGCGATTGCATCCTCCTTTTTTTTTTTTAAAAAAAAAAAAAGAGATTGAAAATAAACGCTGCACACAATTGCAGCACCATGTCATTTTAAAGCTTGTGGGTAGCTGTTACAGATGGAGCTCCTGAGGAATATAATCACTCTTCTTCAGGAGGGCAGATAATGTTTAAGAAAAAAAAAAAGAAAAGAGGATTTCTTTTACATTTAGTAGCAATTTTTTTAAAAGCTAGTTTGAGTAGTCTTTGGTGCTGTGAAAATGAACATTCATCTAGTTAATCCACTCTTTCAGGTCATCGCTCTCATGTCTCTTCTTTTTTGTGTCAAAAAGTAAAGTACAGCCTCTACAGCATCCCACAGTGCTGCGCAGATGCACTCATAACAACTATGAACACATCATGGTGGTCCTGGAAACAGTGCAGGCACGCCAGCATGATGCTCCTCCCGGGGTGCCATGGCTATCCTGACTCTCACACACAAGTTTTTCTATCCACCTCGGCACAGTGCCGTGCAGATGGATCCGTGTCTGGAGCCTGCTCTACCCAAGCAAGTAAAAGCAAAGCAGTGCTTTATCAACCCACTGTCCACATTCAGGTCCAAATTATTCTCAGCACAGTCCTGCTGTGCGATGTTACCTCAGGATAGTTAGGATGACAATTAGCTTTTGGGAGACACAAACTTACATGGCAAATCATCACCCACAAAAGAAAAAAATCTGGCTGACTTAAAACGTTTAACACCTAGAGTCATAAAGCAGAACTCTTCTGAATGGGGAGGAAATGGAACCCCTCCAAAATAACATAACTTTAACACAGTTCAAATTAAGACTTGCTACATTTTCAGCAAGAACAGAGACAAGGTCACTTCACCCTTGAAAAAGTCACTGAATCCCACTGATGCCAGAGGAAGGCCACAATTTAGGGAAAAAAAAAAAAAGAAGGAAAAAACCCTATAAAAGAAAGACTTTTTTTAACCTTTTACAGGACTGGCAGCAAATTGTACGCTGCTTGACTTGACGTTGAGAAAATGGATGCTCTCCCTGTTCTGCCTGCGACAACTGAGGAGGAGGGAGAGGGATGCAGCCATCCCTGCGCGCTTTGTCCGCAGCCCTGTTTGTTCCTTTTGGCAGCACCACCTGAACACCACCACAAGGAGTTCTGCAGTTTTTAGGCAGGTCAGTCATGCTGCCCTAAGCAAGAAAGATCGTCAACACTTCTACTTCTCCCCATGGACACAAGGTAATTTTTGACCTTGAGATGTTTCTTTCACAAGGTCACGTTGTTTATGGCCTCTCTTCTCAGCCAAACTTTGGGGATCATTACATTTCCCACAGAAATAAAACTCCTAGAGAGGCTGTCAAAAGAAATCAAAGCCAACAGTAGGCATGTTCTTTTGAAAACATACAGCCTTTTACACTGAGAGTTGATTGTGACTCTTTGGCTTGTCAGCTTCTGTACACTGACCTTATGCGAATTACAGGCTGATGGGTTTGCAAAGTTTTCCAGCAGTGATTAGAGCTCATAAAATGGGTTGCATTAAACATGTGTTTGACTTTTCTTCTTTTTTTCCCTTTAAAGGCAGTTTGCCTTGGTCTTTCTGAATAAAATAGAAAAGAGATTAAAAAATAAAATCAAAGTCCAGTTGCTATTCCCCCTCACTGGTCCAAAGTATGAGAACTTATGAATATAAGATTGCTGACCATTCAAAGGCACACAGAGAACTTAATATTTGGAACAAATGGCCTGCATATTTGGCTAAAGGCTTTAAATGAGAATTATAAATTATATCAGATACTATGCTATTCAAAGGATTAGTTTGAAGCAATTTTATTCCTTCCTGAAGAGTGAAATCAGCAAAACACAATCAATGGATTTAGAAATGGGATCTAGAACATCTTTTGCCCATATCACTGATTCAAATGCTGCCCAGAGTGATAACAACCAGAAATGCCATCAACTACTGGTCATTTCATATCCAAATCACAGAAAGAAATTTAGGAGGTTTTGTTTCCTTCCTAGGAAGGCAGACAGGCATCAGAATCAACATTTTTGTTCATCTTCAGATAAAAATTTTACTGGATGTGGGTTTCCCCTCTGAAGTATCTTATTATTCAGACCTGCCCATTTTCAAATGGGCATACAGTGACTGCATTCAAGAGGACCTGTGCACAGAGATGTCTGCATGAAGGTGCATGAACATGCAAGAATGGTCATTAACCAGACCATAAACCACCCCTCCCACCACACATTAACGTCCCCACAAAACAAAAACACTGAGTATTTAAATATAGTTTAAGACAAGAAACAGTCTAATTGCCCAGTCAGACAATAGGGGTTTTCATTCCCTTTCTTAAGAGATGCTTTCTTTTTTTCTGGAAAAATATATCATTGCTTCCTAGCAAGAGGCTGTCCACAAAGAACAACCCATCCCCAGGAACAGACAAGTATTCTTTCTTTTAAAGGTCTGGGAGCTGCTTTCTCTTACACCTGCTGTCCTCCCCCTGGCATAAAAGCAGCTAGCTGGAGGATGCAACTGACACTATCTTCCAAACAGGGGTACCAACTCATTTTATGCTAAATCCTAAGAAATTACCAGGTATGGGATTAAGCTGTTCCAGAAGAAGAAAAAGTGCTTCTGTGGACAAGCAATACTAACCCAAAAGTTAGAAAGTAACAGACAAGCTTCTGCTGTATTTTTCTTTTTTGGACAGTTAACACAGCTCCCAGAGTCACAGGATGTTGGTTGATACAGAGATAGCTACAGCCCTCATTAACATAGTTTGCACAGGCTAAAAACTGAAATGAGTCCACGAGCACTCTTACTATGCACCTCACCAGTGGCCCAAAGCCGACGTGAGGTCATTCACCCACACTGCTCCTAATCTCAGCTCCTGCTAGGTGCCCAGTGCTCTCGTCTCCCAGCACGATGCTGTGTCGCAGCACGTTGTTACGGCTTCTGGCTGGGAGAATTTCTGAACTAACCAGCAATGAGGCTTCTCAATTATTTTAGGCAAGAGCATCAACTTCAGTTATAATCCCCAGGGCAATTCTGCAGTTTAAAGGTCAGGAATGAAAGGGAAAAAACAACATATTTGTTAAAAAAAAAAAAAAAGAAGAAATTTAAAATGAATCAACAATTATCTGTACACTGATATCAGCAGCCAAGGTAGGAACTGCATGATGTTCCAAGGTCATGCCAGGAAAACCTTTTGAGTTGCTTCTTTTGTAAGTGCTACAGCTGCAAGTCAAAGATCACAGTTATGCAAAGTGCTCTTTCGCACACAGGTTGTTCTAAAACAAGGAAGGTTGGAAGGTCTTTATTAATACAATAAAAAACCTTCACATTAATGTTAAAGTTTATTTGATTAAAAACAAAATACACCAACACCCTCTCTAAAAACCACCACAAGTAATAGAAATTGTAAAAAAATAACCCACCAAACATGCTAGGAGCCACAAGATACGGTTGGTAGAGAACTCTCATGGAACAGAAAAGTTTTTCTTAAAAAAACCTTGAATGGGTATTTAATATTAATCTTCATTCTCATATCCTGTTTAATGTCTCTGTATAGTTTCATGTAACAAAGTGAGGCGTGAGAAGATAAAATTATCTGGCAATAATAGTTTCATCTTGGACTACATCAAAAAGGGCTAGAGAACTATTTTAGTCAAATCTGTAAACATGGGAAAACTGGAGCCAAGAGGAAAAGGACAATTTCAAACAGAGAAGTTATTTCATCTAAGTCAAGCCAATCTTTTGAGGTTTCCTCCTTCCTCCTTCAAAAAATCACTAAAACAAGAGTTATTTTCACGTTTAAGTGGTGCCAAACACTTTATTATTATTATTAAAGCAAACGTCCTTACTCACATACACAAGAACACCTTCCTCTGCCTGCTTCAGCCAGCTCTTCGCTTGGTCTGTCCAATGTCCCACCACCCCAGGTACTTCTCTGTGCCGGTGACATTACCATCACTTTCAGCTTCACAACACTTTCCACATTCACCACTGTGAGTGACACAGCTTTGGTAAATAACACAACATTTTTAAAGCATTTCTGGAAGCTTCAGTACTGGTGGTACAATTTTCCTGAAAGAGTTCAAGTTATAATAAATAGTTACAGCCCTCACACAACCAAAGCTGCTCATCCATATTTTAGAGCTCCCAGAGTTGTTCATCCGTATTTTAGAGCTCTCGCATCTCCCAGGATGTGAGAAAGCTCCTCCCCCAGGCCACCCCAAGAACTGTAATGCAAGGTGGAGCCTTGATTTAGGGCTGGCTGCCAATAGTGTCACCAACCACAGGGCTGTGAGTTTTGGGGACAGCTCGCTAACTGCACAAGATCTGATACCATTAAAAGTAGCTCTGACTCCTTTGAAAAGCTCTGGCTGGACTGCTTTGTGCTTCAAAGCACAGAAGACATCACTTGACAGCCACTTCTCAACATCCCTCCTTTCTGGTTGTAGCCACAGGGTACCTAAAGCAGGATGGGACAAAGAATACGCCTGGACTAGAAGAGGTATCCAGTCATTGCTGCCTTCTAAAAAAACCCACCAAAATAATACAAATCAGCATGGAAGGGTGACCTTCTCTTTTTCCACCCTAACATTCTCACATTGCAGCTGCCTTGTGCAGTTCATCATATTAAGCCATGTCTCAATGTGAAGACCATCAACTAACTTGCACTAAAAATTTAGGTTACTGGCCTAATCAAGTAGGACTTATTACTCACAGATAATCTAGAAGATTATAGCATGGAACAAACAACATTCAAAGGAGCAAGACTTTCCTGAATCAGGAGAAGCTAAGCTGGAAAACCTGGGGTAACGTCTCCCCACATCACCTTTTCAGAAACGCCACCATTAGGGTCATTCAAGTTGGGATGCCTTTGATACAAAAAGGAGATGCATTTTGGGAGGGACAGCAAGTTTAAAATTAATTTTCTGTCCTCTCCCTTGTTGTAAAGAGGACTTCACTCAGGCCATGTAATTCAAAGTAGTTGACGTTGCCAGGCTAGCTTTTTGATGGATTTCTCAGATGCTAAAACATTCATTCAAGTTCACAGTATAGAAGGAGTAGAGCTGGTTGGGAAACCTCTGACAGTAATTTTCAGGAAGAAAATTTCTATCCATATCTAAAAGTTCTGTAAAATTGCTGCTGATTTTACACTTTGGTTAAAAAATTGCACAGGTAATATTTTGTTCCAAACAGGAGCCAATATTTTGAATTTAAATCCTTGCCTTCAATAGATAATTACCATTCAAAACACTCAGAAGCAAGATGAGGCAACATGATTTGATTGACTTGGGAGTAATTTTATTTTTCCCTTCCCCTAGTAAAAGTCCTGATATTGTTTGATTTTGTTCTCGCTCCAACTAAAGGAAAGTTCTGAGAATCTTTTACAAAATGTCATTGTTTTCCTATGGCCAGTGGCAAGGAGAACAACGGGGCACTTCTCCTTGGCTGCAGACTCCGCTTAAGATCAAGCCTGTTTCTAGTTTCAGGGCTCAAGGACATCTCCCACAGACAGGTTTAACCTGACCACTTTCAAACCAAGAGGCAGCTTGCCTGCCTGAAACCAAACCAGCTCTTGAGTGTGCTAAGAAGTGAGACTGCCCTAGCCCAGAGCTAACGAGGCTCACACGCTCCTTAAGGAGTGTTGGATCCTTCTTGGACATACCAAAACAACTTTAAGCTTTCACCTTTCATCTGGACCTGGCATTTCTCAGCCTACAAAAAAGTCAGGCACTAAGGGCAAAACCCATGAGAGGATGCAAATGCTAAAAATCCCAATTCTTCTATACCTGTGCATTTGTCACCTATTGAAATACAAAAGACAAGTTGGGTTTTTTTTATGTTTGGGGTTTTTTGGGGGAGGTTGTTTGGTATGTTGGGTTTTTTAAGAAATGATTACTACCTTATCAAGAGCAGCTTGGGGTTTTAAATCTGTAAGAGCAAGTCCCTGCGGTGCCAATCAAGACACCCAGCAGGCAGATGTACCACTGGAACTTGGCCTTTTTCTGAAGCATGTTGTCTTGGGTGGCCTAGGCAGCATCTCCCCCAGTACACTGGTAGCTAGGAGTGCAGCTCTGAGGCGCGCAATGTGTTCAGCACGGTGCGGGGTGCAGCTACATCCCTCGCTCAGGGGTACGAGATCCACGGGGGTTGCAGCTCCCCTGGTAGCGAGGCCTCAAGATGCTCCCTCCACACTGAAACACACAAACCTTATTGAGGGTTTTGTTCTAAGGAAATCGCTGACTTGCACGACACAGATCCGTAGGCCTTTTGTCACCAAAGGAGCCCTTAATTGCTAGATTTCAATGAGACTGCTGGGGTGAATTAGATTTGTCAGTTCAAGTCCTGTTTTTGGAGTAATGGGTCAAAATGACTTGTGAAGACACTTCTCTGGGAGCTTCAGGGGTAGGAAAGGGACAGGAGTCATTGGTTTTCTCCCTCTCGAAGGAAGGTCACTTTGACAAGACACAGTGCCAATGGCAGACCTGCCCATAAAGCAAATTACAAAGCGCTGTCCGTGACACAAGCGAACACCATTATTATGCATTCAAAGTAGTGCCCAAACTGAATTAAGCAGAACTTTACAGAACAAGTTTGAATCAAATATTAATGTGCACCCCAGAGAGAAGGAGGAAGGGAAAACACATGCTTGCAACTCCTCTCCCTGAAGTAAAAGCACTATAATGCAGTAAGACAGCAAAGTGAAGATGTTGGTTAAATAAAAGTAATCAGGCATAAAGTGGCCAGCAGCTCTCAGCCCTCTTTAACACAACTAAATATACGGTATTGTAACTGTATCATATTAGAGTGTTAAATCATCATGAAGGCACCGGGCAGTTTTCACTCGCCTGGCCACAATTTCATTACACCATAAATCCAGTGCAGACTATACCATGTCCAGAGCAGTGTACTCCGTTTAATTCAGCTAAGCCACAGCGCCCATAGCCACAGAGGTCATCTCCATGTCAGACTCCACCCATGCATTTCAGATGACACTATTCAGGCAACTTATATAAAGTTATTGCGAACTTTCATGCTGTTTCTCAAAAATACCTCGTTCCTCAGCCATGCTTTATCAAACTCAAATGAAAAAGCATGGGTCAACGGGCCCTAACTTTTAAAGATACTTAAAGTGAGAAGGATTGATAAGCAATTTCTCCGTACCACTTTCACCACTTCTGCCTTACACCGACTGCCATGCCCCTACACCACAACTGTTTATCCTTCACCGAAGACACGTATTTATTCAACGTCAAAACAACTGCTAAAGAATCCTGTTCTGGGTTTTATACTGGTATTCCACACCACTGCATCTTCCTCCAGCAGGCAACACAGAGTTTCTAAAACAACGTGCCTGAAGCACAAACCACAGAACACCACAGTCAGTGGCCTACCATTAGACAGTCTCATATTGCAAACTCTTTACTTTTGCCAAGGACAAGCCACGCAGACCAGGCGGTAATTTGTTAGAAGTGGAGAAGGAGCTGGCTTACAGGCACCCTGTGAGAAGCATCTGAACATTTCAGCAAACTAAGAGAAATCTGCAGCCTACTACCAACGAACTACACAATTTGAAGGCATTAATTAGGCAATCTTCCTTTCTCGTTTACATCAAAATCACAGCTTTGTGGGGTAAAAAAAAAAAAAGCCTCAAGAAGACTCAAGAAGAAACCCACTGTTTTTGCAAGAGATTCACTTCTTAAAATTGTTCTTAAAAATTGTGAAAAGCCACTAATCTACTGGTGCTGGAAAATGCCTGTATCCCTGGGGGAGAGGGGAAAGTAACAACCTTTCTACTATACTGATACTAAGTTAATGTTCCACTGTAAAAATGAATTTCTCTCTCCCCCAGTTTCCCACCAGGTCAAGCAGTGGATGTAATTGAGAAGTTGGAGAAGTTGCTTTCCTCCCTTCCCTTCCCACTCTGGTATTTTTCTTCTGGCCTCCTTTGTTCACTTAACAGAACTTTGTTTGAAGTGTGTTTTTACTCCTTCGCTGCATGACAAACCCACACAGTCAGAAGATGGGCTTATAAAAACCACAGATCTCCAGCAGGGAGCTCGATGGTGGGTGTAATATTGGACACAGCTCTCCATTCATCATGCACATTCTCCGGATTTCAAGTTGACAGTGTCCCTTTAGCTTACTGTTCCTCCTCATGGGAGATCAGACCAGTCAACCCTAACAAAAACACTTCCTCCGCCAGCAAATAAACAAACACATCTTCACCTGCAATTGTTCTAAGCTTCAGCCACAGACCAACAGTTAAAAAGATATCAGGACCAAAAAAAATTAAAACAGAATATAATGATAAAAAAGGGTGTGTGTAGGAGATACTGGAAAGTGTTACAGCTGCTGGGATGGTGGAAGGAAGGATGTGGGAGTTAAGGAGGTTGTATACAAGGAGGAAAATGACAAGGTCTCAAAGGCATTCCCAGTCCTGTGCATGCATTTCAAAAGCCAGGTTTGTTCCCACTTGTTATTTAGCATTTTAAGAATCGAAGCATTATCAGAGTGATTGATGAACTACTGCAGAGGGCTGCTTTCCACTCAACCTAAACCTTCTCCTCCAGCACCGACTCAGCCCCGTCCTCCCCATCACCACTGAACGGACCAAGACATCCTGGTCTTGTTTTCACAAAGTGCCCTGCTTTCCTCCCCAGCCCTCCCCCGGTGCTCACATACGCGCAAAATCCACACAGAGCAGAAATAAGGCGAGTTCCCAAGGAAGCAGAAGCCAAGCTGAGCGTTATTAAGGAGGTCGGGCGACACGTACACCGGAGCTCTGCAGACGCAGCAAAACACTGGCACCCATGGTGTGGCTTTTGGTATCTCTCGCTAATCTAAAATGTGGCTGGGAAGGAACTGGCACCAGATCAGCGGCCTCATCTGGGGAAGAACAGAGAGGCTCTAGGGGAGAGACAAGAAACAAGCCTCTTTTCACGTCCTACCACCCTTGGGCATTTTGTACGTCCCTTCTTTCTTCCCTGAAAGAGGCCTTTGTCACAGATGCACAAATCCTATACGATTTATTTCAGAGGGAGAAAAAGTCTTTTTATTTCCCCCCCTCCCCTTTTTCGCAGTTCGGCGGCCACAAACACAGCCCGGTGCTGCGCCCCCTCCCCTCCTCGGCTGCCGCGGGTGTGGGGGCCA